>MU226634.1:4534075-4563882 GCA_018584345.1 Thuja plicata | reverse complement strand
TCTATGACTTGTCTTTTCTTGAATAAAAAGAGCAGCACCATGTAACCTAATACAAGACTTATCTAAATTACAAATCACTAAACTTTTCTTCGGCGTATGTATTGCACCCTAAGGTGCGATTGCTAGTCTTTAAGACTTAGGCAGAACTAGATGCTATGCGTCCTTGTTTATATAATATTAAAATAAATTTAGAATTTTACCTTTCATTTCCTTATAAGACTTATCCGTTGAATCTTATAGTTGCAAAGTGCTAGTTATACATAACATCACAATAAACACATTGAAGTAGATTACAAATATAGAAACTCGTATATAATAATAATAACGTATATAAAACTAAACAATTTACGAATCGAAGAGCCGCCGCAAAAGTGCGGCGGAGGGAAGCCTGAATTTCTTTTCATTTTGAGAGAGATTTAGGTTTCGCGGCCGTGAGTGTGGGTATCATTCTAACTGGAAAATCCTACATGAATGGCTTCTTCTCCAGCTAGTCCTGTTCCCATGTCGTTCAGCCCCTACTCTCACTCTCAAAGCAAGTCCAAGCGTTCAAAACATGTATCGAATTCCCCTGCGAACGATAATGAGAAGCACAAGCGAAAGCAAACCCCTGGTTCTTCGATGGAATTGCCGTCAAAGGAACAGTTCGTCCAGCTTGTAGGCGTCTTGGCCGTTGCAGCACTAGTCGCCACTTCCACCACTCATATAATCAACTGGTATTTCAAACCATTCTGCGACTCAGATGCCGAGTTGCAGGCCTTATCAGGTTAGGGCTTTAATTTATTTCAATTCACAAATGAAGCTATGCAGCTTTATTTTTTTATTTTTTTTGGTTTTCTTTGGATTTTCAAGTGCGTATGGTATTGAGTTATCATTTTCATCTCCTTCATTTCTTTCGGGTTTGGAATTTCAAATTTTTTGTTCAATTTGTTAAATTCTCTTTTGGGTTTCCTTCGGCGTAAATGCAGTTCCATCGTAAATTTACCCAGGACTTACATCTGTCTTGTCTATTGTGGTACCGAGCATGCAAAGCTGGACGTAGTAGTTTATCCGATTGAAAGTGTTTTCATCTGATGTAAGATTGTAACACTTAGGATGTGAGATAGTTTACCCAAGTCCGAGTACACCACACCCAGAATTGGTTGTGTTAGTTTATATTCATAAACATCTGGGTATGTTACACCAATAACTAGATGTTGAGTTAACTAAATTAAACATCTGGGTATGCTACAACAGAATTGACTGTGTTATTCAACATTTTTATATTTGCACATATAATATGTCTTGTGGTTATTTGATCACGGGTTTCCATTATAGAAACCCTATGATTTACCATAAGCATGCCTGTCGATGGAAAAACTAGTGACAGCTTAGCCTTTAAAGCAGCTGTAACGTTCTCTTTCAAAAGAAATTTATCAATGTTAAATTTCTTCTTATGTTATTTATTTGAATTGCCAAGTGAGAGTTGCGAAGTCTCAATCTTTCTAAATTCTAAAATGACTGAATGGTTAATTTTATGAAAGCGGTAAACATAATTTTATGAAATTGAGTCAGTGAAACTTATATAAGCTTGTATATAAATAAAAATTATTGTCTAAAAGTTAAAACTGCAAATAACGAGGAAATATAAACAACTAACATCTGCTTGAAATTTTGTCTATAATATTACACTTAAAACATGAAATACAGGATAGAGACCTTCAAATTGCAGGTCTGGTTCCATTATATGATTCTAATTGCATCTACGATACAATTTTTTTTTGTATAACATGTCATAATTCTGCACCATCCGTGCATGTGTCTTTTCTACACATGTTCACCACAAGGAATAGAGTGATATCTCTAACATCCCTTTGATTTCTTTATACAGGCAGATGTTTTGCTATTGTTTGGGGTCAAGAGTTGCTCTTTTCTATTATTGACTTTTCCAATAGTTTTGACATATAATCAAGCTTTTCTCTTTTCTATTATCAACAGTATTAATTGTTTTGACGTACAGTTGACCTCTGTCAGTATATCTAGCTCAGTTGAGTACTTGTTTTTTCTGCGTTTTCTCTAGGATGTACGTATCATCAGCTTCTTACTGTGGTTATATTGGAATGTCTAGGCCATCTTAAAGGACTTTCAGTGTTGGATTAATATTCTCTCTGTCATCAACCACAAAGCTTAAACAGACCAATGATTCCCTTGTAGATTCATGTTCCTCAAGTTGAGCAGCAATCAATTTGTCTTAAACATCTCCAATGTGTGATGCAAACAATGTATATATTCTTATTGTATGCTCTTGTAAATGCAGATACCATTTAAGTACACTATCACACAATTATTGATGAAAGGAAGGAGAATATCATTCATCAGCGGGGGGGCTGTAATATACTATACATATAGTACTTGAAATGCTAATTATGAAATGATGTATAACAGTATAAGAACTAATTATACCAAATACTTGAACATAGCAAAATTGCAACATACCCAATACAGATTACAGTGTACTTTAACATTGAACATTGAACATTCAATATCAAATTACCAATTACTATTAAAAATTCAAATTATGGATAAATAGAAGAATTTGATTTATATTATATCAAAAATATCATAAAGTTGATTACAATGAGTTGCATGATATTCAGATATCAAAACAAGTACAAACTCATGTCAAAATGTAGTGAAGGGAGGCCTTTAATCATCTCCCCAAACCAAAATCCTCATCATTGGAGACATCCTTGGGATGCCTAGGCATCCCTCGGACGTCCTAGGGACGTTTGGCCGTCCCCACGTCCCAGCGGCGACTTGGTGGCAGGAAGGCGGTGGTGGGGGGATGTGGGGACGCCAAGTCTCCGGGACGGGGACGTCCTTGGTACAGGGATGAGTGGGTTTAGGAGGGGAACGAGTTCCCGTGTTACACTGTTGGAAAGTTATATTTCATGATTGTTCTTAATTTCCTTCCTATTCGTTTCCCCCAAGCTTGGAGCATCTTGTTTAGCAACAGGTTATCCATTTAGCAAGACTCATCCAATCGTTTCATGTGCATACCCAAGCCTCATTTGTATTCACAGTCTCCCATCTTTCAGCAGCATTCATTTTATTTTTTGTTATTATTTATGACTTAACTGGATCATTGTTTTTCCATCTGGAAGAGTGGGTCTGCTATGTATAATTTAGATAAAATCTGTTGTATAGGGGCTCTCTTTGGTTTGCAGCTTTTACATTTCACCTTTACTTGCTTCTCATTTTACAGATTCTTGCATGCCTTGTCCAAAGAATGGAAGATGTGGGGGAGGCAGGTTGGAATGTTTTCCTGGATTTGTTAAGCAGCGGAGAACTTGTAAAGAAAACAGAGAGCTTGATAAGAGAGCTCAAAAACTTGTATGTGGAATTTATTGCTTGACAAGAAATATCTAATGAAGTTTTATAATTGCATGCAAAGCTTCATATATAATTAAATATGTTTTATTTCCTTTCTTGATATGCAGGCAGATTGGGTCAAAGACCATGCTTGTGGATTAAATGCTCAATCAATGTGTTATGGAGCTGGGATAATTTGGGTTGGGTTCTGCAACTGTATTCCTTGATTTTTATGAAGTTCTCATGAGAGGATTAAGTCAGGAATTTTTACCAAGATAACTGAGAGCTAGTTGTACATATTATGAGGGAGTTTATATTGTTTCAAAGCAGACAATTGAAGGGTTTCATCATTCCTGTTAAGTTTTTAACCTTTCATAACTTGATGACATCTTTGGCATTTCAGCTCTCTTGGGAGAACCTGAGACAAGAACTCAATCAGCACGACCTAATGGAACAATTCAACTCAAAGATTGGTGAAATACCATTTCTACAAGAGAAGGCAATGGAGATTATCTATGGCTTGTTTGAGATGCGTAGAACACTTGATGGGTTTGTAACTTAAATTGAAGTAATTTTCAAGTACATTGGCTCATAGGAAATTGTTTGCATTTGACTATGGGTTGTAAAGACATACAGGTCTCTTGTTTTGTATTTTATGCAGTTTGGAGGAATTCAAGTGTCCTGATTTGCTGGCAGAAAAGTATAAACCACTTGGTTGTCGTGCTCGAGAATGGATCTTGAAAAATTATTTATTTTTATTTACAGTTTTTCCATTGGTATACTCCCCGAACTTGATGTATGCCCAGTTTTTAAATTTTTAATCGTTCTAGTTCTTAGATATTTGTTGAAAGTTTTGTATTTATTGGAAGAATCATCTGTTCGACAATCTGTGCAGGCCTTGGTAGTTTTTAAATTTCTATGGGGATTATATAAAAGAAAACAAATGATGGCTAGAGCTGAGCATCTATATCAGCAGGTAATGAAACTAAATTCCAATCCCATGCTTTGGTTATTGTCTTTATTACCATTGGTAGTTTTTTCTCAACATATGATTCATCATAACTGAGTTGAAATGGACTATAATATACTTTTCTTTTCTCTAAATGTACCTAGGTTTAGGGGACCCTAGACCTGAAAAAATTGTTGGTTAGATGTCAAGTTCTAGTTGGTTTTAACTAGCTAAACTGGGAAAATAGAATTATGACGAAGAGGAAGCTCATTTGCTTTGCCATAGCCTTCTGAAATTAACTTTATTTCTATGGAGGGGAAGGATGAGTATAAATCATCTTGCTCAAGATTTTTACCTCCCACTTTGGCTCCAAGTCTGTCCCCAAATTTCCTGCCCTCATGATAAGTTGGTATTTTTTTCCTTTATAAATTTCTGAATATTATTGTTTATTTGTTAGTCATTATACTTCCCCTATTTGACTGCTTCAACGATTAGCATATTTTTTTCCACTTGAAGTTTTTGAAACAGTAGCAGATGTTGTTTATTATCAGCTTTGAAGAGCCCTCTGCTGCCTGCTATTCCAGCTGTTGTTGTCCTTGTTGAGAAACCATAATAAGTAATTGCAGTCTTAGGTTGAGAAAATAATTCTTCTGCCACTATTACTTATAATCATGTTTTGTACTTGTAATCTTTAATGGTTTTGTCTTCTTAAATGTTTTTTTGAATGTGTACACGACACACTACCCTGCCGACACTACTATGTGCACATTGGATGTTGCTTAGGGGTGTTTGCAGTGAATTGTGACGTATTAAAATGACTGAAATGCAATGAAATCAACCAAAGACGACACAAAATGCAACAACACTTAGATTAGACCCGAGGAAGCTAAAAATTAAGTAAAGTAAACGACAATATGGCCTCCTTGTTGCAACGATTTGTCCTTTGATTGCAAATCTGATGTGTGCTTATGATTTTGGCATGGTAAGGGTACTCAAATGCTCAATGAAGATAAAATGGCATGAAAATGGATGCAAAATGGCTTTGATAGAGATGTAAAATGAAGGTTGAATGCAATAATGGAGTGATTGAGTGCTTGGGCATGAATTTGGTAGAGTGAAAGTGCATGAATAAATCATTGTGAATTGGAGGGATGTTTTGCTTCGAATGAGCAAAGGTGGTTAACTTTGACAAAGCATGAGAGCTTGACACTTGTCCTCCTTGGAGAAAGGTTGAGTGATAAGTGTTGAGGATGGGATGACAAATGGCATGGGGAGGTTAGGATGCCAAGTGGCTTCTTGAGAAGAAGGCCACTTAAGGGACAATGTTACTTAAGCCACATGTCCACTTGGGAGAGATGTCACTCAAAAAGGGCAGTAATTTCACTAATTAAATTAATTGGGAACGTGCACATATTTAGGGGAAGGGATAAGGTTGGGTAGAAGGGGGTTAGTGTTGAAGTTTTTAGTAGCAGCGTGAGATATGATTCATACCGGTGGTCACCTATTCTTCTGTGTTCACCGCTTTGCATCGTGAGGTGTCTTGAAGTTTTGGCTGTTGTGATTTCTCTAGCTGGCATTGTTTCTCATACTTATTTTATTGACTCCCTTCGTATTTGTTGAGATTGAATGACTTGGCATCAGGTTAAATGACTTGGCACTGTTTTGTCTTGTTGTCAATTTAAGGAATGTCATTTGTGAAATATCATTGAAGAGTCTTCATGTTAAAGTGACGTAAATGCTTGTAACCGACACCCTTTGGCATTCCGCGGGAGTCTCCTTTGTAACGGCAAAATCTCTTTGTATTACGCGATGGAAAATAAAAGGTCCGTCGAGTCTCATTTGTTTTGCTTCAGTTGCTTCAGAAAAAGCTATTCAATATTATTAATGAGTGGTGGAGATTTATTATTGTAGAGTTCTATGTAGTTTTCGGTGTGTGTTTGATCGTAGAGACAATACTTGTTGTTTAGTATATTTGATTGCAAAGACAGTGTATTTGTTTAGTTGGTTCGATTTGTTCATGATCGATACGCATATTTTTCGCAAGTCTTTCATGTTTTAGATGTATCTATGAGATACTTATATTTCTAGTTTGATCAATCTGTGATCAAGAGAATAAAGCTTATCGATTGACTGGTTGTGATGCTCAATCATAAGCACGAGTTTGTAGTATTGATTTGAGAACTATAATAAAGGATCTATTTTCGGCTGTGGCTAGGTTTTTCCCTCGAGTAGGAGGGTTTTTTCAGGGTAAATCTCTGTGTCTTAGGAGTTTATGTGCTTTGTTTTTCCTGATATTTATTTGTGCTATTCTGGCTCTCAAAACAGTAACATGGCATTAGAGCCAGGTTTAGTAAAGATCCAGAATCAGAATAAGAAAAGTGGGTGATGATGTATCAAGATTCTTCTTCAGAAAAACTATATATATATATATATATATGATATGAGACGATTCTATGTATGAGGATGGTTCTAGTAGAAGTCGTGTGTATTCAACTAAGGGAAGAGATCACAACTTGGTGTTTATTGAAAGTTTAAGAGATCACAACTTGGTGTTTATTGAAAGTTTTGTGTATCTACTATCAACACTTATAATTTCTGTTGCATTCTTTAGAGTAATCTCCAACAAAGGTTGGAGAGGTAAATTTCATATGTAGTGCATTTGCAAAGCAGTCTCAACTGATTTTTGCGGTTAATCTATTGACTTTGCTGCTATCAAAGGAATGATTGGCACGTTTGAGAGCTAAATAGGCACTCTTAAAGGATTTTTATGATTATATCTTTGAATATTGATGTAATTCATGTTATAACATTGGGAACAGTGTATGCTTTTAGCATTGATCTGTATATTTCTCTTCATGATAGTTTTCTATTACTAATCTAACATTGGGAACAGTGTATGCTTTTAGCATTGATCTGTATATTTCTCTTCATGATAGTTTTCTATTACTAATCTCTCTAAAAATGCTTCCAAGACGCATCGAGAAGCAACGGGATGATGAGACATTACATGCAAAGTCATGCAGGCTGTAGAAATGAACATGGGCCCACTGCTTGTAGTCATGGGACTGATTTGGTGTCACTAAAGAGAAAGAAACTTAAAAAGTTTGTCATTGTGATATGCTTCTTCAAAGAAGAGGATATGATATTCAGAGGGAGACTCTTCAGATGCAGAGAACATATTTGCATAGTCAATCTGAATTTGACATTGGCAGCCCCAGAGTAGTGTGATCTGGGATAAGGTTAGAAGGTTGATGCAAGTGCTTGAAGATTCATGGGGAGCTTGAGTGGAAAATGGAGAGTGCCATGTTCCTTGCAGAGGATCAGCAATCTCGTGAAGTAGTGTGACTGCAAAAGCTTCTTGTTTGGTCAAACATTGGACTCAATTAATTTATTGCGATAATCAAAGTTGTGAGTATTTTGCCCTTGTTGAGAGGGAGTCTCGGTTGGGAGGGAGTCTCAGCATTTGGATGATCTTTATGTGCTTTAATGCATTTTTTCTCCAAGAGGGAGAAATTTGAGGTGAAAGCCCTTGTAATGAGTTCTTCTCTGTGAGGGAGAAGTTCGAGGTGCAATCCCTTGTAATGAGTTCTTCTCTGTAAGGGAGAAGTTCGAGGTGCAATCCCTTGTAACGAGTTATTCTCTATGAGGAGAAGTTCGAGGTGCAATCCCTTGTTAGTGAGTTCTTCTCTGTGAGGGAGAAGTTCAAGGTGCAATCCCTTGTTAATGCATTCTTCTTTGCGAGAGAAGTTTGAGGTGAAAGCCCTTGTTCCACCCTCTGGGAGTAGCCATGGTGGATGTCATGTGAGAGAATCCATGACTTAGTTTTCTGTTCTTTCATGCTCTGGGAGTAGCCATGGTGAATGTCATGTTGAGATGACTACTATGTTGAGAAAATTTGTGATTGACACTTTTTGGTTGCAGCTCCACTGTGCTTGTCAGGTTGAGACACGCTTTGAATAATCTCTCTCTTGCTAAGAGGGAGTGTTGAAGTTTTTAGTAGCAGCGATAGGTATTATTCATACCGCTGGACACCTATTCTTCTGTGTTCATTGTTTTGCATCGTGAGGTGTCTTGAAGTTTTGGCTGTTGTGATTTCTCTGGCTGGCATTGGTTCTCATACTTATTGTATTGACTACCTTTGTATTCGCTGAGATTGAATGACTTGGCATCGAGATGGATGACTTGGCACCGTTTTGTCTTGCTGTCGATTTAAGGAAGGTCATTTGTGAAATATCATTGAAGAGTCTTCATGTTAAAGTGATGTAAATGCTTGTAACCGACACCCTTTGGCGTTCCGCTGGAGTGTCCTTTGTAATTGCAAAATCTCTTTGTATTACGCGATGGAAAATAAAAGGTCTGTTGAGTCTCATTTGTTTTGGTTCAGTTGCTTCAGAAAAAGCTATTCATTATTATTGATGAGTGCTGGAGATTTATTATTGTGGAGTTCTCTGTATTTGTCGGTGTGTTTATGATCGTAGAGACGGTTTTATTGTTTAGTATATTTGATTGCAGAGACAGTGTATTTGTTTAGTGCGTTCGATCTATTCATGATCGATACATATATTATTTGCAAGTCTTTCATGTTTTAGAGGTATCTGTGAGATGCTTATATTTCTAGTTTGATCAATCTGTGGTCAAGAAAATAAAGCTTATCGATTGACGGGCTGTGATCCTCAATCATAAGCAAGAGTTTGTAGTATTGATTTGAGAACTACAATAAAGGATCTATTTTTTCAGGTGTGGCTGGGTTTTCCCTCGAGTAGGAGGGTTTTCGCAGGGTAAATCTTTGTGTCTTAGTAGCTTATTTGCTTTGTTTTTCCTGATATTAATTTATGCTATTCGGGTTCTCAAAACATTAACAGTTAGAGGGTAGGTAATGTAGGAGGAAAGGGACACGTGGAGGGAATTTAAACTAATTTAGATTCCAAAGATGGAGGAAAATAGGGATAATGAATAAAATAAAATAAATGTTGTAATTTATTCAATTTAATAGTAGAAGCGTGAAAAAGGAGTTAAATTAATTAAATGAGTAGGGGCTCATTTAATTAATTGGACTATAGAGAACCTAGGTAAATTAATTAAATTAACTTAACTAGGAATAGAGGAATAAAGTTAATCAATTAAATAATAATTAATTATTTAATTAATAACGTGACATTGTTAGCAGGACTGGACAACTTAATTTGATCAAATAAGCATGATCAAATTTAGGTGTCTACAAGGGGAAGGGAGCTCTCACAGATTGTCATATCTAGCTGTACCCTAGCAATGTATACCCCCAAAAAAAGAAATGGAGAACAACTTCTATTTATTTTGGGTTATTTGCAAATATTTGTTTGTTTATATGTTGAATGATTTCTATTGAGAGTTATTGGCATAAGATCCCGTGCCCAAAGTTGATGATATAATGGATAAACTTCACTGAGACAAACTTTTTAGAGTTCACCACTGCTCAAAGTACCACCAAATTTTATTTCAATTAGAATATCATGAAAGGATTACTCTTAGACACATGAAATCAATACTATTCATGATTAGCTTATTTGATCTTTGTAACATTGATTAAGACTACTTTTGGCTTTATCGTCTTTGTGTGGAAAAACCATGTCTATCGGTTTGTAAAATTTGTTGTCGACTGATTGCATAGGTTCCTTTGTAAATTTGTATCAGTTAATTTATGTAATTCTTTTGTAGAAAATTTGTTAAATATCTTACTTTCAGTAGCATATTTATAATCATAGGTTTTAACTATTGATGTTTTTCTTGGACTGAATAAAATTATATGTTTTTTCTTTTTTTAAATTTGAACAACACTGTCTTTATAAAATTTCAACCTTTTTGTTTCTATAAAAGTTTCGGACTTATTTACAACTGTAGAGTTGGAATGGTTTTTTTTGTGGAATGTACCCTTAAATTCTTTTTGGTTGAGTGGTAGAATATCTTGTTAGTTATGTTAGTGTGATTCCTTCATTTTGGATCAAGCTATCGTGTCTCTAAATATAGAAACATTAACTGGTAGTCTTTGGAGTCATACTGACTTGTTGGCCATGTATACATCTTTTATTTTAGTGTTTCTAGACTAGGGGTGTAGTTAAAACAGTCTTTGAAGTTAACATGCTTCATTTGGCCAACATAGAATGAATATAGCTTGAGTCAGGTTTTTGTCATCAATGGAGTTTATCATTTTGTTCCTCCAAAACAAAACTATCTTTGGATGTCTTTGTATCTGATGAGACCGATGATATACATAGGTTTGTGAGGCACTTGAAGAGAAAGCATTCATGGAGGAGTCAAAGGGCGGTGCAGGAGAGCCTTGGGTAGTTGCTTCTCGACTTCGGGATCATCTGCTTTTACCAAGGGAGAGGAAGAACAGTTCTCTCTGGAAGCAGGTAAATTATGTGACCAATCTGTCAATTATGTGAATTGACAGGGATCTATAAAATCCTATTTTATGTAAATATATTGCTAATGTGAAGACATAGGAAATGCTGATTCGGTTTGAAACTTTCCTCAAGAAATTTCTGCATCTGATAAATAATTTAGCATGAATTGTGAATGCTGGCATGTTCATAATTTGGGTGATTTTGAAGAGGATTCTGCTCATGTTTTGAATAATTCATTTGTTGTTTTCATGGATTGTACTAGAAACAGGTTAATATCTATTAACATTACTCACATGGGTTGAAGTGTTTTTGAGCGAAAGCATTGATTATCCTATGTCCTGTCTGTTGATTTTTCAGATGTACATCATTCTAAGACATAACCACTTTTAATATTTTTTTGTTACTGCCAACCTTAGAGATATATTTAAAAGAGAAGTCATCAACTGCATTGAAGATAGTACTGCAGTCAAGTACAAGATGTAGCAGATAAGCCATAGTGACATCATATGATATTGACAGCCTAGTTACGGCCCCATGAAAAACAATGTGAATCTATTAATAGAAAATTAATATTTCCAATCACTGGAACAATTTTGCGTTATGGTTCAAAGCATAAATGACCTTTTTCTTTTGATTGGGCAACAAAGTAGTCATGTCTGCTTCATTATTGCATGCAATGTTTTTGAATTCTGCCATTTTCACCTCATTGGAGGACCATTAACACTTCTAGTAAGCAGCAAGAGGACTATCCATTGAAGAGAGAATCCACTTTGGTAACAGTGCAAGAAATTAGTAAGATGGTGGGTCATTGCAGCATGCTATGGAGGATTTGATTACTGTTGTTTGACCTGTAAGCTGATCTTTGTCATCAGCATATTGAGCTTGATATTGGCAAGTAATGAATTTCTGCCATAGCTGATTGACTGATTCAATAAGTACTCTTTGACCATAACTATATGACAGTGTTATTGGGAGGCGTTTCTCTGACCCTTGGGACACGTCTTGGGGACCGGATGGGTCTCTGGTATCGGGGACATGGTCAGAGATGTCCCTGTGTGCAGTGAATGCTCTGCCACTGTCTCCCAAGTCTCCTGTGAAAAATAAAATTTCTCCACTTGCATAAAACAAAAAACCTAAGCTAAAATGCAATAAAATCATATAGGTAAAGAAAGTCGATGCTAGAAGAGAAAAAAACTTGCAGGAAAGTGACCTTAGTGCCAATGTCAAACTTGTAGAAGCCAATGCAACGGCAGTTATTTGTCATTTGATTTTTTTGGTTTGTGATTTTTAGTTTTTTTCCCTTTGCATGTGCCAATTTGTTTTCGCTGCAACAAACTACCATCCACATTCCTATGCCATATCCAATCCAGATGCGTTTCATTCATTATTATCAATTCACTGTCCCCAAAGTTTGCTTCTCTGAACAATGATAGCCTAGACTGGTTTGCCTCAAACCTGTGGTAAACCGAAAAGAAAAAAAACTTACAACTGTCTAATTTATACCAGACTGCATGAAGTAGCACTATAAGCCATGGTGTTCTTTCTCTAATCACTTTTCCAAGGTCTGCCTTATAGCATATCCACAATAAGTCTTGTTATTTGAGTTGATTGCATTACACATTAGATTTATTTTTATGGTCCTTTTAAGTATGTACTAAAGAAGCATGAGCATGAGCATTGAGAATGGGGTTAGCAGACCTGTAACCATATGTACTGATTTGAACCTGGGCCGAAGTTGGCATAGGAGGGAAGTCTTTATAGTATTTCACAATTTGCGCTTTCTAGGATATGCTGCTAATAATTTTTTATTTTTTCATGTAGAATGTTAGATGGAAGAAAACAAGGCTTGTATCCATATTGACTCCTTTATGACACAGTGCAGCGATTACCACACAATGGACTATGCATTGCTTAAGCTATTCTCTCGGTACCTGAAAGGAACTGCCATGGAATGGTATAGTTCCCTTCTAGACTATTCTATCGGAACTTTTGATCACCTAATGGATGCCTTTCTCACATGCTTCCAAGCCAACATTGGTAGCAAGGTCACTATAGCTGATCTTGTTCATTGCAAGTAGAAGCCAAATGAGAAGGTGACTGACTTTATCTCAAGATATTAGTCTATTTCCACAAGGGTGCCCAATGCCTTGCTAGATGCCGATCTCTAAAGGATGTTCATTGGCAACCTGTAACCGACACTAAGGGAAAAGTTGTACTTGAACAGGTATCAAACTTCACCCGTCTCTGCAGTGCTCTAACTGATTATCAACACACCATAGCTCAGTTTGGGGATACCTTCTCAAACACTTATGGTGGAGCCTCGACGACTGGAGGATCTTGCAAGAATAAGGGCGTGGCTAGTGTCATGACACTACCTCAACCAAGTTTTGAGAGAAACTACTTCACAATAGACCTGCAAAGGAACCGAGCATTCACTAGAATCGCCAAATCTTATGGCAGTGTCTTACAAAAGTTGCTCAAAGACAACTTGATAACGCTTCTAGAAATCAGGCCTCTCCCTGATAATCACCCTTATCCCCGATGGTTCAAAGTATTGCCACTACCATTGTGTAAATGGTCATGACACCGAGAGTTGTGTCCGTCTTTGACACCTGGTACAAGACCACATTGATAGAGGCACAATTAAAGTGGCCGAGAAGAAGCCTAAGGCAAACAAATCTGTGGACAAGGCAAATAGTGAATTACAGATCTATACCGATCCTTTTCCACCACACTCGTTTAACTTCATCTCAACTTCCTCCTCATTTCCACCATCTCTGAGTGACAGTCCCTCTGTGAACATGGTGACCATCACACCTATTTCCCCACAACCCCAGAGGGTTCCTGAAATGACCATATCTTTCACCCCTCTAGACGAGGCCTACAATGGAGAGCTCGCTCCTCTTATATCTCGACCTCCATCAATGACATTACCATCACGGGTGTCTTGGTGGATCCTTCAAGCCGGGTTGATGTCATTACAGAGGAGGCACTTTTCGTCAACGGGTTAAACCGTGGGAAATATGATGACTGTGATGCAGTCATCCATACGCACGACGGAGTGTCCCTGCCTTCCTTGGGATCTACCACCTTGACCATCTAGGTGGGACCCAAGGCTGTCTTCACCACTTTTGTTGTGATTCTTGAATCAGATCTCTTCAGGATCAAGCTAGGTATCCCTTGCTTGACATCCATGGGAGCTATCCCGTCAGTGGCTCACAAATATCTGAAGTTCCCACATGAAGGGACTATCCATATGGTCCAGGACATTGGTTACCGTCCATTGGTATCCCATGGGGGTTTCACTCTTGATCATTTCTGGCCTAAGGCAATTAGGCCCCTGTGTCCTCGACAAGATCTCGCATTGCTTGCATATCGGGCATATAAAGCCGGGGAAATGAGTTTGCGTTCTCTGGCTACTTCAGGTGTCCCTCCCTCTCACGAGGCTCCGCGTGCTACTTCGTCAACCCCTTCTTCATCAGGGGTCTAAAAGAAGCATGTGCCCTGTGGGAAGCCTCCTAGACCACCAAAGGTTTCACAACCCTCAACGGTGCCTTCTGTTCCCACGTCTGCTTCACATGAGGACAAAGGAAAGGCACCTATGTTGCCTAAACCTAAGGTGCGTCTGCCACCTGTCATTCCTATCATCCCAAACATTCTTCGCTCCATCGTTTACGGACATGGCATGAAGCCTCATAAGACTGCATCGTCACCCTTGGTGCCCAACACTCAGCCTTCGAGGGCACCTCCTGTTCCTCCAAATGTCCATAGGGCAAAAAGGGGAAGGTCGCCTGTAACTGAGCCCCCGGTGTCTAGGTCTACAGCTCCACCTCCTACTTCATTGGTGGGACCCTCCACGGTGTCTTCCATGACACCACCGGTCCAGCTTGTGGAGCAGGATGGCGCTGCGCCTTCGCAGCCACCTCAGCCGAGCCTACATCTATGCCGAAACCAGCTTGTGTGTGAAGGTAAGCGACGTAGGTGGGAGAGGCCTCTAGCTCGAGAGGCCACGACAAAGGCGGATAGCGCGTCCTCAGGGCCTGTGTTTGTTCCTGCATCTGCTTCCACGTCTAGCTCTGCTCCCATCTCTGCTGCTCCTCAGCCCTCCACTGCTTTTCAGCCCTCCACTGCTTTTTCACGCTTCCCCCTGCTCTGAGAATGATTACATGCCTTATTTATCTTTACTAATGATGTCTCTACACCACAATTTTTTTCTCAAAGATTTGCAAATTTCAACAACACTCGCCTTAGTGGAGGCCAAACCACCGTCTCGCCTTAGTGGGGGCCAAGCCATTGATCTATGTCTCAGGTCTTGCCCTATTGTATGCCTATCTAGCTCAACGCTACGCGTGTCGACAACGATCTTAAGCTGCCCTATAACATGCCTATCTAGTTCAATGCTACGTGTGTCAGCACTCTGTGTCTAAGCTCCCCTATCACATACCTACCTAGCATTTGCCACGCATGTCAGCTCACTGTCATAGCCTCCATATCACATGCCTATCTAGCATTCGCTATGCATGTCAGAGCACCATAAAAAATACCCTATCATATGACTTGGCATAACACAATTTGCCAGCCATATTGGTGCACCTATCAATGATCTCTATCACAGGTGTCTCTATCATCTAACATGCCCAAGCATGTTAGATTCAGCTCAACATCACTACAGGAATTCCTAACTGGGGTAACCCCACGCAATAGAATTCCTGCAGGTAAGTTAGATAAATTCTCTTACTTTAGCTTCACATCTCTCCTAACGGATAATATGCTCTCTAAAGTAGGGGCAAAATCTAATGGCCTAAATTTTACACCCTAATGTAAAAGCCATTTTCGCTCTTTGTCCCCCTTTAGTCTAAGACACAACTCCGTCACCCTCATCCAGCCATGTCATTTATCAAGTCATTGCTCAGCCAAAAATCCACGCAAGAAAGCCCTGTCGGCACCAGACACATGCGCCGCAGTGACGTCCGTGCGCCGCATTCGCGTCCGCGAATTTGCAGACATGCAGACAGTCGTTGGAGCATTACAAATCTGCCAACCTGCAATTGTAAGTTGTAACGCTCTGAAATGATGGATTCCTCTGCGGGATTCCATCCGGGTTTGATAAAAACCCCATTTTGCATGTCATTTGTGCTGGCTCTTGCACACTTGGGATCTCTCATTTGAATTCACATACTTTTAAGTCTTCAAAACAACCATCTTGCACTTCCACATTCACACTATTTGCAGGTTTCCACCATAAACGAACATGTTTTCAGGCATTCAAGCTCTCACATTCAAGTTATCAACACGCATTTGGGCTTTCCACTCACATTTGGGGAGTTCTCTACTTCCACCTTTTTGTGTCTTTGAGCATATATTTGCTACATCTCATTTTTCTCTTTTATATTATTGCATACTTTCTCCATTATCGGTTATCTATCACCATATTGTTCGTGTCTATCGACCGTCCGTGGAGGTGGAAACACCAAAGCGGGGGTTTGACTGAGGCAAACCTCTCAAACGACCCCAACCATTTTCTTTTGTTTGTGCATGTGCAGGTTTTCTTCATTGCGAGTTCGAGTGTTTGGAGGACTCATTTGGAATGCATTATTAACCACCGAACCAGGTTTTCCATTCCTATTCTATTCCCTTGTTATTTCGTCATATATAAATTGCATGTCTTTTTCTCTCATATAATCTGTGTAGTAAACATTTAAAATCCATATATTTGTTGTTCTTTTTCATCTTAAGCATCTGACATAGCTCTAAATTGCATGTCTTTATTCTATTGCTTGTCGTTATTGTTATTCTGTTAGTTAAAAATCCGTTTTTGCATCTTTCCACTTTATTCTTGTTAAATCCTTACCTTGTCTGTACGTGACGCTAGTGCGCCGCGCTGCCGTCCTTCAGTTGCGCTTCTGTCCCACAGTCACGCTATAGTCCGAGACAGTGAGCTCGCGGGTTTCATAGCTTGTTTGTGGTTTTCGATCCTTTCGGTTTCCATAGTCTAAATATTTTGATCTTATCATTTAATCACTTAATTTACATTCAATCAGTTAAATTCGCACAGACGCATACTTTATCGACCCTTTGATTAATTAGCTTCACATCAATATTAATCACACAATCCAAATCTCTCATCTAAGTGTCTAATCTACCTGGCACTCCTAGCCGACATTGTGAGGTGGTTTGAAGGAAGTTGTCCATCCCTTAAGGCTTTTACCGGACCCTAGGTGCATTATTTTCTTCCCCACAGTTTGAAACATTACTCTAATTGATAAAGAAAAAGACCATTAGAGCGACAAACTGTTCCAATGAAAGTGTGTGTTCTACAAAAACGATGCATTATTTTTGATGGATGGGTGGATAAATGGTAGAAAGATCCACCACTTAATATCATGGTAACATGTAGCAAAGGGCCTTATTTATTGAAGGCAATAGATTGTTTAGGGCAAGAAAAAAATGCATAGTTTCTTCATTTCTAGTAATGTGACAACATTGGAGAGGTGGAGGCATCACAGGTAGTCCAAGTTGTTACAGATGCTGCCCTTGTTTGTAAAGTAGCCATGTTGGTGCAAAAATTGTAGAAACATATATTTTGGACACCATGTTGTGTGCATTAGTTGAATAATGTACTCAAAGATATTGACAAGTTTCAGTGGATTTTCAATCTCATAGAAAAGGGCAGAAAAATATAGATTTCCATATGCAACCATCACCACACGAAAACCATGTATTGAAAATTTGTCATGGTGGAACTTCTCGAATTTGTTGATATATGGTTCGCTTATTTTATTCTTCTTGACTGTCTTTTTAAAGTCAAAGGAGCTTTGTGTTCTTTAGTAGTTAGTGATGAAAGAGTAGCTTGGAGATGATCTACATCAAATACTAGTTGACTTGATGACCATTTTAGGCTGATGTTAAATTTGTTGTGGATTATTTAAGCCTATATGTGTGGGGATCAAATTTGTAGATATAGACAATCCTTGTTTGGGAGAAATTTTGAAGAAATAGATGCCATGTGTGAAAGAGTAAAAAATATAACACATGCAACAATTTTTTCTATATCCTTTGATAGAAGAAAAGTTACATGAAAGATGGAACAAACTTAAAGCACTCCGTCATTGTGTTGTCGATGCCTTAAATCCTAAATGATATAATACACAAGTGACAAAGAAGACGATGTTATGTCCTCTTTCTGAAATAAGATTTAATAATAAATAATAATATAAATAAAATAATAAATAAATAATAATATAATCACAAGTTAATTAAGTTTAATGAAAGATCAAGAGATATGTAACGAAGAGTTGTGACTCCCTCAACATTCAATATAATAGGGAGGAGAGTTCATTTGAAAGGATGGAGGAAGGAAGAAAGAGGAGAGCATAGGAATCTAAGACGGATCAATGGAAGAAGAAAGGAATGTGAATAGGGAAGGGACTCTTTCAAAGGGTAGTAATGATGAAGGGTTGTAACTTTTTCAAAAGGTTGGAATTATGAAGGGTTGTGACTCTTCGAAAGGGTTCTAATTATGAAGGGTTGTGACTTTTTCAAAGAGGGACAATTTGTGATTCTTTTAAGGGGCAAAAAGGTTGAAGGGTTGTAACTCTTTCAGACGGTGGTAATTGTGTAAGGTTGTGATCATTGCAAGGGGGTAGACATGATAAATAGGTGTAACTCTCCCCCACATTGGAAGATATAAAGAGGAGAAGGTTTCATTTGACGATGACATCCAAGGGAGATCAATTTGGGGAATAATATATTATTCTCAAAGTCAACAATGAAAAGTCGTGACTCAATCCTTATGAAAGGTGGTGACCCTTCCACCAATAAAGTATATAGAAGGATTCATTACAAGCATTGAAAGGGATACCTTGTGCTATGAATCAAGGGATAAATACTCAGTACTCATTAAAGGGCAGATCAGAGTATAAGGCATGAGCAAATCATCCAACAATTATTACATTCAGCAGTCCCTTGCATCAACAAATGTAACCATCATGGGAATAATTGAAAAATATATCTCAAGGAATCATTGAGGAAGAATCGTGTTGAAGTTTGTAGCTTCAAGAGATATCGGCATACCTGAAATTTATCTTCATCGTGCAAGGTTGTGCATATATGTTGCTGTGTGTTATTAAAGAACTACATCTTCGCAACGTCTCTGTTTTTTGATCGACTGCTTCGTATTGTTGTATCTCATTCCTTGGTGTAATTCCCTTATGAAAATTAAACGTATTCAATCTTAGTTTTTCTAGCAGTTCCGTTACAGTAACTGCAAATCAATTATGTGGCATGACATTTTGAGTATACTACGGCATATTTGTTTTGGTATTGTTGTCGGTTCATGCTTATGCCTTCAGTTCATGTATGTTGAAGATGTTGGATATCCACGAGACATCATTTTGTGTATCTGCCGTCTTATTAATATTCATGTGTTCACCGTTTGGGTTTCTGGATGATTCATCTTTGTAACCGTCAATCTTTGAATTGCCACCACTGCTATGTTGGGCTGAAGACGGGAGTTGGATCATCACCACTATCAGGTTGTCTACAGCTCGCCGTGAGGTGTATCTTTCAATTATCTTGGTCTGTGATTCAATGCTCATGAGTTAGTCATGTGAAAGGTAGAGTGATTGTTGAATACAATCGACTCGATTATTGTGTGCCCATTCTATTTTGAAGACAAGGGATAGATTGGCTTATTTTTTTTCAGCTGTAGAACTTTATCTGTGTGATTGTCGTGTGCACTAGTTTCATATATGATATCTGTAATTCATAAAAGAGTATTATATATCCTGTAGATGTATTATATATCTGTGATTAAGCTTGTAAAGCTTTGTATTGAATCTTTTGTTTATTCAATAAAGGATCTACTTTGAGTGTGGCTGGTTTTTCCCCTAAGGCTGGAGGGTTTTCCAAGGATAAATAATTATGTCAATCTGTTATTTGTGTTCTTAGATATCTATTATACATGTTATGCTATTCTGGTTCAAAAACATTAACATGGAATCAAAGCAATGTTTAAGGAAAGATCCAAAACCAGTTTTATTTAAGCATAAGGAGAATGTATGGCTAAGTGTTTGTGTGATCAAAGGTCTTCTCTAATCAACCGCTTCATGTTAGGTTCCCTCTTGTAAAGTTTGCCTTTGGTGAAAGTTCCAGACTTCAGTCACGAAGAAATATTTGCTAAAATGTTATAAGGCGTATCACCTAGGGGTGCATGGTGAAGATCGGAGGTCTCGGGGAATGACAGCTTGCAGTGGCTCTATAACATCTGTTGGAAAAGAGTGATATTTGGTGTGTATGTCTTGTGCATAGGAGTTAACAGGTAGCAGAACAGTAAGCCAATTCAAGAGGAATCAATAGACGACGCTGTCAAAACCACTGAGAATTATGCAGAGATAAGTATTTTAAGTTTGTACCTTGAATAATGATCATGTATAATTCATGCAATAATATTGAGAATAGTGAATCATGTATGCTTTTAGCATTGATTTGTATATTTCTCTTTAGGATAATTTGATTCTATGAACTATTAGAAATCTCTTTAAAATGTTTCCAGGACAGATCAAGGAGCATAAGGATGATGAGAGGTTGCATTCAAAAGAGGAAGAACCTATACACATTGTCTTTGCATTTAGTTTCTTCGAAGAGGAAGAAATGACATTCAGAGGGAGTTAACTTCCAAGAATTCAAGGCGACCTATCAAGGGTTATTATGCGCTAGAGATGAAGTCGAGACTTGAGAATATTTATTACATAAAGGGAAAGCTTGATGAGCTTAAGAGGGAGGACTTCTTTAGGCTCAATAAGATTCAGAGGGAGCTTGTGTGGCAAAGGGAGAGTGCCAAGTCCTTTGCAGAGGATCAACAAGCTCGAGAAGCAATGTGGCCTCAAAAGCTCATTGTTTGGTCAAATATTGGAGCCAATTGTATTTTTTTTGTGATAATCAAAGCTGTGAGAATGCTGCCCTTGCTGAGAGGGTGTCTCTATTGAGGAGTCTCGACATTCAATTGTTCTTATTATGAGCTTAATGCATTTTTCTCTGAGGGAGAAATTTGAGGTGAAAGCCCTTGTAATGCATTTTTTTCTGAGAGGGAGAAATTTGAGGTGAAAGCCCTTGTAATGCATTTTTTTCTGAGAGGGAGAAATTTGAGGTGAAAGCCCTTGTAATGTATTTTTCTTTGAGATGGAGAAATTTGAGGTGAAAGCCCTTGTAATGCATTTTTCTCCGAGACGGAGAAATTTGAGGTGAAAGCCCTTGTTGCTCTTTCCACTCGTGGGAGTAGCCATAGTGGATGTCATGTTGAGAGACTCCATGACAACATCACGTTGAGTGACTCCATGATGAGAGCTTGTGTTTATTCCACTCATTGGAGTAGCCATAGTGGATGTCATGTTGAGAGACTCAATGACAACATCACGTTGAGTGACTCTGTGATGCGAGCTTGTGTTTATTTCACACATGGGAGTAGCCATGGTGAACATCATGTCGAGTGAATCCATGATGCTATCATGTTGAGAGTTTCCGTGATAAAGTTTATGGTTTTCTCACAAATGGGTGTAGCCATTGTGACTGTCATGTTGAGAGACTCCATGACATGAGAGTCTGGAAATGATATCTCTTTTACTATCGAGTGTTGAAGTTTGTAGCTTCAAGAGATATCGACATTCCTGAAATGTATCTTCATCGTGCAAGGTTGTGCGTGTATGTTGTTGTCTTATTGAGGAACTACACCTTCGTAGCGTCTCTGTTTTATGATCAATTCCTTCGTATTGTTGTATCTCATTCCTCGGTGTAATTTCGTTTTGGAAATTAAATGTATTCAATCTCAGTTTTTGTAGCAGTTTCTTTACGGTAACTGCAAATCAATTATGTGGCACGACATTCTGAATATACTACGACATTTGTTTTGGTATTGCTGTCGATTCATGCTTATGCCTTCGGTTCATGTATGTTGAAGACGTTGGTTATCCATAGGACATCATTTTGTGTATCTGTCGTCTTATTAATATTCATGTGTTCACTGTTTGGGTTTCTGGATGATTCATCTTTGTAACCGACAATCTTTGAATCGTCACCACTGCTACATTGGGTTGAAGACAGGAGTTGGATCATCACCGCTATCGGGTTGTCTACAACTCACCGTGAGGTGTATCTTTCAATTATCTTGGTCTGCGATTCAATGCTCATGAGTTAGTCACGTGGATGGTTTTGATTTTCGAAGGCAAAGTGATTGTTGAATACGATCGGTTCGATTATTGTGTGCCCATTCTATTTTGAAGACAGGGGATAGATTGGCTTTTTTTTTTCGGTTGTAGAACTTCTGTGTGATTGTCGTGTGCACTAATTTCATATATGATATTTGCGATTCATAAAAGAGTATTATATATCCTGTAGATGTCTATTGTTATAAAGACATTCTACTAGTACTTGTGATGTGATAACTGTCTCGGTGAAGAAGTCATTCTTCTGATTAAGCTTGTAAAGCTTTGTATTGAATTTTTTGTTTATTCAATAAAGGATCTACTTTGAGCATGACTGGGTTTTCCCCTTAGGCTGGAGGGTTTTCCCAGGATAAATAATTGTGTCATTCTGTTATTTGTGTTCTTAGATATCTGTTATACATGTTATGCTATTCTGGTTCAAAAACATTAACAAATCAGATTGTATATGTGAGAATCTCATCTGTGTAGTCAAGCGTAGACAAGTCAAATGTTAGTTTAAAACAAGCAAGACAGTACACAATAAACTCAACACATACCTCTGATAGATCCAAAATGGATGCACCCAAGACCTATTTGTTTTGCTCTCTTATGGAGAATGTGGATATGCCGTCCTAAACACAACAAGATATCCCCAAGATTAATGCAAGCTTCCTAAGATGATGGAAATGAAGCTAATGCACACTAATACGATTCAAAACTAGGATGAAACTAAGATGGGAAATTATGATCAAAATGATGGAAATGATAAGTTAAATGCAAGATACAAAGCTAAATGATTCAAACAAGCTTAAGATGATATGAAACAAGAGATATTATGCTAACATGAAAAATTACTATGAAATGCTCTAGAATCCAAACTCTAAACTAGCATGATAACAATGAAAAATTACTATGAAATGCTCCTATTTATAGATTTTTGGAGGGAAGTGGAAGGCTTGGATGAGGTGGAGCTTATGTGGAAGCCACACAAGGGCCACACAGGCAAAAGTGGTTGGCCATGCAAAGGGCAAAGTTGCTCACACTTGTGAGCAACTTTGAAAGAGATGGGGCATTTAAGTTTAGAGACAGTGTAAGAGGGGAATGGCTTAAGGTTGCTCACACATGTGTGAGCAACTTGGAAAGAGGAAAGAGGGGACAAAGTTGTAAGAATGTAGTTGGGCTATTTAAGGAAGGTGGTTGGACACCTTGGGAAGAGTTGCTCACACGTGTGAGCGACACTTAGGCTTAATCTTTTAAGGAATCCTAGTAGTTAGTTTAATTAATCTAGGATTAGTCCAAAGGGTAGGTTTAGAGGTGATGGTGATGAGGGTAGGCTAGGGTTTTAGGCTAGATTTAGGATTTATTTAAATCATGGGATTAGAAGAAGAGGGAATTTTAATAAATAAATTTATTCAAATATGGAATAGAAAGGGATAGTATTAAAATAAAATTCAAATACTTTTAGGATTAGAAGAATAATGAACATGCAAATTTAATTAAATATGTAGAGGAAAGGGATAAATACAATTGATTAATAAAAATCAACTAAATGGCTAAGGGGGATATTAATTAAATTAGATTTAATTAATTAAGAGGAAATAAAGATGTCAAGGGACGTTTTTTGACGTCCACACAGACACAACAATCAACAACAAGAAGCAAACTTAGAAATTGGGAGTATCATGCAACAGATAGACTCGTACAGAAATCTGAAGTATAGTCTGCAACATCAAGAGAGAGAAGAGTACCAGCCTACATCGACATCCGTTGCTATTAGAAGGACAAAAAGAAATTGCAGGAACATCCAAATTTAACAAATCCCTGTATTTTAGAATTGTTATTCCAACATCTAGTACTCCGTTAATTACTCTTGTGGTATTATCATTTCCTTTACATTAATAGTCAATCAATTATCTTTATATATATATATATATCTTTCTTTATTTATGAACATTCAATATAGAATGCATATATCAATTGTCTGTTTGCAAACTTCCATCATTATATAAGGAAAGATGTGTAAGGGAAAGAGGAATCATGAGGATTGCCATCTGGGTAGGGACCTCGGGTGGATGCCCATGTTGCCTGCCACTGGGGCCAAGGGGGCCAAAGCTCCGCTCTTGGGCTTAGATAGGACAATCAAGGAACCTCCATTATGATCTCCTCTTTGACTCTATAATGATGACTACTATATCTTAGGAGATGAAGCATGGATAGGGAAAGCATGTACAAGCCCCACACTAGGTAGGGACCCCAGGTGGATGTCCACGTTGCCTGCCACCGGGGCCAAGAGGGTAAAAGTCTTGTTCTTGGGCTTAGTGTGGGATGGCTTTGGGCAGACCTATTGAGCTTCTTCTCTAATGTGTTGAAATGATGCTATAGATATTATATGAATATCTCATGTTATGGACTAACTCTAATAACGTATATATATATATATATATATATATATATTTGTGTGTGGGTGCGTGCATATGTTTCTTATGTTTTGATTACAAGATTCAAATCAGGAATCACCACTTGAAGAGATATTTTACTTGGCAAGAATTAACCCTAACCCTAATTTGTTACAATTGTGATTCTAGGGGAAATTAGGAAGGGGACTTCCAGACAGCTCTATATGAGGAAATAGAGGTAATGAAGTGATTTTGGGCTGCAATAAAATAAAATTATGGCCAAGGTGTGGATGCTTCATTTGTGAGGAGTCAATGAAATAAGTTTTCACATTGTGCATGGTGATGTTTCTTTTGTGGAAGCTTTATATGATAGGCAAGCAAAGAAAGACCCTATAGAGTGACGGTTGCACCATGGAGGTGAAACCTTTGAATTGCAATCATTTGCAATAGGATTTATCTCACAAGTAGCCAACTCTTCTTCTTGTGAGAGAAATTGGAGTACTTAAGAGGAATTGATTAGGGTCAAAGAAAGCAAAGAACTTGGTGTATACTCATAGCTCAGATCATCTATTCTCGTGTAGATCCTAGGTACAAGGAGGGTCCTTTAGCAAAATGGGACCAAATTTCATTTGATGGAGATGTTGCAGCCATGGTGGATGAAGTGGTTGAAGTAGATGGCATTAATGATTTACCCAAAGTTCTACCACCAATAGAGGAACCTAAGTTTGGGGATGATGAGTATTGAGAGAGCATCATGGCTGAGAACCTTGATATGGATGATCCTTAGGTTGAAGTGTAGATGATAGATTTCTGTTTTTTTAAAATTTGTTTGCATATAAGCCTATCAAACTATCAAGATTTATGAATCTCAATATGTAATCTGATATCAAATATGTGGTGTGAACTATGAACTCTGAGTCTTTGACACAAAGACATTTGTCATTTTTGTATTTAATGTTCGTTATTAAACAATACTAATGTTCTTGTTTTGAAGATTCGTTGTCATGATATTTCTATAAATTATTAAAAGTATTAAAGAGAAAAAGATGTCTCCAAGTAGTATTGGTCTCTTGGCATCCTTGCTAAAAATTGTTAAAATAGCTGGAACCGTACTGGTACCAGTCTTCCGTACCAGTACGAGTATTGGTCTTCTGGCAACCTTGCTAAATGATGTTGACTAGTTAGAGATTCGATAACTGAAATAAATATGAAAAAATCTATTGCGTTATTATACATGGTTCCGTACTTTCTATGGATTAAAATTCTTACACCATGTAGTCCATTTAAAATATCTAGGCTCATTACCACACGTAGGCTTCACATATAAGGTACACAATATTCAGACAAAATGAACATAACCCAAAGGTTTGCCACAAAAAATCAATAACTTGATAGGACCCCTATTAGAGGGGTTTTACATATTCTTGTGAATCCCTCTGTTTGGCTGCCTCTGATAGGACATCTACTGATATTCCAGCGATGACATAATGTTTCTTGACTGTCAGTTTGGCATTTAAAAAATAAATAAAAAACATTGAAAAAGCACATTTGAAACAAAATTCTTCTTAAAATTCTGATTTGGGAGCAGTCGGTTTGATTTGTCCTCTATTTGTGTAAATTGGAAATTAAATATAGCCTGTGTCTACTCAATTTTTTATTCAAAGTGAGCAATATTTGGCCCAATCATGAATGATTTTTTGCAATCCAATGCAGCCACAAAACGCTCTCTCTCTCTCTCTCTCTATATATATATATATATTGTACCTGTGCTGCCCCCAACTATATATTTGTTGGGATATTTTTGGTTGTCATTGGAAGTGTGATATGTTGTATGGGAAACTTGGAGGAATCTTGCTTTAAACATAGTTACAAAAAAGTTATAAAGTTAGACAAGCATGATATTTAGAAGAAATAACTACTAAGCATTGTTGTTTCTTTTTACACCAAACGTGATCAAAACAATACAGAACAACCTCTTCCCTTGTCACTTTAACCACTAAATTTTTGGCATAAATCCATATAGTTACGAGCAGAACTATTTCTAGGGTTCATTCTATTCTGACCAGCCTATGGGCTGTTGCTTGGGAAGCTTGGCTTTGTGTATGGGACTGGTTTTTCATCTCTTTTGGTGCTACTTTTTGCAGTTCTAGGTTTTTTTTTTCCGTTCTAGCATTGTGCTCTTTTGTTGGGGGAATCCATTCTACGTTCTTCCATTATCTTTTTTCTAGACTAGAAGAATCATGTAGCCCCCCCTATAAACTGCAATGCACCTGGTAAACATTTTTCACATGACTGGCGATGTTTGCGCGGCGCTCCCTCAGGTACCACACAGGGGGGGGTAAGCTTGGACCTTGTGACCTCTTGCTTGCGACAAGATGCTTCAGCCAATTTATTGAGGGTCCCCGCCCCTACTTTCTTCAATTATCATCAAGGCCTCTTTCTTAAGTTTTTCCACGGATTTCCTCAATAGCATCCAAGTGTTCTTCAGTGAAAGCTAGCTGTTTGGTTTGTTGTTCATGACCAGTCTGGAGCTCAAAAAACATCTCTCCTAGATAGGACTTTGAGATGTCTTTTTCTCTAATCTGATTCCTTAGGCCCAAACTATTAATAATTTAAGAGTAATACTTCACACTATCTTAACTGGTTCAAAAGCTACAATTGACTCAAGGTTTCTTGGATGGCCTACTGATGTGTGGTTTCACTCCCTCAAGGAGATCCAGAGTTATGATCTCAAGGATTCTGGGAAAATGGCAAACCCAGGTTCCGACAAATTATCTTTTTTTGGGTGATGACATCTCAGGTTCAAACTGAGGCCCAGAAAAGCCATTGAACAGGTACAATGCAAAGAAAGGGGCCTTGAGGCACCCACTGAAGGGGAATGAGAGGGGTGCAGGCCAAAGGTGTAACATTACCAAATTCAGTCAAAGATTACACCTATATATGAGGGCGAGGATCGGGGCAGATGTGGGAGGAGCTGGGTGGGGAGGACTGCATTTTTCTGTGGCCAATGGTGTAACATTAATGGTCCAGTTTTGAAGCCATGCATTTAACATGTTTATGCATGAGCAAAAAGGTCTTTCTTCCCTTCCTTTCAAATCAAGATTTCTGAGTTGTACATTTTCTCTGCTCTGTTGCATCTTTTTGGGCTTGCTTTCTTGTTTGATAAACTCTTAATTTCTTGGTTGAGGGAGTGCATTTACATTTACAGAGGGAATGAACTCTATTTTGAGCTAGAGCCATGGACCTTCTGCTGTAGGTAGGTGCAATTGCTGGCTGCTGTGATGTGGTTAGAGTTAAGGTTTAGTTAGAGTTAAGGTTTAGTTGGGGTTCTAGTTGGAGTTAAGGTCAACTGAGGTTTAATAAAGTACTTATATCATGTATTTTACTAATTTAATTGATTTGTTTATGTTTAATATAGCTTATCTTTTGTTATATAATTTAACATTGACATTATATCAACATAAAACAATTTAACTTTAAGAAACTTAAGTTTGATTTAACAGCTTCACTTTAATAATCTGGCTAAATCTAATAGTTGTCAGAGTGAGTTAACTCTTTATCATAATATAACATTATTTTAAACTTTAAATGTATTCATTGTTTTCACATTAAATTAATTGAGTCTAGCATATGTGTGTGTGTAAGATGTATATCCTTCTTGAGAGGTGTGTATTGCTGAAAACAAGTGAGTCAAGGACTAATATTAATTAAATGTAACACAATATTTGTTACATATGTACAAAATTTATCACATTATAATAGTTTCATTTTAAAAGACATCCAAAGTTCATATCAAACCCAGGATCTATACACCATGACAATTTTATCTAGCATTGTTGACATTCCATTATAAAATTATTAAAAATATATTCTCTAATATTCAAATTAGATAGAAGCATGTACACATTTAAATATATTATTGTTAAGTTTGAATGCACTAACTTAAAAATACAAATATTTCTAAATACATTCATTTTTAATATTTATATGCTCAATTAGGGTTAGGGTTAGGATTACAGGTCAATTGTACAAAATTTAATCCTAACTTTAAACAACACTAAACCAAATTGAGCGCTAACACTACACCGAAATCAACCATAACAATCAGAGAATAATGGATGTCTTTCATCCATTTATATTATCAATGATGAGTTTCATTATTGGATACCTTTTGGAAGAAAGGTTTCTTCATCAATACATTTATTGAAGTGTTTCTGCTTATAATTAAGACCATCAACTGCCACTACAGTGAGGGAAGGGGCCACAAGCAATCCAGTTTGATTGAATATCATATGTTGAAAGGTTGATAGATTGTGTCATTAACTACACCTTGAATAGATGTATATGGGAAGGCCTAATTCATCTGAAAATTGGATCAAGATTCTATTCAATAAAGTAATAAAACAAAATGAGATTGTGAATGCATCACAAGACCTGATGTTGTCTATTCATGGATTGTGTACTAAAATTAACAAATCGTAAAAGTTTCAGAGTCTATGCTTAAATATGTTAGAACTATGTTATGTGCTGTATGGGTTTGAACATGCTAAACAGATGTTTGAAGTTTGTAAAAAGTGCTGTATTCTGGTGCCAAAGTTAATCATCTAAATAATTTTGGCACAGATATAATTGTCACACTTAATGATAGAAATAATATTGTGCAGATTTTTAGTAGGGGTTAATATAAACTAACAAGACTTTGATTACATGCGTATTTTTTTTTCATGTTGAAAGTATTTTGGCTGCTGATTCAGTATTTTGAAATTTGGTTTATAGTGTATTCTGGGATTGGAATCTAGTAGTGAAGAAACACATTGTGCTAATTTTCTTCGATATGGTTATACATCTTTACTTGCTTCTTGTGCTTTTCAAACAAAAGCAAATGCTTGGATGGAATTTTTGAAGAGAGCCACTCTTTTTTCTAATTATTTTTCTTGCATTTTGGGGATTTTATAGTTCTCCTCTCACCAATCGTTTCTAATATAGCTTAGCACTTAAGAAGAACAGTGTTTGCATGTCTTCTTTTGAGATGTTAAAGAGGAGAAAGCTTTACATTTACATCTTGCCATACTATGATATTTATTGCAGGTTGAGGAATTGATCCAAGAAGATTCTCGCATTGATCAATATCCTAAACTAGTGAAAGGGGAGTCTAAAACTGTGCTTGAATGGCAAGGTACTTTTGGTCCTCTTGTTTATTATTTATGAATTTTCTAGTTTTAGTTTCATGAAGTTTATATAATTATAAATTTATAACTAATTTTGATTTGCATGTCAAGTGCCGTTTTTATAACTAATTTTGATTTGCATGTCAAGTGCCGTTTGCATTAAGGGCTGGTTAATAATACATAAATGCAGTTCTCTTAATACATATTTTAATTAATCTAGTTAATTTAATTATATTTTAGACTAAGGAAATATTGGAGATAGTACATTCTGACCTTTGTGGACCCATGTCCGTACCATCCATTGGTGGATATCTTTATTACATCATCTTTGTAGATGACTTTTCTAGAAAGACTTGGATATATTT
>MU226634.1:4515058-4533927 GCA_018584345.1 Thuja plicata | reverse complement strand
GTTCCTTACAACCCTCAACAAAATGGAATAGCTGAAAGGAAAAATAGGACCATAGTTGAAGCAGCAAGGGCTATGCTACATGATCAAAATCTTCATACTTCACTATGGGCTGAGGCATCCAACACTACGGTTTACATTCAAAATAGATGTCCTCATTCAACTTTGAACAATGAGACTCCCGAAGAGGCATTTAGTGGAAACAAACCTGATGTGAGTCATCTTAGGATATTTGGTTGTCTTGTATATTTTCACATCCCAAAAGAAAAGAGAACCAAATTGGAACCCTCAGGAAAGAAGGGAATATTTGTGGGATATAGTGAATCTGCGAAGGCCTATAGGATCTATGTTCCGGGGCAAAGGCATATTGAGTTGGGTAGAGATGTTATATTCGATGAAGACCTTGCATTCTCGACCTCTAAGGATATAGCATGTGATGACCTATTTCAATCCTACCCTCTTGAGAATCAGAGGGAGTATCATGATGTTATTGAATATGATCGAATACCTATAAGTGAACCTAGCACTTCCATCTACAAGAAAAGACCATCGTGGGCCAATAAAATGTTGGAAGATGCAAACAACTATGTAGCTCCTGCTGGAACTTTCAGAGAAAGTAAAAGACCTAAAAGGTATACTAACTATGCTGCATTCATGAGTAAGATTATAGATTCCGAGCCTTCCTCTATTTGTGAAGCACTTCAAATACGGGCATGGAAAGATGCAATGACAAAAGAATACAAATCTATAATGAAAAATGATGTGTGGGATATTGTTCCTAGACCTAAGAACAAATCCGTGGTATCATCAAAATGGATATTCACAATCAAACATGCTGCGAATGGTAGTATTGAGAAACATAAAGCCAGATTCGTAGCTAGGGGGTTCACTCAAAAGGAAGGTATAGACTATGAGGAGACTTTTGCTCTTGTTGCTTGATATTCCTCAGTTAGGGCATTTATTGCCATTGCAACTTCCAAAGGTTGGAAGATCCATCAAATGGATGTTAAAATTGCATTTCTAAATGGAGAAATTGAAGAGGATGTGTATATAGAGCAACCTGAAGGATTTGTCACAAAAGATCAACAATCATATGTGTGTAAGTTTAAGAAAGCTTTGTATGGGCTCAAACAAGCTCCTCGAGCTTGGTATGAAAGGATTGTTCGTTATCTTCAAAATTTGGGATTTTCAAAGAACGATGCAAATCCTAATCTCTATTTCAAGATATCAAATGGAGATTTACTAGTATTGGTGCTATACGTAGATGATCTCCTAATCACAGGAGAAGAGTACCTTATAGCAGACTGCAAGCAAGATCTTGCAAAGGAATTTGAAATGAAGGATCTAGGCCTTCTTCATTATTTTCTTGGGTTAGAAGTGTGGCAACAATCTCATGGAATTATTGTGAATCAAGGGAAATATATTGTTGATATTTTAAAGAGATTCAGTATGATGATTGTAAACCAATGTCCACACCTATGGAAACCAATCTTCTCAAGTTGAGAGAAGCTATGGCTAGTTCTGAGACTGCAGATGCTAGTTTATACAGACAAATCATTGTATCTCTTATGTATCTAGTTAACACTAGACTTGATATCTGTTATGCTGTAAATGCTCTAAGTCAGTTTATGGTAGAACCTAAACAATTGCATATGAGTGCAGCTGAGCATATTCTGGGATATCTTCGTGGGACCATTGAGTATGGTCTACTATACAAAAATGTAAAACTAGAACTTCATGGTTTTACAGACTCCGATTGGGCAGGATGCATTACAAACCGAAAGAGTACATCCGGATGTTGTTTTAGCTTGGGATTAGCTATGATTTCTTGGTTCACCAAGAAATAGAATTCTGTTGCTTAGAGTTCAACAGAAGCAGAGTATATTGCAGCTTCTCTCAGGGCTTGAGAAACCATCTGGTTAAGGAAACTCATTGTGGGACTGTTTGGACAAACCATGGAGCCTACTGTTATTTATTGTGATAATCAGAGTTGCATTAAACTTGCTATTAACCCCGTATTCCATAATAGGTTCAAACATATTGAGATTCCTTATCACTATGTCAGGGATATGGTGGAAAGAAAGGCCATTCAATTAGAATATGTATGTACTGATGAACAAACTCCAGATATTCTCACCAAACCCCTAGCAAGGATTAGAATTGAACATTTCAGGAATAAACTTGGCATGGTGAAAATATGAGTTTGTTGTACTAACATTTCTTTTATGTTTTATGAATTCATATCTCTGTGGCAAAGGTTATATGAATTCATTCTTTTATGCTTAGATTTATATGTGGATTGTGACGGTTCACATTTATATGTTTGTTGAATATCATGGACTTGATATTCGCTGGATATCATGGATTTGATATCCTTTGAGTCTTGGAGACTCGTGGATTAGGGATCCACATTTGAGTATTGGTGACATCATGGACTTGATGTTGGGAGACCATTACTCCGAGCATTTGGTGAATATCACGGACTTGATATTCATTAGGCCTTTGCTCTTGATATCATGGATTTGATATCTATTGAGTCAAGGTGACTTGTGAATAATTAACATCGTGGACTTGATGTTACATTGAATATCATGTTTTTGATATTCCTGTATATTTGAGAATTTGGTGGCTTGATGTTATCATGAATATCATGGACTTGATATTCTTGTGGATCTGATCAATCGACAAACAGGAAGGATAACATCATGGAACTAAATGATGATATACATATGGACTTATGTTTTCATCTTATTTGGTAGATAGGGATCTACTTTCATAGATGTGGAAGCTATGACATCTCAGGATAAGGTATCTGACATGGTTATGTTTTTGTTACCACTATCAAGGATGATAGTAGATTAAAAGGGTTTGTCCTACTATAGATGGGATCTATAGGTTGATCTTACCCTCAAGTCTAAGAGGGAGTGTTAACATTATAGCCTTTACGGCTAAGATAAACTCGGGCATTTGAAGATAATAATAATTTGCTATTTATTATCACCCTTGCGATATATACATGTGCGATTTTATAATAATAACTAAGGCATTATTATTATAAAATAAGCAAATAAAATAATTAACTAAAAGGGCCCAAGTCGGCCATCTCTTGGAGGGATAGTTAATTACCAAGGCACATTTATATATATTCAAGTTCGATTCTTGGAGAAGAACACACCAAAAACATAACGTTTGTTCTTCCTCTCAAGAATCCAAAGAAGGCAAATTATCCTTACATTGTAGAGTGAAATTTATCAGCAAATTGGGGTGAAATTTAGCAGCGATTTGGAGCGAATTATTTCAGGCATTCATCAGATAATTTATATATATACTTGGAGTCTGAATTGATACAAAATCTGGTGTGCGATTTGGATCAGACTATTATACATATCAAGGGTGCGAATTACCCTATCTAGGGCTTGATCCCCATCTACTATTTTACACATTACTTGAGGGCAAATTCTTGGACAAAATTCACATGCCTTGGGGTTCAAATTTAACACTTTAGAGGGCTGCAATTTCGGACCTGTGTGGTAGCATTTTCTACATCACATCAATATTGGAGTTGCAGATCTAAAACAAGGGCAGACTTATCAAGATAATTTGGTGTACAAAATTGGTACCATCTTTCTACCTTTCTTTTTCAATTTTGTCTATATATTGTTTCAGTTTTAAAAGCTATCTATAGATTGGATTTTCCTTGCATAGATCTGAAAATATCAACAGGCCTGATGAAGGTTATCACGAAAAAACGACACTTGAGGCCGTCACAGAATAATGAATAACAGAAAATGCCCCAAAAATGGCACGACGCATCTGCAGACCTTGAACGAAAATGTGAAAAAAGAATATGCGATCTGCCAAATCTTCAAATCTCCAAAAACCGACACAGACAGAAGAGCCTCCACAAAAACACGAGCAGAAAACAACCATGAAATCATTTCTCAAGAGAAAACAGGTGCGGATTGGAAAAAAAACCAATCTTCAGCACAAAAACTCACGATTTTACAAAGCAGCCTGCCACATTCTGTGAAATCTGTGAAAGAAACAAAAATCCTCTGCGCACTAGGAGGAAAACCCATGAAGACGAAAAATGGGTTTATAAAACCATGAAGATCTAAAAGGCTAGCTAAAAATAGCAAACTAAAAATAACAAAATATTCTAATACAGACGAGAGTGGATAACCATTGCATAGAACACCCTTGAAAGGGAAGCACATATAATCAATGACACAAATCAAGTGCATACATGTGGGCCTAATCTGTTCTATCATATCAACATGACAAAATATCTCAATTGCCATAGCGTCAAATAGTAAAAGCATGCTAATAGGGGCCATCAACATCATGGGTTGCATATCCAATGTTCTCAAGAGAAAAACGATTGCTCAACAAACATTTGATCTCATCAAGGTCATCATCATTAGTAACAGTAAGCCATAATTGATCGCAAAACAAAATGATGATTTGGTCAACACCATTGGGACAAGTAGTGCATACACGGTTGTCCTCCATGAGAATTAAGTTCAATTCTGCAATCTTTGCAAGAAACGGTCGCTCTTCAAATAAACCAAGAGATGTCTCAAGAACAGGATCATCAACATCAAGGCTAGAATCTTTTAGGTTAGTGTAAATGGTAAGATAGCTTTTTTCGATTAAACTGTGTGATAATTTTTCTTATCAATGTTTCGGATCACACTCCATGTTGCATCATCAGGATGTAGAGAGCTCAGGAGAAGAGAATGTAAGATGGTGAATTACAGTCCTTGACCAACTAAATTGATAGGGGGAGGTGGTGCTGAAGCCAAGAGACCAGGAGGAGCAGCATAAGAAAAACTAAGATAAAACTGAAAGGATTATTAATAACCGAAGAAAAGTGGAAAGAGTAATGTAGTAAGGCAGGAACAAAATCAGTACAAAATTGAAGTCAGGAGACCTGTACACACAAGCAACATACACACCCAATGGTTATGCACATAGATAAGTAAATGTAAAAGGCTACATAAATACAAATTACCAAATATATAAGAACACAAGAATGAGAGGAATAAGAGGAAATACAAACATCTATGCATGTATGTATATGTACATACATGCTTATATATAGTGTTATAAGGCTTGGCCTCGACAAATTGATTTCTGACTTGGACTTGGACTCGGTCCCTTGACTCAGGCAAGACTCAGCAAATTGAGAAAGCTATGAAATATATAATTTTTTTAGGATTAAAAAAACTTGTTTCATACAGCCTTCAATGAATAAATTTTAGAGAATGATAAACTAATCAAATAGTAGGTGCTTTGATTGCAAACACAAGTATGCATTGATCACATGAATATAAAAATAGATTGTAATTGAAGACAACAACAATGCTAGATATATAAATTATAATATTGTTTAAAACTTAAATGTATAGAAAACTCATGGATTATGGAATTTATGGCATCAAAACAAATATCAAAGCTTAAATTACAAGTCTCTAGCTCACAGGGGCCTACATGACTCATCTCAACATCATGGAAAGTCTTGTGCTTGCATCTATAAAAGGACTATAAAAGGACCTTTCCTTTCCTTTTTCTAAGATATGTCCTCGATGGTGATGTAGCCATGATATTTGCTCGTGCCTTGTGACATTAGCATCGAAGGGGTTTGTTTTTGTTATATTCTCCTTCATGGCTAGTACCTTAGTCTCATGATCCACTTGGTCAATCCATGCAAGGGCCTCATCATTGAAGACGAGAACTTAAAGTTCAATGATCCAATTTGATCGTGGACCAACCTCTTCTAGAGTGATGGGAGGTAAGTCAATGCCCAAGATTTGCTTGTAATAGAGGTGAAGGTTGTAATAAGTGTAAGCAAGATCAATCTTAGAAAAATAACACCAAAATGACACCTAAAGGTTGTCTTCTCTGCATCTTCTTTCCTCGTTAGGATTTGATGGTAACCTAACCTCAAATCAATCTTAGAAAAATAACAAGCACCATGCGACTCATTAATCAGCTCATTAATTCTAGAAATAGGATATCTAATCTTGATTGTCTTCTTGTTCAAAGTTCTGTAATCAATGCACATGCACATTGTGCCATCATTTTTCTTCACCAACACTACTTTAGAATCAAAAAGGGCTTTTACTGAGTCTAATGTGTCCAATATCGAGTAATTAGTTAATGGCCTTTTCAATCTCATCCTTATGCCTCTCGATGCCTACATGGTGTAGTGATTATTGGTTTAGCACCCTCCAACTCTATTATATGCTCAATGCCCCTCTAAAGTGGTACTCCAGGTAGTACACTACTGAACACTTTCCTATGCTTGGATAGCAACTTTCAAATGTCTGGATGATACTTGTTCTTTTGCTGTTTTTTAGATTGTGGGTATTATGAGACACTTGCTGCCCACTCCACCTGATCATATCTAGTCAACCTCTCCATCCTCTTAAAAGATACTCTTTTGTAACCCCCATCTGACATTCATTTGAGTACTCTTCCTATTGCCTCAAATCTCATCTCCATCTTCTGCAAATTCAGCGTGAATTCCTCAAGTGTCTACATCCAATGCATCCCTATATTTACAGCAGTGTCCCTATGTCGACCACATAGAAATCATCCTTCATCTCGTACTCTCCCAACTGTATGCTTAAATTGGAAATCTTGTGAGTGCAAGTGAGCTTATATACAACTGCCATCATCATCTTGAAGCCTTCATGTCCTTCAGTCTGAAGTCCTCTCCTAGCCACAAGACCCTTATCAATGAAATTATGTGTAACACCTATGTCCATGAGAGGTATTATTCGCTGCTCTTGTAGAACATCTCTAACCTTAAATACTACCACTTTTTAGAAATTGGATAGTTGGGCAATGGTTCCACCACTTCCTTGTTCCTTTTCAGATGAGCTTTCTTCCTCACTACTCTTCAAATCATATTGCTTATCAGATTTTTCTGAAATTGATTCATCTGCTAAAAAGTATTCTATTTGCTTTTCCTTTGTCTTAAAACTGCATTTGCTGGATGGGTCCCATGGCTCCCTGCAATGAAAGCATAATTTCTTCTTTTTGAGTTCGTTCAGCTGATCACTATCCAACCTAGTTGACTCATTTCTTGTTTGATTTTATTTCCTCTGAAAATGCTTTTTGTCTTTATCCCTTTTGTGTAGGAACCCCTTCGATTGAAATTTGCTCTTAGAAGTAGAGGTCTCCATGTCCCTAACCTTCTTGATAGCTCTATGTAAAAGTAGGTGGATTGAATACCTTAATCCAACCCCTCAAAGGTCTGATAGACCATCCATAAACAAAACAATAAATCTCCTCTTTGAAATATTTGTGACCAACACTGAGTATCTGGAAATGAGCAACATAAGCATGGACTAAACCTTATTGTTTCAATTAAGCCAATTGCTTGAAATGCAACTATGGATCTTTTTTTATCAAATATGTCAATAAGCCTCTTTATGAACTCAGTATATGAAGTGATCTGATCATGTTCCATAGTAATCATCCCATGATCCCTCCACTCATGAGCAATACCATCCAAGTGAATAGCGACATATTTAATAGCTTTATCTTTTGGCACAGGATTAAGCTGAAAATATGTATCCACTTTCTGCACCCAAGCTCTAGCTAAAGTCTTCACGAATCCATCATAATAAGGAATGATTACTTCCCTAACCTTTTTCTGCAAATCATTATTATTTATTCTTCCACCAACACAAGGTGTATGCTTTAATCCGAGGTCCATGTAATCTCTAAGATATATTGCAGCTTGAAAGTTTAGGCCTCTATCTGTGCAATCATGTATAACTGAGTTTGCAAATAATTCACTTGGGGTTCACTATCAACCTAAGGTTGGACTTTCAGTGGGAAAACAGGCATAATGGGTATGGATTGTAGGCTAATGAGTTAGGGGTAGGGGATTTATGACGACAATTGGTCCAATAGTGATAGGTGTTTCATTCAGCTCAAGTAGTTGAGACTTGCACAATACCCTTTTGTGGAGTGATTTTGGGTAATTTTCCCATACAATTTTTACAAAGTCAAGCCAAGCACTAACTAATAGTTGGTAACTTGGTGGTGTTACTATTGTTAGATGTGTCAGTGGATGCGGTTATCTTGATGTTCAATATAGCCCAGTTCTAGTGATAAGTTATAAAGTTAAATTAAATATTTATCTTTATCATTTTTTTAAATTTATTTAATTGAGGACTATATGAGTGCCCAAATAATAGTGTAAATAATTAATAAAGGGGGTAATATTGGAATGTGCACCAATTTATGGGGAGACATAGGGATTTGAAATTAAATTAAAAATAATTTATAAAAGCCTACCTTGTTTTGGTTTGGGTTTTGGAGAGCCAATTAAAGTGAAGTTTGGGAGCTCATTTGTCTATGCTTGGTTTTGATATTTTGGAGATTAATCTTTCCGGTTAAACTTGTTCATCTTGGGGCTTTGTGAGGATGAAAGCCCTTACAAGGAACATCTTCTACCTTGGCGAAAGATCCAATCTGGAAGATTATCTGGTGGTTTCATACATAAATAATGACTGGGCTTCATTGGAGACTTATATCTTCAGTTTTTTGCATAGAAAATCTAAAGAACAAAATAGTTATATCTTCAGTTTTATGCTGGCCATACCATTTCTTCTAAGTTGCCTTCGCACATTTCTGTCTATTATCCTTGGGCGACGCTTGGGATCATGTTTTCTTTTCTTTGGCCCACAATTTCTCTTGCAAACTCCAGTGCTTTTAATCTTGTTTATTGTGGGCATATTACCACTAGGTTGCACCTTAATCCATCCATCATCGGCCATATATACTTTGAGTTGGCGGTTTTTTCGTTGGTTCATTTATTGAATGTGATTGGCATCCTTTTTATTGTTTTTCAGGAGGTTATTTCCATGTTGGCCAATCTTCACGAGTGACACATTTATTAGCTCCTATTTCTATAAACCTCCACGCGTGCTTCATATTGGAAATTTTATTTGGCAAATTGTTTGGTGACTCACTATGAATCTTTTCTTTGTCCGAATTCATTCATCACTCTAGGGTAGGGGTTCTTCATTTGCACAAATCTGCATTTTTTTTGTTCATGGCTCTTGATTGGGCGATATAATATTCTTGTGGAGCAAACTCTATTGTTCTCACTAAAGTATTGGCCAAATATTTCGTTTTTGTGCTGTTTTAGGTTTCTTGTTTTCAAAAATAGGTGTTTTGTGGGCGCATAGCCGAAGGTTTGGTTGGAGCACTAAGGAACTTATGTCCCACAATTATTGTGTCAAGTGCATTTCGGCTTTTAATATAGCTCACTCACCCAACCTTGCACTGTGATTACACACCCACCTGAGCAGAGACTCTCTCACGCGTGTGTGCATAGTTGTTTGGTACAAGCACTCAAATTTTGTGGACTTTGATGACTTGGAGTCGTGATTGATGTAGTTTGTGATTTGGTTTTGTGACTCATCAGATTTATGGTGACATGGCACTTATGTGGCACGAGTAACCTACCACCTCTCGTATATCAAGATTCTTAACCCTAAGGGGCTTAATTGTTTTGCCCCCAAATTTATTGTAGTCAAATGACATGTCCAGGAGCTTGCATGGATACTAAATGTGCCTAGAATAGGCCTTTTTTTTTTCAAATTTACATTTCTTTTGCAAGCAAAGGCTGATTTCTGCAATCCAAATAGCAATGGAAAGGTTTTTTCATCAACTTCGCAGTGAGTGAGGTATTTTTCAAATATATTGTTGTTTGATGCTATTTTTAATCTGTTGAAGTTCAATATAGGTTTTGCTCCATTCTTGTGAACAAAGGGTTTGATTGATTGCATTGTGAGGGAAACTTTATTGCGTTCTCCCGTTTCAATATGGATTTGTCTAAATTAGAGCTTCTAACTCCGTACGATTATCATAAATGGAAAGCTGATATTGGAGATTTTGTTGTTGAAATTCCAATTGAAACGAATCACTTTTGACAAAAATCCAAAACCCATAGGTGCTGAAGAAAAGAGGAAATGGTTTGATCAAAGAGATGAAGCTCTTGGTATACTCATTATGTCAGTTTCTCCAGATTTGAAATATCATGTTGTATCTTGTAAAATTCTTGATGAAATTTGGACTACCTTAGAGAGTCTCTTTGGGTAAGCCATATAAGATGAGGAAAGTTTAGAACTAACTGAGTCTTGATCCTAGGCATTTTTACAATATTTAGGATCTCTTCATGAAGCTTAATTCTCTTAGGCTGCGGTTGAAAGTATGCAGGGTTAGAAAAGAGGATGAATAGTTGATTCTCTCTATTCTCTCTAAGCTAGATCCTGATTATTGAGTTCTGCTTTCTGCATTTTATGCTACTATGGATGCTCTAGGTAGTGCACACAACATGCCTTCTCTTGATGGTTTTGCAGCTCAGCTGACAAGGGAACAAGCAAAGTTGGCATAGATGAGCACATTGACACCTTTGGGGTCTCAAGCACTTAATGTAAGCGATCCTCATCCAAAGGTTTCAAGTGGCAAGGGCAAGAAACAAAATAAGTATTCTAATTTTGATGGGCAAGTTAAGGAATGTCACAACATACCCTTGCGTCCAAGACCCCTTCTAAAGAGGAATCATCCAACAAGAAGAAGATGAAATGTGCTTATTGCAAGAGATCAGGAATGATGAGCATAGGTGTTACAATAAGAAGATTGGTTTGTTTACTCACCTTCAAAAGCACCACATCTCGCTGCCCTTATCAGTGTCTCCTCCTTATTCAGCATCACAATTGGCAAAATCTTCATCTTCATAGTTAGGGAACATTGCATTGGATTTGTAAATGGGATGAAAAATAAAGCACTCTTAGGCTCTACTATTCCTGAAAATGGGAGATAGCATCTAGAGTCAAGTGCATCTCATCATATGGCATCTTCTATGGATACGTTCTCTTCTTTTTAGCCATGTCATTCACCAAATATTTTGATGGGTAACAATACATATATGAAGGTTTGTTAGAAAGGATCTATTGATATGGGTGAAGGATCTTTCAACAATGTTCTTTGTTTACCCTCCTTGACAACTAATCTCCTTTCAGTTTATCAAATTACTCATGGGGCATAAGGTAAAATAGTTGAGTTCACTCCTGATTATGTATACATTAGAGATATTGAGACCATAGATGTAATTGCTATAGGTGTGGTGGATCATGCATCACGATTGTATTCTTTTTCTCATTTTGCTCTTGATGATGATGCTCCTGATCTTGACACCCTTCCGTCAAAGAGTGAATCATCTGAATCTGCTCATGGAAAGGTCTTACTGCAAATCTCATTCAACTGAGCTCAATGCTACACTTGTCATTGCCGAATAAACTGGATTGAATGGTTGTCATCAAACTCCAATAAGCTCCCTAACACCAACTCATTAGCCTATGGGAATCCACTGAATAAGCTAACTATCACCATGCTGATAGTGCTTAGGAAGGGGACATTACAAGCTGGGACTACTATTTCTGTTTAGATTCCAGATTTGGAGGGTGTATTCAGGCAAAGTTAACGTTTTCTATGCTTGACCTGATTCTTTTTAACTAACATGTCATTTATTTGTAGCAGCTGCCAATAATAATGGAACTTTGGTGGGCTTAATTGCATTCTGTTAAACTCAACAATGAAACATGTTTTTTGTTTGACTTTTTGCATTGTATTTTTATTGACTGTTTTTTCCACCAACCAGAAAGATGATGTTTCCATTCTAGTTCATTTTGTGATTTTGGAAGTTATTTGCCGTACTGATTCATCACTAATTTTTGTGTGGAATCTTCACAGTTTTTCCCTTTTACTCACATTTTTGGGTGATGCACTTGCTGTCATTATTATTTCAGCTACTTTTAATTTGCTTTTAAGTTTTAATTATTAATTTATTGATCAAGATTTTGCAAGCATTTTTGAGTCCCATCTTTGGAATGTTATATCTCATATAGGCCTCCATAACTTCTTACACTCGCTTCCTAATTCGTATATTATTCACTAAGAAAAAGCAAGAATTTTGTCGATTATTTAGTGGGTTATTCTTGGATCTCATCTTCTAATAAATAACTCTATTCGAATCTGGTCTTGTAGTTGAAGGGGCACCATGTTCAAGAACAAAGCATAGGGATATTAACAGAATCCCACCAATGAAAGATAACTTGTCTGGTGGATGAAAATCTCTCTTCAGCACAAATGTGACTAACAGTCTTGATGACTAAGTTCTTGTCAATCCTTTTTGAAGACTGACTTCTGTAGATGATCTATAATGTTTATCAACTGTACCATGTTGGAGAGTGCAGATTTTTCTGTAAGTAAAAAATAGCTATGGTTACATGGTTAGTGACTTGCTTTTCTTTTCAGAATTTTTGTTGCTTGCTATTTATCTGGATGATTGGCTGGACAATGTCACAAACATATTTGAATTTCTTCATCATATAGATTGCAGGTGCAAGGAAAATTCGTTGTAGTAAGTCTGTTATGTACAACCTCGGATCTGATTCATGAAACAGTTTGCAATTTGAGCTTTCCGAAGCTAATTGGTGCTTGAAAATTTCTGTTGCTGGCTCTTACTCCCAATGCTCGGCTTGACAATGTCCTGAACATATTTGAACTTCCTCATCGTATAGATTGCAGGCATAAGAAAAATTCATTGCAGACAGTTTGATGTGAACAACCTTGGACCTGTTTCATGAAACAGATTGCAAATTGAGCTATATGAAGCTAATTGTGGCTTGAATGTGTTGTCATACGGATTGGTAGTAATCTTTGATACTAGAAACACAATCCATTTGATATGTTGCACAAATTTTAGGTCTGCAACATGTCTGCATTGTGAACAGCCAACAGCCCCTTTTTAACAACACAATATGAGAGTTTCCATAACTGAAACTGCTCAATTTCGGGATCATTGCTTTCCATTGTGTGGTACTGGCAAGCTTGTTGCAATTGTTTGAAGTTATATAGTGCACATATTTATTCAGAAAATGAGTATATTCAGTCTGTTCTAAAGAACACTTAATTTAAGGTCAGAAAAGCAGCCTAATCAAAGCTTATCTTCAGCTCTAAATTTCAAAATAAAATCAGTTTATTTAGCATTTCTCTTATTTTACAAACCCTGCAATTAAGCCTGAGATGGCCAAAGATCCCACAAACAGTTGCTCCCTTGCCAAAATTATTTCATTCTTCATTAAATGTCTTTATATTTTATAACTGCATTTTTTTTTATGAATAATAACATTCTTGAAATTCTAGTGCTATTTTCTTAAGGTACAGAATATTTGCTCAATGCCTTTGTTTTGACAAGAATAGTTAATTGAATGCTTCCAACATAGTACAATTATAACACATAGCCCTAAAATATATGATTCCTAGAGATTATGTAGCAATGGTTTTTAATATTTATTATGGATAATAAGTATAACACATTAGCCATGTTGACATTGAAATTGGTCTTCTGTGTTTATTGTAGACATGTTTCGCATCTCTATAATATTTGTGAAACATTTCTAAAGTAGTCAATAAATTTAATTTGTAACAATTCATACATTTAAGGAAAAGTGGAACTATATTTGTATATATGGATATGTAGTGTGCGTATATACATATTGATGCAGTTATAAAAATGGGATCCAACGAAAGATTATTTAACTATATGAAAATAATTTTTGGTTATGTAAAACTGCCCTTCCAACCTAGGATGCTCCTGCATAAGATGCTTGGGGTTTGAAAACTGAGTTATCTTTCAGTGACTTGAGAGAAACCAAGATGGTCCACCGTAGCCTTAGTAATCTAAGGCGAATCTTCCTTAGGCCTTTCTTTTGTTTTCACTCAATGCTCTTCATACTATATGTTTGTAGTTAATCTTACTATCTAAAATCTCTTCAATTGCCTCATTTGTTGTTGTAATATCTAATTCTTCTATTCTGCCTCTGAGCCACCATCTCTTGAATATTCTTCAGTCTTCACAATATTGATATATATCTGCAACACTGAATATTGATGATGTGCACAAACTTTTTTTTTTCTATTAGATATAATTGAGAAAGGTACAGAATAAGAGCTCTAGCTCTGCAGATAGTAATACCTGTTCAAGAATTTACATCATATACAAATTATGGTGCATTCACAAGATCGATCAGTTCACCTGAATCTGTCCCACTACAAGAAATAATACATCTGATATAAACCTAAATACATGACAGATATATACAAAATATACAAAAAGTAGCACATGATTGAACAACAGATTAGGATTTGTCACTGGATCTCCTGTCCATCCACGCTGTTCATCCCTCAACTCTATCCATCCACATAAGAACTTTGTCCTCCAGATTGTATTGAGCATATGGTTGACTGATTTCTTCAGCTACAGGAATCTCAGCAGCAATGGGCAGGGCAGCAACTTGGACTGCTCTTTCCTGCCTCTCCTTGTTCCTTTGTTCCTTCAAATCTGCCATAAAGTTCTTCAATGCAGTCTCAAATGGGGTGTGTTCTGGTGTCACCCTAGTCCAGGTGTAGCCATGGGAGATTTCCCATTTAAATACTCTTGCTGTTCTGTCCTTGAGCAGATCAAGAAATTTCTTTTCGTTCATCCTAAGCACAACTGAAACAGCAAATCAATAGAGTGGATTATGAGTCTCCGCAGAGACTCCGTAAGATTCCTATCTCTGCTTGCAAAAACATTGTCGTTACATAATTTCCATATTAGCCATAGCACTTCTATAGTAAAGAAAGACCAAAAGATATTGCAGTGATTCTTCAGGCACTAGGAGACAATTATTAGTAGTTGCTAGGATAATATTGGTTTTCTTACTATTGTTCAGTTTTGCATTGTTAGATCATTTTCACTAGGTATATTTTTTAATCAGGATAATATGATTGGTTTGAGGGTAGTTGCTAGAAGTCAATTCTCGGTAGTTTGCTAGGATAATATTGGTTATCTAAATTGGATAATATTGATTTATTGTTCATTTTTGCATTTCCTTTGTAGAAAAAACTTCAAATCTCTTTGGACACCCTTACACATTACTAGTCATTATATGGTTTTAGAAGCTCATGAATACAATGTATATTCTTATGTTCTATAATATTGGTTACTTGATTATGTATTAATTGTTCGTATTAAGCTGTTTGTCATTTTGAGGTAGTTATAGTTGTGGATGACAATTGTTTTCCTTCTTGACAATCATATGGTCATTTAATTATATGGTGTATCGTTAATTAAGGAAAGTAGTATGATTGTAGTCAGATTAACTCCTTTGGTTGGCTGATCATGTTGAGTTTTCTTTTATAATAATTCCATGGGAATAACGACATTTAACTCTTGTATCTGGTATGCATTGCCATCTTTATTATTAATTCATGTATTTAAATTATAAGGTATAACAATAATCATTTGGTGTTGTTGCCTTAAAAAAACCAAGTTAGATTTGAGAGATTTATGCCCTCATATCCCAATAAAGGTGAGAAGATGCCCTAAGGTGGTCAAGACCAAGTGATGCGGCAATCCTTAAGGATCATAGAACAAAAAGAACGAAGAAGATTAGGAGAAGCATTTGAGGGAAAGCTAGTCAAATGATTCCAAATTTGGAGCCCTTCTCGAGAATGAAGAAAAATCGAGGCATCAATCAAAGTCATAGTCGAGGAGAGAGGACAACATTTACCATGAAACTCTCGAAAGGAGAGCTGGAAGAAATTGCCAGGCACTTACCGCTCTCTAACAAAACATACCAAGACCCTGCCAGCCAGTTGTTTGTACAAGTTAATTGCTGGAACACAAAGATCAATCTAGTCCAACTAGGTACAAGGCACATTGTGTACTGTCTGAGAAAAACGGTGACTCCCTTTGCGAGTCCAAATCTCGACAGGCAAAAACTCCCTAAGTTCGTGGGAATTGGATTAGAGGACCTTGTAAGGCATCACAAGACATTCAAAAATATTTGGATAGCAAGTTGTCAAAGATTATTCTTTTATTGTGTTTCCAACAAAACTACAGGGAATAGCCATTAACTGGTTCATAGAGCTTGATGATGAATCGATAGCCTCTTGGGAAGTGTTGAAGAAGGTATTCAAGGTGGAGTTTAAACTGTCGAGATATGATGACTAGAGTGCAAGGGATGCTTAGAGTGGACAGGTAGGGGAGTTGTATGTGGCTTTGACTGCAAATAAATCATTGGAATGTCGAGTGCAAAATAGTCCAACAAGAACCAAGGCACAAGGTGTGTACCAACCAAGAAATGTAGTGACTCCCCTGACAAGTCGAATTGTGATAGGTAGTTCTGAACTCCTTAGGCTCATGGGAAATGGATTGGACAACCCCTAAGGCATTGTAAGACATGCAAAACTATCTATATAGCAATTGCAATTATTGGTGGAGAGCATTTCTAGCAAAACTACGAGGGATAGCCATTGATTGGTTTACAGAGCTCGAATATGAATCCACAGTCTCGTAGGAAGCGTTGAAGAAGGCATTCGAGTTGTAGTTCAAATTGTTGAGAGATGACAACAAGACCATGACAAAAATCTACAACACTAACGAGGGAAGAATGAGAAAATGTGAGCTTACAATTGTAGGCTCATGGAGTTGCCAGTTAAGTTGGAGAATCAACTCATTGATGAGCTGAAGAAGCAGTAGTTAATTGAGAGATTGATTCATTCGTTGTTGAAGAAAATGAGTAGTTCCTCCGTCCTTGTATGTCGATGCTTACAATCGAGCAATGGGCGTCAAGAGTCTAAAAGTAAACATCCACCTAAGGGAAGAGGACATACAAGGATAAGAGCATCGAAGGTAGCAAAAATGAAGAATAATAAACAATCCATGATGGGATATGATGGGAATGATCAAAGTATTGAAAGCAAAGGAAAAAATTAATGAATAATGGTGTGTTATGTGCAATATTGAGGGGCACACAAAAAGTCATTGTCCTGGAAAAGATGTTTTGTGAGTTTTTTAAGCGTGTTCATTCAATAAAGGAGTGACTATACAATTTTAATACTAGAAGTACACAAGTACTCTACACATAGGGAGACTCATGTCCATCAAAGCCACATAATGCATCTCTAGGCAATTATTAAAATCAAATACAATATGACTCCTAAGGACATCCTATCACACAATGTCAACAATATAGTGAATGGGGAGAATTTGTGTTAGGTGACTAGGATAAGGGATACACCGTACAATTATTGTGCAAATGGTGTGGACTAGGCGACAATGAAGACACTGATTGCTTGAAGAAAAAGTGTATTAATACGCTAGACATGGAGTGACAAGATGAGGTAGTTGTGGCAATCACAATAGCACATATAAACAAAGCAGTGTACCCAGACCCTTGTATAGAAAGGGAACAACTCCAAGAAGCCCGAGCAGAAGTAGGGCAAGCGATGACAAAAGAACATAAAACCTCTAAGGGATTGCAAGTATATCAATGTTGTCAAAGCCATAGAAAAAATAATATGCTTTAGTTGTGCATGCTCCTAGAATGAGTGCGTATATCTAGATTTGTTTGATTGTAGCAAATTGAAACCGTTCATGAAATATGAATGATAATGCTTAGAATGATTGAAGAGAATAAGACTATTAGAATGAAAGCATTAGTTATCTTTAAATACAAGGACATAGAAGTTCACCAGATTTAAAATTAAAATTTTCAATTTGGGAAAGATGAGTTTACCATCAAGATGATATCCTCATGACTGCAAACTAGGCAGAGAACATGAAAATGGACTAAATCAAAGTGGGTAAAATATGTATGAATTTTTTTGCACACATAGGTATAATAAATAAGTAAATAGGGAAAATGTATGGAGATGTGTAAATATATTGACAAGGGTGAATTGTAGTTGTATAGGAATGTACATGATGGATAGGTAGGTAATTTAGGATGAGAGCGAACTTGCCAAAAAACACCATTTGTTAATGTATATGTATGTATTAAGGCACACTCCTCAAAATGGGTTCAACGAAGTGGAAAATGTCATGGGTATGCAAATTTCACCATTTTGTTTTATCTCCACTTAGGTGCATATGAATCCCTAAATAATCACAAATCTCCACGAGTATAGCACCCACTACACACACACACACACACACAAGGTTAATATTTAGACATTAAAAAATAATATTAGGGTTCATATAAAGTAACGGACCTTCCAAGTTGTCATTGTATAGGTTTGTCTTTTGTATATGTTCCCTAGTGGAACTTGTGCGTGTGAAAAGTGGTTGATACATGCAAGTTGCAAACACACACTTCAATGAATCATTACGTGGTTAGCTTATCAAAATATGAAACCAAAACACAACATCAACCAAACTAAACTAGCAATCACACCTTAGTGTGCAATGGGAATGTCGTAGAGTTATGGAAAGGTTATTTAAGTATTTGTCCCTTTGTTTGTCACTCCTTCTCATCCTCTCTAGATCTCCTTATCTTTGTATCAATATATCTCACCATCTATATATCTTTATAACTTTTCCTCTCTATCTCTCCCTCTTTATGTCTCCTTCTGTATTTCCCTGGATCTCTTTCTATCTTTACTTCTTGATCCATTTGCACCATCCCCCTCTATCTCTTCTCTCCATGTCACTCTTCCTCTCTTTTTGTTTTTCCCCATCCTCCCACTTTATATTCATCTATATCTCTATCCAATCATCTCTCTCCATCACCCCCTTCCTATACTTTTTAATCTTTACATCTATATTTCTTTTCCCATCTCTCCCTTTATATGTATCTCTATCTTGTCATCTCTCTATCATTCTCTATGCCTATGTATCTCCTCTTTTCTACCTCTCTGTATTACTTTCTACTTATATCTTTATCTTTATATTTATCTGTCTCTCATTCTCTAGTTTTTATATATTTACATCTTCTGTCTGCATTGCCCCCCCC
>MU226634.1:4487491-4499826 GCA_018584345.1 Thuja plicata | reverse complement strand
CATCATTGACAATGTTGTGTATATGACGATCCAGTCTGTGATGTGCTTCCATCTCCAGAATAAAACAATCTATTGGCTACTTCAATCTATCAGCTGCCAAGCTAAAAGAAAATCTAAAACTATGGAATTCATGAGCTACGGTTAAGGATTTTATATAAAAATATTGATCACGAAAAAGTTAATTTGATTGCACAATATTATTTGATTGCAGGAAATCTGATTTAGTCTGCACAAGATTAGATTTGATCCGATTTCATTCAGGAAAGATTTGATTTGATCCGATTTCATTTGGTAAAGATTTGAGTTGATTTGATGGATAATTTTCTTGTTGACTGAAAACATTTTCTCAAGAAAGTGAAAACTACCAAATAAATTACCGCTGGATTCGCAGTGTCGGACAGGTTTGGGGTGAAATCCCCACTTATAATAGCCTATCGGCTAATTAACTATGAGCTAATGCATTGTGTAACCGTCGTGTGAAAATAAGTATTCTAAGCACATGGTTTAGAGATCATATTATAAATAATATTATTTTTCCCACCATGATTAACGTCTGATGGCATGGACTAGGTGGTTGCTCTTTCCTGCTTTTTGTGAATCTCAAGATGGACGTGTTAACACTAGTCATCCTAATATACTCCAATAGTGCAATGGGAACAATAATTGTTGTATTTACAAATACTCAAATAATATTTATTCACCTTAAATAAGTGTTTTTCCCCTTATCATGCCCTCATTTTGGTGAATGTGTTGCCATCCTTATTATGACGCTCAGGCTAGTGGTGGTGTTTGCTTTGCACATTAAATCACAATAAGTATTGCTTCCACAAATAATGCATATAATGCGAATCTTGTAATCATGTGCTCTATTCCCATTCCTTTTGCAACTCAAAAAAAATGGAACCCTTTCCCATCTACATCCGATTTGGATAGCGGTGAAGTGCTAGCCCATGTTACCCATACATGATTCATCCCTTAATTTCTCATGAAAATGGAGCAAAACTACACTTTTCCATTCTAAAAGCGCATGCATGGATGATTTATGTGAAATTATATTCGTATACATTTTTATATTGTTTTTTCATGAGTTTATTGCTAAAAGAGAGAGATATTCATGCAACTACAATATAGTATATTGATAAAGACCTTACTATAAGACAATGAGATGTGGGCATGCAAAACATGATTCTCTTTGCATTCTAAACTATTAATTGAAGACTTTGTTCATTATAATAACATGGCGGGCCAAACACTTCCAAGACTAATGCCTTATATTAGGCTACAATGTCATAGTTATCAGAAAATACGACACATAGAAATGATAAAGGATATATGATATTTTAACAATTGAACATGCTTAATAATCCCTTAGTAAACTTCCATGAATCTATATGCAATAATGGAAATATTCCCAATCTTTGAAGAGCTTATCACATTTCATCGCTTGAAATTTACCTAAAAATCTACAGTTGATAAGGTGACATTCAATTACAAGCATTTATTGCAAAATAGCTACCTCTTTGTGGCTTGAAAAATAACTTGGGCTCTAATGGAAATTGGACATGTACATATTTAAATGGTAGATCTTGCTTAGCAACGCAGTCACATGGTAAGGGATAAACAACAAAAGGTTTGATATTTCAAATGAATTCATACTTTTAAAACTTCATCCAGTCTCCTAAATCCTCATGAGAAATTGACTTAGAGATGGATATTCGTCAATGCTGCTCGCTTAAAATAAGTCGAGATCCTACACATTCTATAGAAACGGTGACCTAGAGCTTGTATTGATTCACATCATAAGCTAAATCATCACATTAATAGTGGCATGACCCTCTTCATCTTCCATGATTAAAAGTACATTTCAATAAGCACCCCTAAGATTAGTAACTATTTCGAGAGGAGAAAAATTTCTTGGTGTAGTTTTAGCATTAAATTTAGTCATTAATGACAACTTGGGTTATGCAAGAAGGAATTTGGAAGTAAATGATACAAAAAGAGGGAGTTGTGGATTTTTATGGTTTGAGGGTCGATGACACCTCATAATCCATGCCAAAGAGAAGCAATTAAAAATAACATGACATTATTGACTCTTGAAAGATTTGTTAAGGGAATTATCAAGAGTCAAGGATAAGGGATTAATCATAATCCATATTCTATCAACAATTCAACAATTGACAAACTTGTGAAATCATCAACACCTCTACTTCTTAGTACTTAGTTAGCACTTTGGGCTCTAAGCAAATCTCGTTGGTATTATAAGAGGTTCATGAACCTTGAAACCTCCAACACTTTTCTTGTCAATACTTTATGGAGTTTTATAACTTTGTAATTATGTAACAAGTAAAAGAAGGTGGATTTCTTAGAGATTGGTGATCAGGAGTACTCCATACCTCATGTATAAAGTAAGCAAATAAAGGTATCACAACATCATTGAATTTGAAAGGATACAAAAAGGAAAATATTGGGTGTTAAGGATTGGGGGTATTGAGGAATTCATTCCATAAGATATGCAAATAAAAATAGTTTTGAAGTTGTGAACCCTATATGATATAATAGTGAATGATGTCATGGATTTGATGTTAGGAATATTAAGATAACATAGATACATAATATGTAATTATTAATTTATATACAACATGTACAAAAAGGAGCAACTATTTTAAGGAGCATGAGTATAATTAAAAATGGATGGAGATTCTTAAGATATTTTTTTACATAGATATGTGAGGTATACAAAATAATGATGTTATTGTTTTTGTTTGAACTATGTGGAATTATACATCTACTAGCCAAAAATAATTAAAAGAACTTAAGATATATTTGATTTCATTAAAAATGTTAATGGTGCATGTCTTTGGTGTCACATATTTAACCACAAGCTCTAATCGGAAAGTATCTAATTTCATATGCATAGGGAACCAAAAGAGTTTCTCCCATGTGGTTGCGTAGGATTCTTAGTACATTGTGCCTTCCTCTCAGGGTGTTCCGATTTCTGAGGGTGGGCGTACTGAGGCCAGTGTGCCTCTGACTGCTAATACGGTTTCTCCTCAGGCTGATATGATTAATAGTGGAGTTTCTGGGGAGGTTGAGTCTCTTGTCTCTCCAGTAGTTTCTTCTGAAGTGTGTGGGAATAGGCCTCTGGTGTCTAAGTCCTTTGATTGTGCTATGGCTATCAATTCTGGTTGCACCCTTGGAGATGTTGATGTTGTACCTCTAAGGAAAAATTATGATGTTGCCTCTTAGATAATGGATGTTGCTGGTCTTCTTTCTTAGGATTTTGAGGTTCCAGCGCTGGGTTCGATAGCTTGGCAGGATGCTGCTACTAAGGTGGATGAGGGCTGGATTACTGTGAGAGGAAATAAATCTAAGACTAAAATGCCCTCTTTTGACATGACTCTTCATTCCCACAAAGGAGGTGCTAAAGGCAAATCTCGATGGTTCCTTGTTGTGGGTGTGTGGGCTGGAGTTTCTCTAGCTTTGTCTTTGGTTTTTGGTTGTATGCTGATTTTTGTTTCAGGTTGTGGGAGCCTGTTGATAAAACCCTTTCTGTGATCTTGACCCTTTTCTTATTTGTTTTGTTGATTTTTCATGGCATATCTTTAGTTTTCCTTTTGTAAAGGGTTTTAGGTCCCTTCAAAACTTGTTTTTTTCCCTAGTAAAAAACATAAAAGACCCGTCAATAGTGTATGTCTTTGGTGTCACACATTTAACCACAAGCTCTAATAGGAAAGTATCTAATTTTATATGGACGGGGAGCATAAACGACCTAAATATCAACTATTGTTTGAGTTTCCATGAACCTATTTTATAATTCTCAATAACAATTAGCTTTCACACCCAACATTACAATGTTTGCATCATAAACAATAATTGCTTGTATAGAACTAGTATATAGTCTTCAAGAATAAATATGCATTCATAATAACATTTAGTAAAGATTTTTTTGACACTTGGAATAGTTATATCTACAACCTATATTTTTTGTCACTTTTTTTCCTCATTACAAGTTACCATTTATTACTGAGCATGTTGAATAGTTAAAAAATTCATCTCACTAATATAGAGAAATAGTCATTTTCTATGTTTTTAACTCCATTATACTTTTTTTTTTATTGATAATGTACATTTAGCCGATAAGAAAATCTAGTTAAGAGAAGTAATACCTGTAGTCACCATAGTGCAAATCTTACCTCCTAGTTTTAGTTTTCCCTTCATATACCATTTAATAACCTCTCACTTTCTAACATACAATAACATTGTTAATTTATTGTATCATTATTGCCTGCTAGTTTAAAGAAATCCAATGAGCCTATCCCGAGTAGACAATAATCAGAAACAGAAACAAAAATGCCTATCATCTATATCCTTCCGGGTAACTAGTCTGTAACAATAACAAGTGAATTAAATTATCATTCCTCCATTTTAGTTCCCTATGACCATTAACACTAGGGCCAAGTTAAAGTTGTATCTATCATTTACCAGTCAATCAATCCTATCGTAATGACATGCAATCCCATAGCAATATTTCACCATAAAAACATATAAACATATAAACCAATTACATCTGTCTGTATGCTAAACCTTTCTCAAAACTACATGCCTCGTTAATAGTATACCAGTTTTGGTCTCTAATTTCCCCAATTTATGTTTGCTTACTGTACTTAGCATAATTTAGAATAATGATGGGGTTATCATACCTATTAGGTTAACAAAATAGAAATAAGTGTCATTAAGTGAGGCTTATCTATAGTCGCTCATATACAACTTCACCAATTATCCATACAAAATTCAATCAAGTTATCCTTCATATTTGAGAAATGTGGATTTAATTTACCATTCCTCCATTTTAGTTCCCGATGACCATTAACACTTGGGCTATGTTAAAGTTGTATCGATCATTTACCAGACAAATAATCCCATTGTAATGACAGGCAATCCCATAGCAATATTTCACCATAAAGTTTGCATTGATTTTAAACATAAACCAATTATACCTGTCTATATGCTAAACCTTTCTGGAAACTACATGCCTCGTTAATAATATACTAGTTTTGGCCTCTAATTTCCCCAATTTATGTTTGCTTACTGTACTTAGCATAATATATAATAATGATGGGGTTATTTTTTAGGCTTTCCGAGTCATTCATACCTATTAGGTTAACAAAATAGAAATCAGTGTCATTAAGTGAGGCTTATCTGTAGTCACTCATATGTAGCTTCACCAATTATCCATACAAAATTCAATCAAGCTATCCATCATATCTGAGAAATGTGGATTTAAAAAGTGAATAGTTTATCTCACAAAACACATTCATTTGTTGGATTTGCCGTTAGTGTGTAAATTATATCCTTCAAATAAAATTCTTGCATTGCATAAAAATTTATCAAACCTAACAATCCCCATGCATTTTAAACACTACATAGTGCTACGATAAAATTTCTATAGTATTTGATTAGTGAAAATTTGTACATTCTATAACATTATGTAGTGATACCTAAACAACCTGTATCTATATATGTTTTTGTGATCAACAAAGCCCCAAAACAATGTAGAGATCTCCCAAAACCCATTATATTTAGTTACATATATTCAAAGTTTATGATACCTACTAATAGCTTATATCAGGACTATAATTAATAAAACTAAACTTTTCTTCCTTACTCCAACAAGTTGCAGTCGACATAGACCTTATTGTCCTATGTAGGTGGGCTTTCAATAGTTGCAGATGATGGCCCAAGTGCGTTCTCTACTATTGTAGTTGGCTCGTCTTCGTTCTTCAATCCTCCCTTCTTCCTGCTGGCCTTCATTATAACCAGAGGCAATACTTGTATCTTTTCTACCTCAATTTTTGGCATGTTCGAAGGGGGTTTGAATCCTTCAGCACTAAGGTATTCCACCCACCTCGTGTTTCCAACTGCCTCTTTAAGATGGATCCATTTAAGGAGAAATTCAATATTTATATCTATGTTCTGCTTCCTCTCTTTGAATATTTTTGTGTCTTTTATAATCAAAATGGGACGTTTGATCACCTTCTCCCTCGGGTTGTGTTCTTCGCCAGTATCTTTGTAATCTTCCGGGTAGGGAATCATCAGTTTCCCATCTACATTCTGGACTGCTATCTCCAACCTGGCTAGAAGATCCTCCTTGAAAACCTCTCTGTAGAGTTGTATCACTACTTCCTTTGGAGCTCCCACCCCAACACAATGGCTACAAAATTTGTGGGGATATCATAGTTTATCCTAAACCCAAATTAATTATTAAAATGCTCTTCCCCCATGATCTCCATTACCACCCCGATAGATAAGTCATTCAGTGCATTCAAGACCCTATTCTCCCTTTCCGGCTTTTAACTATCCCTTTGAAAGCCATCATTTTGTTGTCAGTTTCGCCTACATGACTCAAGGTTTTCTCCATTGCAGTGGTTGTCTCTTTCTAGTAACTTAGAAAATCTCAATTGTGAACACCTATCCTACATATGGACGTATAAATGTAGGTAGTGATTTGGACGAAATCTTGTTAAAGGTGTTAGTCACGGTAAATTCTTAATGATTCAACATATTGAGCATTCTCAGAATTGATTACCCTTCTAAAATATGTTTTTCAACTTTCTGGACGATTCTAGAGGTTTCCATAATATTCGAGAAGATTTCCATGTCATCGACTACGTGGGATGTCATCACTCAAATTGATTCACCATTGTGTAATTTTAATCAGAGTTGGGAGGATTCGTTGATTGAATTATAAATAAGATTATTTAAGGTCATGGGTCTAGTGATTCATCTAACACTTGTGGGGCCTTTGTGATCTACTAAGGGTATATGAGAGCTTATGAAGATAACAGAGCTCATAGTTCAACATACTTGTATACACTTATCTTATAAGTAGGCTTTTATGTTTTCCCGACTTTCTAAATTATCACTTAGATCACCTTTGTAGTCTATAATCCCCTAGAAGGATTTTATGGGGTGGGGTACCCAAATTACCTTTTCCTCTTCCTTAACAAAGTCTCATTAGTGACATATCCCTATATTGAGTTTCTTTTGTCGTGGACCAGATCTCCTCATTTAAATGTTTATCCACCTCTTGTTTTCTCAAGATATATCTAAGGGACTAGAAGCTATGTAAACGCCATAGCACCAAAATTAGCCAATTTGTCAGCCACCAAATCTCTCTCTCTCTCTCTCTCTCTCATATTAAAGTTCTCAAAGTACTTAAGAAGGTCCAAAGTACATGGTAATAATGAATTAATCTTCCAGTTAGGAGAAGGGACTTTTCTGACTGCATTCACCGCTATAGTTGAATCTCCTTCAATTTCAATATTCTTAATCCCTAAATCTTTACATAAATGTAATCCCTCTACCAGGGCCCTTATCTATGCCATATTATTGGTGTCTGTGCCTATAGGTTTGATCATTCTAGAAACCTTTGTCCCATCCCAATAGTGGATACAATAACTTATTCTTGCTATCTCTGGATTACGTTTGGTTGCCCCATCTGTAAGTATAGGAAAGGTTATTGACAGGAGGGGGGGGGGGGGGGGGGGGGGGANGGGTGAATCCGTAATCACCAACTCAATCTCAAATCTTCACCGAATAGATTTATCGATTACAACTTAATTAAACATCCATGCAACATAAGCTAAACATTCATGCAATATTAACACCAATATTTATCTCGTGGAAACCCGATTAGGGGGAAAACCACAGTGTGAGATCAATGCCCACAAATAGTTGTACTCTTCTGAAATACGCCTGGTTAAGAGCTTTCCCGGTTAAGGGTTACAAATGAATGTTACATGCTACCTAGTTATGTGATTTACCTAGACACATGTTAAAGTCTTATACCCTATTAGGAGTAACCTGGTTAGAGGATTTTGAACACTCTCTCGAGAATGTCAGCCTGTTAAAGGATTCACAATAGACGTGTTAGGGTCACTCAATAAGGGATTTTACTATCACAATTATTAGAGAGTAACAACTTACAAAATGATCTGTAGTTTGCACTATCTTTTCTATATCAGATCCAAAAAGTTCCTTAACATAATAACATACCATTCCAATCCTCTATATCCTCTCCTGTGATCACAACAATCCTTCTCCGATTAGTTCCTCTGTTCCACTGTTATTTTGTCTTCTCCTTCTTCACGATACCAATCTTGATCTTGTCTCTTCGTTAAGTAGATAATCATTAATCAACAAAACCTAAACCAGGATCCAGCGATCATAACTTCATCATCTTATTATATTATTTCCTATTCTTCCTCCTTATCGGTTGCGTTGTGATTTTCCTTTTAACCGATAGTTGTCGATAGACGATAGCTAACCTCCTTATGCCGATAAGTCTTCCTTCTTGCCGATAGTTAATACTTTGCTTCTTTGACTATTTGACATCAATGATAAACTATATAAGTGATCTAACCTTTCCATCAACTTAATCTTTTTATCAACTAGAGCAGTTATGCCAACAATCTCTCCATATGCCAACACCATCAAAATTCAACTTATACCAGCCATATTTTGGCTATTTCCACTTACATTCAACTCTTAGTTTCTTGCTACTTTTTCATGCTTCCCCAGAGAATGAGGGGATTTTTTGGCCTTGTCATTTCAAGCAAATCTTTTAATCCCAAAACAAGAAGTCTTTGTTTTTTGGTTGATAGAAAGATAATTTTGTATTCATGGATTCTACAATTGTTGATTCTATTTTATTTTTCAAAGTTTCCCATGTCATTCTTTTTTCCTTGAAAATTCTTCTATTCCTCTCCTTCTAGATTTCCCAAATCAATATGGACGGTGCCATAAGCCATAAGTTCCCATAAATATGGTTTGGTTTAGCACTAGGCCAACTCTAGAGTAAGGTTAAAATATCATTAGGCAATGCTACTGACCATCCTAGTCTGTGACATAACCATGCCCAATAATGGTTTGCATATTGATAGTTAACTAGTAAGTGATTAGCTGTCTCTTTAATTTTTTGACAGAGAGTGCATCTTAAAGGACCCTCATAACCTAATTTTGTGAACCAGTTAGCAATTAAGATCTTCTTTTGCATGGTATCCCATGCAAAGAATCCTTCTTTTGATAGACAATATTTTCTCCAGCATAGGTTTAAGGGTAACTCCGATGGAGTTTTTTTTTGGTTTTTAATCAAGTAATCAAAACCATCCTTAGCATTATACTCCCTCATTTTGGATCTTGCCCATATTAATCTATCATTACCTTTGTGGATATTAATTTTCCCGTTTGCTAATATTTGTTTCAGGGTATCTATTTCTTCACTTGAGAGATTAAGGTCTTCCATTGACTTCCAACTCCAACCTAGTGATGGGTCTTCAATGGAGGTTTTTATGTAATCCCTAATATGAATCCCCCATTTCCTTGTTAGGATCCTTTTTATATTACTGTCATCAAAGAGGTTTCTTAAAGGTTCATACCCTCCCCATGAATCACCCCAAAAGAGGACCTGATTTCCATTTTCTACATCCCAGGTTAGATTATCCTTGATTACCTTTATGCATTCTAACACGAAGTTCCATACCTGGGAGCCTTTTGGGGGGATGAGGTTTTTAAGATGCTAGTTGGTTCTTCTCCATTAACATATTTATGTATGAGGATTTTGACCCATTTCAGATCTAGTTTTTTGTACATTTTCTAGACTAGCTTCGTCCCCAAAGCCTTGTTTTGTTATGTCATGCTTTTTAATCCCTAACCCTCCTTCCCTGATAGGCTTGCAATTTTTTTCCCCATGCTATCATGGTGATCTTTTTCTTTTTCATTGATCCTTGCCATAGGAAGGATCTTATGTCTCTTACCAATTTGGAGTTCACACCTTAAGGGAGGGGAGTACATGATAGTTGGTATATGGGGTGACACTATAAATAATATCATTGTTAGCATCATAAGCATAATCACCAAGAGTATCTTCTTCATCTAAATTAATTGTAATAGAATATAAGATACAAATAGAATTATTGTTAATGTTTGTAGCTTCAGTCATATGATCATTAGAATACATATAATACATGTTGATTAAGAATGATATAATATATATGTTATATTATTATTAATCATATGATATTTTATATTCAATATTAAATTATTAAATTATTCTTAATTAATAATTGATTGTTGAAACATTATAAGATTGATTAAATTATAATTAATGGGAAGAGGCGTGTCCTTTCTTATAAATAATAATGAATATACATGTCCCACGAAGGGAGATGTCTCTCCTAGCCTCATTCCCAATATAAATGAAAGAGAGATTGTTGCATTTGGAAAACACATACAACATAGAGTGATATTACATTTGCAGCTATCCTAAAAACTTAACATGGTATCAAAGCTAGACTGCAAATGTAAGTGAGTGGTTTGTTGATGGTGAATGTGTGACTGCCTCAGAAAATACAATCTCAGTAAAGGGACCATATCTCAAAAATTCACCGTTGGAGTTTTTTGAATTTCGGATATGTTGGGGAAAAACAAATTTTGAAGAATCCCATCAGAGCGATTGGAGAGATAGTATGGGGTTCAAAAGTTATGACAGACTGTGTACGGGTCTATGTGAAATTCCTGAAAGTGGCTTTCATTAAAGAGATATATTAATTTGTTATGATCGTGGTCAAGCGTTAACAAAGAAGAATGTATTCAAGGAAGTGTGTCTCTTTATAGAAAAAAAAGAAATAATTATAGAGTTTCAACTCTCTTGGATCAATCAAGTCATTTAACAATAAGACATGAGTATTGTTCAATGATATAAGAGTGAGAATTGTACATTGTGGGGGGGAATAATAACCAATGTTACATTTCTATTTGAACCATCCTTGGTGGAGATTGAGAAAATGGTGATCATCCACTCGAGGTTGTCACTCTACATGAAGGTCATCGACATGGATAACATGAATAAAATTATGATCTCCTGTAGCGTGTCCTCCACAAACAACTTCAAAATTTGATGAGAGTTGATATTTCCTATATAGGCTCACCTTACAAAAGTAAATATTTGAAACTTAAGGTAAGTATTCCATGTTTTATTAATGCACATGAATTATTGAGTTTGAAATTTATGCTATAATATTGGCTAGTAAAATCTTGTTTGCTTCTATCTTTGGTATTTATGTATGAGATAGTTTAGTTTATAAGCTATTTGTAATCTCTCTCTGACATACCTTCAGGACAAAAGCACAAGAAATTGTTTTTAGAGGGAGTCTGAATCTTCAGAGGTAACTTTGGACGAGGAGCTAAGAAGATTCATATCAGACTCAGAGGGGGTCTGACAGTTCATCTTAAGCAATCTTGGATGATCAACAAATTAATATCTTCTCAATGAGTTCTTCTCTATGAGAGAAGTTCGAGGTGAAATCCCTCTGCATTGAGGCATGATGGATGTCATGTTTGTGACTCCATATTTTTAATGGGACTGCCCCCTATGTACATCATGAGGAAGTGACGACTTCCAAATGATTATCACTTGTATTTGTAAGAGTTATTGAAATGTGACGATCTTACAATAACTTGACCTTCTATTGTGATAGACATCTTGTGATGGCTGAAACAAATCATAATAGATAGAACTTGTGGATATAATCGCCGATTGAGGCAATCCACATTAAAGTTCGTGAGTTTGTTGATAGAATCGTCGATGGAGGCAATCCACACGAGAGCTTGTGGATAGAATCGTTGATTGAGGCAATCCACCCGGGAACTTGTGGATAAAATCGCCGATTGAGGCAATCCACATTAAAGCTCGTGAGTTTGTGGATAGAATCGCTGATGGAGGCAATCCACACAAGAGATTGTGGATAGAATCGTCAATTGAGGCAATCCACCCAGGAACTTGTGGATAGAATCGTCGATGGAGGCAATCCACACAAGAGCTTGTGGATAAAATCATCGATGGAGGCAATCCACTCTAAAGCTCGTGAGTGTGTGGATAGAATTGCTGATGGAGGCAATCCACACGAGAGCTTGTGGATAGAATCGCCGATGGAGGCAATCTTCTTGAGAGCTTGTGGATAGAATCATCGATGGAGGCAATCCACCTCAGAGCTTGTGGATAGAATCATCGATGGAGGCAATCCACTTGAGAGCTTGTGGATATAATCATCGATGGAGGCAATCCACATCTTGAGACTATGTTTCTATTGATTACATCATGAGGATGATGCTTTTGTTTATTACATCATATGATTGATGTTATCAAATATCATATAAGTGTTGACATTGGATTGATTTATCCTCCCTAGCTAAGAGGGAGTGTTGATGTTTTGTATAACTATGGTGAGGGTCATAAGTGTTGACACAGGAGACCACTACACATTATGTTTGATCAT
>MU226634.1:4461994-4478987 GCA_018584345.1 Thuja plicata | reverse complement strand
TAAACAAAAATAACTATTAAATTAAAATATTTCTTATAAATTACAACTATTTTCTATTAATTAAACCAAAAAAAAAAATTAAACATGGATTTTTAATTAAAAAACAATTATTTAATACTAAATAAACTAAAACAACTAAAACAAAACATTGAAAAACATTAAAAATTTTTTTAAAAAAATGTACTTACCCCTTCCGGCCGGAATACCCCTGTAGCTCTCTGCTAAGCCCCCACCCGCTGAATGCAAATGACGCGCGCGGGCCTTTTTTTGCCCTTTTATTAAATCTTGGGGGTCTGGCCGGACCGGGTCCGGCCGGACCCCCCGCGCCACATAGGCGCCACTTGGCGCCTAAAAAGCACCACAAGGGTCCGACCGGACCCATTCCGGCCGGACCTATTCCGGCCGGAAGGGGTACGGCCGGACCCCTCTAAAATGTCCTTTACTGCGACATAGTATTGTACATTTACCCAATGTTTATAGCTTTAGTCGTATGATCATTAGAATACATATAATGCATGTTGACTAAGAATAATATAATATATATGTTATATTATTAATAATCATATGAAATTTTATTTTCAATATTAAATTATTAAATTATTCTTAATTAGTAATTGATTGTTGAAACATTATAAGATTGATTAAATTATAATTAATGGGAAGAGGCGTGTCCTTTCTTATAAATAATAATGAATAGACATGTCCCATGAAGGGACATGTCTCTCCTAGTATCATTCCCAATATAAATGAAAGAGAGATTGTTGCATTTGGAAAACACATACAACATAGAGTGATATTACATTTGCAGCTATCCTAAAAACTTGACAATTATCAAGTTTGTTCAATTTCATCTTTTTCAAATTAACTTCCTCCTTTGTCTCAAGCACAGGTTGGTCAAAGGGAATCAAAGCATAAGTAGGTGTATGAGGTGAAGCAATGTTTTGGGAAGCACGCTGGCGAGCTCTAACACAACGTTTACAACGACAATCACGAGCATGATGATTATGTTTAGTTTTGTTTGAAATTGGTTTTGGTTCAGGATCAATCAACATCAGGTCCTTTTCTTCTCGAGGAGGAAGAACGAAAGGAAAATGTTCTTCCTTCCTTTTTTGGTAGAAATGTGTAAATTATTTTTGGAAGGCGACTTGTCAATTGAAGAGTGTTTGGCTGACTTAAAATATGCTTGAACCAATACATAGATACATCCATGCATATGTACATACATACATACATACATACATAGATAAATACGTATATACGTACATACATACATACATACATACATACATACATACATACATACACCTAGCCCTATAGATATGAACTGCACACTTCATTAGAAAGAGGAAGAATGCATAATCCATGAGCCTAATACTCGTTTGGCAGAGGTTCCTGATTATCTCTTGGATGAATGAGCTAGCTTTTCAATTTGACCTAGTACAAGAAGCTGAAGAAAAAGGCCTTGGAACTTATTACATACATGAAGAGGATGCTCCTATTCCTACACACTTCAATTGACAAGTTGGATTCCACAAATAATTTACACATTTACTAGAATTAGTTGCAAAAATGGATATATAGTAGACTTGATAGATTTAATGTGAATGAAGATAGCTTTAGTTTTCAAGTGGGAGATGTAGGATGTGGTGTAAGGGCGAATCACTCTACACTGGAACCTGGAATCAGATCACTGTTAGATAACTGAGAGGGGGGTGAATTAGTTAGTTCCAGTTATCCTACAGTCCCAAATACTCCCAGATGTATATAGCAACAATTTCAAACATATAAATCAAATCTGTGAAATATGAACTGTGATCTCAAACTTAATTTCAAACTCATCCTACCGAGTAGCAGTAAAACATATACGGTGATTACTGATCAATGCATATAAAGTAATGTGTAAAGAAAAATAACAATCCAACACATCCATACACATTAACACAAATTTTTAATGTGGATACCTTGCTAAGGGAAAAACCACCTAGGACCGGTAACCCAAAATAATTTGCTCTTCTAAAGTGAGCTCGATAAACAACGAACCCTGTTAAAGGTTTCAATGCACACTGTTAGGTGTGACATGGTTAGAGGATTTATCACTAACAGTTCTCCCTTGACCAATCATTCACTATGGGGTCAACAAGAAAACAATCAACATTCATTGAATGTCATAATAAAGACTATTAAGTCTTACTTGGTTAAATGATTTTTCTGTAACAATGGTTAAACTAATACAATAATGATCTAACTCAAATACAACTCTATTTACAGATTTTTAGATCTATGCTAAGTACATATATTACCTCTGATCAATAATCACTTCAGTCCCTCTGATTCATCATACTCTGTTCTGCTCAGTAAATACTCTTTCTCTGTCGCTTGGTGTTCTCTGCAGAAATGCTCGGTTCTGTCTTCAACCAGTTTGATCAGTCACACATGAAGTTAATCTCTTCACCATGTATGCGCACATATGTATATGATTCATAATGAATCTCTTGTCTCTTATATAGACATCACAAATCATTTAATTTCCATCCTTAGATTTTTCCGCTTGATCTTCATCGTTGATTTTTCCGCTTCATCCTTCCACAACAATTATGTCAAAAACACATTTCAATCTCCTTTGTCCGATGATCTTGAATTTTCATAACCGTTTGATCAACATAACAAACATTATCAATTACCTCGAAATCATAAACAATTTCCAGCTCAACTTCTTAGTCAGCCTTCGGTTTTTTTTACTCGGTCAATACCGTGATGCATCAGTAATACCTAGCTCAGTTAACACTCAACTCGGTATACACTATGTTTTCTCGGTGTCCACTTTTCTGACTCGATGTATACAAAATTCTTCATTTACCGACCGCATAAACTTTGTTTATTCCAGATATTCAATCCATAATAGATGTTTGTTACCACGATTGATACTCAAATAAGTTGATATCAATGACAATACATCAGTTGATTAATGTCTATCATGACATCTATAACTCGGTTGATCATCAACTAAATGACTTCAAACATACAATCAGTTGTAGTTCATCAATCTCTCCCTTTGGCATTGACTACAACACAATATGAAATATGCAATATAAAAATGCCATAGAATACCAAACTTCAGTTCTATAACTATATGCAAAATGTTGTAGCTCTCCCTAGCTTGTACATGTAATATATTTAATCAATTCACAACATTAAAGCTCACCATGCAAACTCTGCCTGCAGATTTGACTCATTTCAATCTTCTCTCCCTAAAATGGATAGATATATCATTTCTCTCCTTTTCTCTTTTCTCCTTGTCTCCTTTGCAGTGGATAGATATTTTATTGAATCATCTCTCCCTTTGACAACAATGCCAAAAAAAAAATATACAACTCTTTAGTAGCCAAAAATATCTTTGGGTTTTCGGTTCAGATCGGGTTCCTTGCAGTGTACTGATATGCAATGTGGGTTCAATTCTCATTTTGCATCAGCATGATTGATTTTCTAATAAAATGTAGGTTGATGCAACCTCCTAGTCAACTTAGTGACCGATAGACAAGGGACATACCCCTAGTATATTCCTCAAGTACTCAAATGTATCCCTTGGTAAGGGTTTAGTGAATATGTCAGCTAGTTGTTCTTTTGATTGTACATATTCTAGTGTCACTTGTTTTTCTTGTACCTGTTCCCTCAAGTTGTGATACTTTATAGATATATGCTTTGTTTTTGCATGCATCTCCGAGTTCTTAGAAATGTTAATAGCAGTAGTATTATCATAATAAATTATCACTAGGTCAGTGATCTCTTGATTCATACCTTTCAAAAGTTGTTTTATCCATGCAATGTTCGAACAGTTTGCAGTAACAACAACATATTTTGCTTCTGCAGTTGACTGAGATATGCATCGTTGCTTCTTACTAATCCAAGTAACTAATATTTCTCCCACAAAGAATGCTCTACTAGTAGTGCTTTTTCTATCATCAATGTTCCCAACCCAATCAACATCTATGTAAAGTTTCAATTCAAACTTGCCATCTTTCTTGTACCACAATTCATAATCTTCAATGTTCTTCAGATATCTAAAAATTATCTTTACAACAGTCATACATGATTCCTTAGGATTAGAATAGAATCTTACTACAATTCCAATTGCTTTTGCAATGTCTGGTCTTGTATGTACAACATACACCAATTTCCTAATCATAGATCTATACAATGTATGATTTACCTCGATTGTCTGATCTTCTTTTGTCAATTTGCATCCAGTGACCATAGGTGTAACCGACTAGTTTAGAATCTTCCATTCTAAATGTCTTCAGTACTTCCTTGATGTACTTTGATTGAGTAATGTATATGCCTTCATCCTATTGTTAGATTTGCAAGCCAATAAAAAATTTAATTTCTCCAAACATTGGCATTTCAAATTATTTTCTCATTTCATCAACGAATGATTTGCATAAGTTATCATTACCTCCAAATATAATATCATCAACAAAAATTTCAGCAATTAGAATCTTATCATCAGTTCGTCCTTTCAAGTACAAGTTGTTGTTATCACTTGTTCTAACAAATCCAATACTGATAAGATAGGAGTGTAGTCTTTCACACCATGCTCTCGGTGCTTGTTTCAGTCCATACAAGGCTTTGTGCAACTTACATACCATGCTTTTCTGATTAGGATCAACAAAACCTTCATGTTGTTCAATGTATACCTCTTCTTCTAGTATCCCATTCAGAAATGCAGATTTAACATCCATCTGGTATACTTTAAATCCTTTGTAAGCAACATAAGAAAGCAATATTCTAACTCCTTCAAGTCTAGCAATGGGTGCAAAAGTTTCTCCATAGTCAATTCCTTCTTCTTGTGCATACCCTTTGCATACTATTCTGCCTTGTTTCGTGTAACATCTCCATTCTCATAGAATTTGTTTCTGAATATCCATTCGGTGCTAATTACATTCTTATCCCTCGGTCTCAGTACCAATGTCCATGTTTTGTTCTTTTGTATTTGCTCAATTTCTTCATTCATTGCTTTGATCCAATCATTATTTGCAAGTGCATCTCTAACAATTTTAGGTTCAAATTCACAAATCAAACATGTGTTATCATTCAACTTCCTTCGTGTCATCATGACAGCTCTCTTCTCTTCAATAATTTGATTCTGTGGATGATGTTTTGTTACATATTTTGCAAGTACAAGTTCATTTCTTTGTTCTTCATTGTGTTCTCCAGTTGGTGTATGATCATGATATCTAGGTGCAACATATTCCTGATTCTAGGTTGGCGCATCTTGATGCTCGGTAACATTTCTCTGTTGCTCGGTAATGTTAGGTAGTTGATCAGGCAAAGTGTTAGGATCTTCATTGTAAAAAAATCTACTGTAGTCTTCTGGTTCTCTTTTACTTTCAATATCATTCTTCTCAGCAAATTCATCAACTCTTTAATTTGCACGATCTTGTTAGAAAACTTGTTCAAACATTTATAAGCTTTTCTCTTAGTAGAATATCCTAGAAATATTCCTTCATCACCTTTTGAATCAAATTTCTCATTTCTATCATCTTTCAGAATATAGCATCGACTTCCAAATATTTTAAAGTAACTCACATTAGGTGTGTAACCATACCATAATTCATAAGGTGTCTTGTTTGAATCTTTTTTCAATTGTACTTGGTTCAATGAGTATACAATAGTACTAACAACTTCTTTCCAGTAAAATTGTGTAACACTCTTTGCAATCATCAGCATTCTAGCACAATCCACAATGGATATATTTCTCCTTTCAACAATCTCATTCTGTTGTGGTGTCCTCGGTGCATAAACCTGTCTCTTAATTCCATGCTCATTACAAAAGTTAGTGAAATCATCATAAATAAATTCTCCTCCTCTATCCGATCTTAAACATTTCAGTTCTTTACCACTTTCATTTTCCACTTTAGCTGTGTACCATTTGAACATCTTAAATGCTTCAAATTTTTCTTTTAAGAACATGTCAGTCGTCATTCCAGAATAGTCATCAACAAATAAAATAAAGTATTTGTACCATAATAACTCTGTGTTCTCATAGGTCCACATAAGTTAGTATGAACCAGTTCCAAAATAACATTAGATGAAAATTTTTTGCTCTTAAAACTAGTTTTTGACATTTTTCTCATTTGACAATTCTTGCACATGATATGGTCAGGTTTAGATATGCTCAGTAAGCCTCTTACTTTCCTTTTTCTTACTGAACTTAACCTTGTTGTCACAATTCACATGACATAACCTCTTATATTACAACCACACATCTTCATTTCTAGCCATCAAACACAAAATTTCTGTAGAGACAAGATAGAATAGATTACCTTTTGATTGTTCTCCAGTGCCAATCAACTTTCCTATTTCATCATAGATTTTAGCTTTTATGTTCTCAAATGCAACTCGGTGACCTGTGTTATTTAACTGTGAAACACTCAACAGATTATAATTAAGTCTTTTCACCCAATATGCATTCTCACATTTGATCATTTTGTTCAGCAATATAGTACATATCCCTTTCACTTGACAAGGTGTATCATTTCCCATTCTAAAAGATCCACCATTATAATGCTCAAGAAATTCAAAATTTTCTTTATCTCCATTCATATGATGTGTACAACCACGATCAATAATCCAAACATCATTCTTGCTAACTTTAGAAATAAGTGTTGTTTCAACATACCTTTCATCTTCTTCTGAATCTTCTTTCATAGCTACAAACATTGTCTCAATATCCTCATCAATGTCGGTGTCGGTGTCTTCATCTTTATGTTCTACAAGGTAACATGCTTTCTTGCCTTTGTCTTTGTAATCTCGGTTACCCCTTCTGTCATACTGTCAGTTGCTTCTGTATTCTCGATCATCCTTTTTGTCATTAGATATTTCATTGTTTCTTTCATCATTTTTCATGTTAGGGTATCTGGCAGCAAAGTGTCCAATTTCTTTACAGTTAAAGCATACCAAAGGTAGTTTACCTTTATATCTTCCTTTACCTTTATGCAATCTTCTATCCATTAATGATTCAAGTTCATCCAATTCTCTTTCATCACTGTCACTGTCACTATCATTTCTTACCATGTATTTGTTACCATATTTACTATTTTTCAGAGATGACATAAATGCAGACTCAAAAGTAAGAACAACATTGTTGTTGAAATTGTTTAGCTCAAATGAAATCAATCTACCCACTAGACTATCAGATGTAATATTATTTCCAGGTGTTGCTCTCATTTCATGTATTACAGAGACTCTAATAGCATAAATAGGCAATATAGTTCTGAGAATCTTACTTACAATAGTATCTTCATCAATAAATGCACCTGCTCCACGAATAACATTCACAACCTCCTTGATTTGGTTACTGTACTGTGTTATGTTTTCTCCTTCTTTCATTCTCATGTCATCAAACTTTCCTCTGAGACTTTCAGCTTTAGCTCTTTGCACATTTACATCTGCTCCATGAACTAGTGTGAGTGTGTCCCACATTTGCTTGGCAGTTGTACATGTCTTGACATCCTCAAATTCAGCATTAGATAGTGAAGAAGCAAGCTCTATCATCATAGTATTGGGTTCATGTCTTTCTCTTAGCTAATCGACGGTCAAAGGTCCAATAGGTAAGATGAATTCAGTATCCAGGTATTGCGTGACATCATTTCCAATCCCTGACAGATATAGTCTCATTCTCCTCTTTCATGTTGAGAATTTGTCCTTGTTTAGCTTAGGCACATCTTTCTTATACATCTTGTGATATTTAGCTCAAGTCCTTTTAAAATTTCCTTCTAAGAATTGTATGCTCTGATACCAATTTTTAGATAACTAAGAGGGGAGGGGGATGAATCAGTTAGTTCTAGTTATCCTATAGTCCCAAATACTCTCAGATGTATATAAAAACAATTTCAAACATATAAATCAACTCGGTGAAATATGAATTGTGATTCCAAACTTAATTTCAAACTCATCCTACCGAGTAGGAGTAAAACATATACTGTGATTACCAATCAATGCATATAAAGTAATGTGTAAAGAAAAATAACAATCCAACACATCCATACACATTAACACAGATTTTTAACATGGAAACCTTGCTAAGGGAAAAACTACTTGGGACCAGTAACCCAAAATAATTCACTCTTCTGAAGTGAGCTCGAGAAAGAGCTAACCCTGTTAAAGGTTACGATGCACACTGTTAGGTGTGACCTGGTTAGAGGATTTATCACTAATAGTTCTCCCTTGACCAATCATTCACTATGGGGTCAACAAGAAAACAATCAACATTCATTGAATGTCATAATAAAGATTGTTAAGTCCTACTCGGTTAAGAGATTTTTTTGTAACAATGGTTAAACTGATACAGTAATGATCTGACTGAAATACAACTCTATTTGCAAATTTTCATATCTATGCTAAGTACATAATACGTCTGATTAATAATCACTTCAGTCCCTCTGATTCATCATACTCTGTTCTTCTCAGTAAATACTCTTTCTCTGTCACTCGGTGTTGTCTACAGAATTGCTCGGTTCTATCTTCAACCAATTTGATCAGTCATGCATGAAGTTAATCTCTTCACCATGTATGCGCACATATGTATATGATTCATAATGAACCTCTTGTCTCTTATATAGACATCATAAATCATTTAATTTCCATCCTTAGATTTTGTCTCTTGATCTCCATCGTTGATTTTTCCGCTTCATCCTTCCTCGGCAGTTGTGTGAAAAACATGTTTCAATCTCCTTTGTCTGATCATCTTGAATTTTCATAGTCGTTTGATCAATATAACAAACATTATTAGTTACCTCGAAATCATAAATAATTGCCAGCTCAGCATCTTAGTCGGCCTTTGGTTTGTTTTACTCAGTCAATATCGTGATGCGTCAGTGATACCTAGCTCAGTTAACACTCAACTCGGTATACACTATGTTTTCTCGTTGTCCAATGTTCTAACTCGGTGTATATAAAATTCTTCAATTACCGACCGCGTAAACTTTGATTATTCCAAATCTTCAATCTATAATAGATGTTTGTTGCCACGATTGATACTCAAATAAGTTGACATCAATGACGATACATTAACTGATTAATGTCTATCATCACATTTGTAAATCGGTTGATCATCAACTAAATGACTTCAAACATAAATCAATTGTAGTTCATCAGATCGCCTGTGTTGTAGGACTCCACAAATTGATTGTAGCAATTCTAAAAATGATGCCAAGAGTAGTAATTGTAAGGATAAGACACCGACTATCCAAAACGTGCCTCCGAGAATCAAAATGTTACCCTTTGTCAGATTGACGTGGCCTCTAATATGTACTGAAATATATGCTTACTTATATTTTGACAACTCTCTGTATAATATACAGTAACTATGGTTCCTTCATGTCACCTTTTTATTATAGAAACGATGAAGGCAAAAAAAATGAAAAGAGGGAAATTATTCTATATTAGTGTATTGTTGAAACCTATATATTTACTTGTTGCAAATTGTAAGCTTTAACAAATAATATTTTTCTAATTCTTTGAGTTATCTAGGAACAACATCCACTAAGTTATGGGACCATATATTGTCCAAACTAGAGAAAAAAGTGGAGGCTTGGGAAGGAAAATGGATTTCCTTAGCTGGGAGAGTCAAAATGTTAAAAATGATTCTAGCCCCTTTATCCAAAGGGATTCCTAGGTATTTGAATGACATCCATCCTTTCCTGAAATTGAGGATGTTACTAATTGCCACCTCTGTCCTAGGATCATTGTTGAAGAAAGAGATCTTTGATTTTTCTAAACTTACTATTTGGCCTAAGGCCTTCAAATAATCGTTGAGTATATTCTTTAACTGAATTGCTTCTTCTTTTTCATTGACTCCAAACAATATAGTGTTATTAACAAATTGTTGGTGAGTGATGGGAGCCAACACATTAGTTACCTTGATGCCTTTTATTTATCCAGTCTCCCCATATTTTTTATGGTTCTGCCTAGGGCTTTTGCCAATATTATATAAAATGAGATATCATATCCCCTTGTCTAAGGCCCCTTGAAATGCTGAAAAAACATTTTGGTGGTCCATTCACCAGAATGGAAACCCGGGGGCTAGATATACATTGAAAAATAAGGTTGATTAATTATTTTGGAAACCCAAATGCTTCTAGGCATTTGCACAAAAATTGCCAATCAACCTTATCATAGGCCTTTTAATGTCCAATTTTATTAACATAGTAGGATTTCCATTTTTCTGTATAGAATGTATTGCTTCCTGTGGTATGATTACCCCGTCGAATATGGACCTACCAGGAACAAATCCAGATTGCTAATCTTCTACAATGGATGACAGTAGATTTTTTTCTATTAGCTAAGGGCTTTGTCATTATTTTATAGAGAGGTGGTTCAGAAGTCCTCTAGGCTCTCTGCTTTCTCTTTCTTAGGTATCAGAGTGATAAATGTGTTATTTATTTCTTCCAAGAATCTCCCTGAATTTCTGGCACTTTCCAAGGCATCTACTAGCTCATCCCCTAGGAAGTGCCAAGATTTTTGGAAAAATAAGTTTGGAAACCATTCAGACTAGAAACCTTGTCCGAATGGAGTTGTTTGAGTGCTAGTTCAACTTCATCTTTTGAAAATTTGCAAGTTCAAAGTCTATTATGTTCTTCTGGTATAATTTTAGAGATATTAGATAACATTTTTTCCTATGAAACTAGATTAGAGTCTTCCCTATTGTTAAGAATATATTGGAAAAAGTTAATAGCCTCATTGGCTATATCCAATGAATCTTCTAAAATTGTTCCATTTATTTTTATTTATTTATTTTGGTTATTTTGTTCAAATTTATTTTTTTCCTAGTACTATTATGAAAGAACTTTGTGTTTCTATCCGCATCTACTAACCACACCTCTCTAGATTTCTGCCTCCAAAATGTCTCTTATTTGGATAAAATATCCTCATATTTGCTTAGAAGCTCTTTTTCCTTAAGGAACCTTGCTTGACCCATTTCGTGTCGGATTACTTCATTGTTTAATATCTTGATTTCTTCTTCTATTTGATTTTTAATAACAAATATATCTCCAAATTTCTCCTTATTCCATTGTAGTAACCTCCTCTTTATAGCTTCCAATTTGGAAGTAAACAAGAATAGTTTGGATCCCTTGAACTTCTCTTCGTTCCACCATTGTTGTAGGTTTTCGATGCATACCTCATCTTTTAACCACATATTTTCAAACTTAAAGGGGCGTCTCTTGGGCTTGACTTCCTCCAATATTTCTAATTGGACTGGAAAGTGGTCCAAGCCTTTATTTTGTAATATGTTGAGCTTATATTAAAGGGAAAGTTGTCCACATTGACCTTAAAGAAGAATCTATCAAGCTTCTCTCCTATGTTACTAAACCCCAAGCATTTATTATTCCATGTAAATGAGTCATTTTCAGTCTTAATTTATAGTTGGTGGTTTTAATTTACCCAATTTATTAAGTATATCAAGGTCTGTGGTTCTTTCCAGATACCTCCACTTTTCTCTGTGATATCTTGTATGGCATTGAAGTCTCCTCCTTGAATATAGTGTTGATCATGGTATAACATCAGGAATTCCTCAGTTTTTCCAAACCTATTCCTTACCATTATTTTGTATTGGGCCATAAACATTGATTACAATAAAGTGTAATCCATTATTTATAGTTTTATGGCACCCCCTGCCAATTTGTACTATTTCCGAGCTATTGAAAGGATACTTTCCTAGGGTCCTAGAGAATGCTTTGTCCACTTGAGGCCTCATCTGATGCCACTGTCTCTAATTTTAAAATGCCTACTCTTCTTTTAAAACCCTTTTAATCTTCCTTTCTTAGTTTAGTCTCATGTAGAAGGATGATATTTGCTTCAAATAAAAAGATACAACACTGTTTGTTAGGGGCATTAATGCCCCTAACATTCCAAGTTATTAGCTTCATGGCTCTTTGGGAAGGCACTTCCTTTTCTCATCATTAAATAAAGATGTTATTTTGGTCTGATCCTCAATAGATCCATCTTTTTGTCTACTCTCTGACAATGATTTTCTCCCTCTCTTTTTTGGGATCTTTCCACAATTAGGTTTTTCTGTGCCTAGACATGTGAGGGATAAACCCAATCTATCACTCATTTCACTTTTTCCCATATCTATCTGAGCGTATGTTTCACCTTTCTCTTTGATAACAATATTTTCTTCTTCATCCATCAGATCAAGGATTTTTGTTTCTTAATTATTGTTTTTCCTCCATTGAATCATCACCTTCCTCCTCCTCCTCCTCCTCCTCTTGATCTAAACCATGAAAACTGTAGACTGCTTCCATTTCAAAGGGGATTTCAACATCTATTGATTTCCTTGAAGATCCTTGTTCGAGTACTTCTCCATCTTTTGTGTAGTCGTAATCTATATACTTAATGAGGATATCCTCGTCCCTAGTTGCATTGTCTTTATCCTTAACCAAGAGGTTGGTAAGGGATAATTCCTCTAGTACTACCTTCTTGAAAGAATTCACCTCCTTTAAGAGTTGTTGTAGTTCCTCTTTGTTTGCTTCCAGATTTTTTATTTCATGCATTTTTTTCTCCACCGTGATAGGTATCAGTGTTATCTCCCTGCTATTTTGAGGGCTAGGATTGTAACCCTCAATTCCAAGCTCTACCTTAGATCCTTCTTTTACTTTAGTTAATATTATTGATGCGGTTGGGGAGGGGGGGGATGGATTTAGAGGACCACTCTTTGAGTCCTTTGTTTGCTCCTTATAGTCTTTTCCTGAAATACTAGTAAAAGTCACTCCATTTTCTTTCCTCTGACTATCCTTTTTAGCTCTAGAATTTATGTCGGAAAGTGAATTGACCATTATTGCTAGATCTAGATTTCTTGAAGTTGGAAGAACAAATTTATTCTTACCAGAATTTTGTTTTTCCTACCAACTATTCCACCTCAAACCCACCTCTATCCATGTTGAGTTTTATTCCAACTATTGGGTTAGGAATAGGCTTTATTGGATTGCTATTCTTTCGAATATGTCTAGCATTTAAAATTATATTCTTATCATTTATAAAGCCCTGATAAAAGGAGGGATTAATAACCAATTTCCTGTTATGTGTCCATAATTCCATGGGATTCAAGTGTTTAATTTTAGGGTTTGTATTTATGAGCAATTTGATTTCTTCAGAATGATTCATACTAGAAATGGCTTCACATCCTAAGAAGGATCCCAATTTAGATCCAAGCTAAGATGCCAAGAAAATGATATTCAGTGGGAAGCCTCCCTATATTCACCCATCTTGGAAATTTATCAGGGTTATATGCTAAGGGTTTGAAGTTAGGGATCTAATCTATGTAGTGGAAAGTATATCCTTTAAAAAATATCAAATTACCAAATAAAATATCTTGTTTTACTTCTTTGTTTTTACATAAGACGAATGAAAAATTATTCTCAAGGATAGAGATATTTACGTTATTGGGATATTTTTGTTCCCGCCATTTGATGAAGTTTTGACTTGACTGGTTGTGCCCACTCTATATAGCTAAGATGGTTAAGTTTGAAGATCGTTCCTCTGCTTTTGTTGAGAATTCAAGCCTTGCTAGGATTTTTCCTAGTCTTACTGCTAATCTTGGGGTCGAATATCCTATTCTGACCCAAAGGAATGGTACTCACTCTTGTGACAAGACATGGGTGTGTATTTGTCTTTGCACCGCCTCCAACTATTCTTTTGGATGATGGATGTTCAATCCCCTCGCAATATTTCTATCAATTGAACCAGATTTTGAAGGGCGTGCTTGGAGCTTGTTCAGACACCTAGCTTTCCTGGATCACACAATCTAGCAACCCTCCTCGTCCGTTGGTGATACTAGGTGTTAGTGAACATATTTGTCTCCACGTTAAATAAAATTTATATTGACCCTACACCTCTTTGAAGACAAACATTTCACACATGTAAGAGGTCCACATTACATATCAAGAGTAGGAATAAGGGAACATAAACAAATATATTAAAATAGGGTTATCTATGATCTCCGTGAAACCTTTGGAATTTGTGTATCCTTGAACAAAAAAAAATGTTTCTATTACTACATTGAAAGTGCTTGTGGTACATACAAAAGTTTACAAGTGGTAAATTAAAGCAGAGTTTCTAATGCTATGAAGTATTTAACTATGAAAACCTAATGGTGTTCCCTTTTATGTTTGGTGGTGGCTTGCAATTTCATTGGAAGAAGATTTATTTGTAGCTAATGGGTTATCCCATGTATAGTTTGTGTGTACATTGAGAAATAAGAACTAAAATTCTTTATTAACTCTGCCACATAGTATGCTTTAAAATATTCAGCCCCATCTCCAAATGGGTTGCTTAAACCTGTTAATTTTGCATGGGAGATGATAATTTTATCAAAGTTAAATTCTCTTCAGCTATAAGTGGATAGGGATTTTTTGAATTCCCTTTTTTATGAAGTGTTGTGCAATTACTTTCATATTTTGTTTTATTCTTGAGTATTTATTCTAAAATATAAAAAATATTTTGGTGGATTTTCTTTGAGAGAATATATTACCAATGTTGTTTTATTTTGAAAATGATTTTGTTTCTAAAAAATATAAGTTATTAGTATCCCTTGAGGCTCATCTATAGTTTCAATCGCCATGTTAGATCACATCGTTTTAAAATATCCAATTGAATACACATACACAACTTAACATTTTTGAGGTTTTGATATTGTTTAGAGTTATTTGCCGATCAAAATGGGGTTTTTTTTTTCCTATATAAGTATCAATCTTAGAAATTTTAATGATCGTAGTATGATAAATATGCACATCAAACCATTTGATAAGATTGAAGGGACACAAGTCATAGATGTACACTATCCTGGTCAGATATTATCTATTGTTAATTGAAACTTGAAACTTCGAGGACTATGGTAGGTTCCTTAAATTAGGAAGTTTCTAGTTTCACTTTTTTTTTTTATGTTTCACCATAACTTGTTAATGGAAAATGTTTCAAGTTTCTGCCCCTTAATTTTATTTTACCTGTTTCTCTAACTAAAGAATACCTTGAGAAATAACTTGTCAATTTGAGGTGACTTTTTTGGTTTCAAGTTGTGCAGGAAAGGTTGTTAACTTTCAGTGCTTGGATAAAGTGTTGAGATCTATCAACAACTGATACTCAGAACAAGGTCTTCTTACAAAGGTAAGAAATGTTTTTTTTTGTGTGAGAGGTTCTCTGTATGGTGAGAAATGTAATGAAATTCTCTCCATTTAGATTGGGTTGTTTACACATCGTGGTCTTTTAAACCAAAGGTTAATAATACAGAACTATAAAATCTTGGCTGCTCTCTTCCTAGTAAACTTGAACTAACTATTACTATATCATCTAGTTTTTCATGTTACACTAATGTTTATGTATTTGCTAATCATGCTTGATTTGGAAAATTATATTCAATGTCTAATAGCCTAAAAAAATTGCAATCCCAAAGGAGTCAACAAACCCCTCTCTTCTTAATAGCATCAACTCTTCCACAACATAAGAACCAACTTATACTATCTGAGCATTAACTCAACAACCTTATATGAGCATCAACTCTACAATATTCAGGGCTCCAACCCACTCAACTTTTCAAGTTGTTAATGTTTTTGATATAAAGAAATGATTGTCAAATTCAACACAAGTTTTCAATCTGAATTCATCCATAGAACATACATATGCAATCTGTAAATTGGAATGATCAATGCATTCAACCAAAACTTAAATAGTTCCTGCAAACTGAATGTTGTCAAGAATACATAACAAGTTTATATTTAAGTTACAACATAGCACCTTTCCTCTTGCAAACTAAGAGTTGTTATGAAAATAATAATAAATACTCCGTTCCCCAATTTTCAACCTGATTCAATGATTGTTGTAGTACAAGATCAATCTGAAACAACCTTATTGTCCATTACCTGTCACAAATTTATACTATATGCTAACAAGGTAAAAGGCCAGAATCCAAACCAGTCTATACGATTCCAAATCAATGTACTGTTTAAGATTGCTTATGTTTAAAAATATCTCAGTACAGAACCAATGGAAATTATAATCATTAATACACCTTTGTAGCAGATAGAGAAAAGCACAACATTAACACTGATATACCTGACTACTCCTTATGCCTGTGTATTGCCTATGCTTTTACATTTTGCATACAAGTCTACCAGAGAATTTCCAATTATAATATCTAGTTAAAATATCCTTTGCATTACCTTGTTCCAAATATTTAACTAAGGCATTTGATCAAAAGGTCATGTTCCTTGTCTATGCTTCCACATTTTGTATACATAAGTACCAGGGCTATTGCAAGTACAAGATTTGACAAAAATCCTCTATCCTTTATAGTTTTATGGATCTATATAGCCCACTCTTGCAAAGTTCTTATGTTGGCCTCTGATATTTTGTCTACATCCATGAGCTGACATCTCTTTCAGACATTGTGTCAAATGAAGATGCCCTAGGGTAAACAATGAATGAAGATGCCCTAGAGGACTATAAAAATGTCTCAAACTGAAAATGGAAAAATTCAAGGAAATTTTTGTTGACAGAATATGTAAAAGTCATTTTCTCACACATAGCATTGTTAAAGGAGTTGATGTGATGTGTTTGATCTTTCTTTTCAAGTCTTGGACAGATGAAATTATAAACATGGTGCTTACTATATGTCACTGCCCTATCACAAGAAACACAAGGTAGAAACTGTGAAATTTCATTTTGTTTTGACAATTAGGGCATTAAGCAACACAGTCAGAAAGATACAACTCTGAATTATATTAGAGTTATTAATGAATTGTTTTAGAATTCGATTATATGATTATACGAAATCTCTACCATTCAGATGATGATAGATTATCCAATATGATCTGTAATGTTGACGTAAATAAATAAACAAATAAACACAATCAAAATTAGAAATACTATAAAAAGTAAAATATATTAGAGATATTATTTTTTACAAACTATATATATATATATATATATATATATATATATA
>MU226634.1:4421712-4434064 GCA_018584345.1 Thuja plicata | reverse complement strand
ATATATGAACAACACTTTAGCGCGAGATTTATGCAACTACTAATTAGTACAAAATTTAATCAACTACTAATAATTGCACACTTCATTATACATGGATTTTGTTTCTTGAAGATACCTTATTATGTAGTTTTCCCATCACTTTTGACTGACACACATCAAAAAAACCAAACATCAACGAAGTTCCTCCCAAAATGCAGTGTTGCTTAAACCTTGTCACACATTTGAACTTTGTTGTCACAAATTTGAACTTTGTGTTGTAATTGATTTCAAATTCTTTGTAAGGTTTTCAATTTTTACAACTATATTTTTTGCACACATTTATATTATGTACTATGCTTAACAAATATATTATAGACTTTGAAAATTTGAGTGTTATAAGTTATTCATTAGAACAATTAGTTTAATATTGATATAAATATAATTATAACATAAAATAATACACACATAAATATAATTATGTTATAATTAATATAATTTAATATAAATATAATATTTAATTTAAAATAATATAATAATATAAAAAATATAGCATAAAATAATATAAATATAAATATTTATATATAGTATTTAACATTACATATAAATAACGTTGAATAATATATAAATATAAAATAATTATAATATAATATAAAATAAAATTAATCTAAATAAAAATTTTAAAAATCAATTCTTAATAGAAAACTTAAACCTTTTATATTTTTTTAAATCAATACTAATAAAAATCTAAAATATTTCCAACATTTTTAATATATATATATTTTTAAGAAGATGGTAGTGCCACTTTATATATTATATTATAAATAAAAATTATATTCAAATTATATCTATGGAATATAAATGTTGTGGATGTAAAGTCATAAAGGCAGTCCTATTATAATATTTAATATAAGTTCCATTTGGATTGACTCAATCTAAATAAAATATTTATTAATTACCAGTTAAATTCTGATAGTTGCCTATAATTCTAGGCCTGCGCAGGAACTAATAATAATAAGCCTAATAATTAAAAAAGCTTAAAACATTTTTAAAAGAGTTCGAGAGTGGCGGCCTTCTTGCCAATGCTGTGGAACGAACAAAGTTACGCGTGAGGATGAAATCATGTGGAATGACAGAGACAAAAGATAATCCAGAACAGTACCTCTATAGGTGGAGCCCCCTGCCCAAATGATCATGATGTCGGAACGGTAAATTATCGAGAAATCAATGAACAGTTGAGTACAGTTTCCTGAGTGAGAGGGGGAAAATGCGAAGCGCAGATTCATCAGCATTCTCGCCATCAACAGGGGCACCTCTGATTAGTGAGAGAGGAGGCGGAGTGGCGAGAAAGCAGGGAGTTGGCGTGCGAGCATGGCTGCTTGTGGATGGGCATGGCGGAACACAGGTGGTGGAAGCAGGGAAACACGCCATCATGAAACGAACTGCCCTGCCTGCACGGGACCTCCGCATTCTGGACCCTCTGCTTTCTTATCCCTCCACCATTCTTGGTCGAGAGAGCGCCATTGTCATCAATTTGGAGCACATTAAGGCCATTATTACTGCGCAAGAAGTTCTGCTCTTAAATTCGACAGATCCTGCCGTTGCTCCCTTTGTTACCAATCTTCAGAGGCGCCTTCTTAATGCTTACAGCCCCTTCCATCACCAGGTCTTTTCCCTTTTTTCCTTTTTTCTTGTTTTTGTGTTCTCAGAATTTCAATTTTCAGATTATCTGATAGATTGTCTTCTGCAATTTAAGTTTAAGACAGAAAGAACGAGTGGAAATGATTCTTTTTTTTTGTTTTTAAATTGTGGGGGTCGAACATGAGATCTTGTGGCACAATTAATCTTGTTTCTAAATATTTTTAAATAAAAACAATTGGATTGCATAAAAACAATTATAATTTACATTTCATATGATAAAGTAATAAATCGTCCTTTGCAATTTAATCTTAAGGCAGAAAGAACGAGTGCAAATGACTTCTTTTTTTTTCTCAAAGTTTTGTGGGTCGAACCTGAGACCTTGTGACACAATTAACCTTGTTTCAAAATAACTTTTTTTGATAAAATCAATTGGATTGCATAAATGCAAAATGATTTGGTATTAAACAAATATTAAACTTTATATAAGAATGTTTCGGTCAATCTTTACGAACAAATAAAAAGGACTATTACGAGGTATGGCTCTGTTCCTAATAAAAGCTTGCTCCAGAATCAACAATTAAGAGTGTTAGAAAATAAATAAAACATTGGCTTATATTAAATTATAGATTGGAACTATGGGATACAGTTCTATAACACCTTTTATATTTTTGATGGTATTGATTCCAGAACAGAGGACATATTATAGAACTCCATGTGTTTAGGGGTATACAACTATTAAAAAATGGCTTATATTTAATTATAGAGTGGAATTATTTGGTATGTTTTTAAAAAATATTTTTAGTGTAAAATTAATATCAGTGAGTATATCTTGAATTTTGAGAGGTTAAGGTTTGTTGATGGGTGTTCTATGACCACACCAACATAGAATAAATTGCCAACAGACACTCTATCCTCTTTTGAACAAAGACCCCTTGTATTCTATGATTGTGAAGATCATAGAGGTGACTCCAACGTTCCTACTGCGAGCATGCGAGTTTATGATGGATATGAGCTCGTTTGGCTTGATGTATCCTGCTAATCCAAGGGGGACTTACGTGATTTTCCAAGAAGTCTTAGACATTTTTAACCTCAAGAATTATTCGAAAGATTTGGCAATGAAAGTACTTCAAAAAGTTCCAACGAAATTTGCTGAAAGTAAAAGGGACAAGGGTTGAGAGATTCTATTCTAATCCTAAGAACTTGAAAGACAACGATTGCTTAGGTGAACTCTTCCACACTTTGCTTTGCCAAAAATCAACTACACAAAGGAGGTGTAATCTTTAAAAGTTGTGCTAATAATTTTCATACCATCAATGAACACCATCAAAAGAACAATGCACATTCAATGATTAAAGTTAAGAATCCACATAAAAGGCTTAGACCAACCTTACACTGCACATAGAAATCATCTAATTGCAAAAGGTATGAGCAAACAATTTCGCCATAACAATATTATCAATCTTGTTCATCTAACAACTTGAAAGCAAATCTATTCTATTGGGGAAAAAGAAACCATGCAAACTCCCAAAACAATGCAAGTAATCAGCAAACTTCAATGAGTTATTCTTTTATTCTAGTAGCTTATAGCAGCAATTTTCCAAAGTTCACTCTTGTTACAAATGAGAGGGATGAGCCCCTTTTATAGTCTTCAAATTACAATGGGTGGCCATGATCAAAACAAAATCAATGACCAAGATTTCGCCACATCAACCCTAATTAGGGCTTGGCCATTGAGAGATTTTATGTCATAAAGTAGAGGGGGCCACGTGGACCAATGAGAAGATGGGTCATCCACTACCAGGAGAGTGGGTCAAACCAACCATTAATGAGACAAGATTTCCACTAAGCATTTAATGACCCATTGCTTGGAATAGTCTATTTTTGATTCCTTTCCTTAAATGCAGAGAATCTGGACATTACTATTTCTAGATCGTCCACGCTGACACTTGGCGCAGTCTCATGTTTGAAATCCATAATAGCTATATCCTTTTCACACGTGCTGAAGTTCTTCTCCCATTCTGGCGCTGATTCCTGAATCCTGTGCGTAATGTTTGAGAATATGGAAATATTCTCCAAGTCCTCTTCTGAGAAGGAATTGATGCCAAAGAATTCTTCTAATATGTTCTTTAGGCCATCTATTGTCATTTCCTTGTCAGTCAACCTCTTTGCAAACAATGCATCAACTACATTGAGGATTCCTTCATAGATATTCATGATCATCTTCCTCAGTCGAGCTGACTCTTCATTTGATTTTTCAAACAATTCTTTCCCTATGATTATTGCACCATACCATTGGAGAAAATTTTATCCCTCATTTTCTCTTATCACTCCACCATCCATCAGTGCCTACCTAGGAATCTCTATCAAAGCCTCCAAGTGTGGAATAGTCTCATTTTGGTAGATATGCATGTCATCCCACGCTTGATCCATGCATTGTATTCTGGAAAGGATAGCCAGAGTTCTTCCATATATTTGAGCCAAATCTTCAACAAACTAACATGCAACATTGTGAACATTCTCCACCCACTTTTCAGTGCCTTGGGCAACTTTCCTCATTCTTTCAATGCCATCCACGGATTCTTTTGGAAGAGCGGTAGGGGGAGCAAACACTGATCTTCCTGCCTAACTGGATTTGTTAGGTGCTGCAGGTATCCACACAAAGCCTTGTTCTCACTTTTCAATTTTTGATATTCCTCTTCCATCTTTTTCATCTGTTCTTTTAGTGTCTGGGTGGAATCATCAAATTCTTCTATTACACATGCCTTGATTGCTTGTCCTAGGTCAACTGTTGTCACATTATATTCCTCTGGAGTAATTTTGTCTTTTGCCTTGTCAGTCCTAGGTACTGCTTCATGTAACACTCTGGAATTTCTTTGCTTTACCCTTCTTTGTTGGCTTGTTTATTCGGTTTAAGAATTCTTGTAACTCCAACACATGATCAATATCTTTCACTGGATCCTTGCTCATTCTTTCCTTCAACCATTCTGGAGCGGTTGATTGATGTTCATGGACTTGTAACCGTTCCTGTTCCTGCATTATTTCTTCGTGGACTTCATCTAGAATGGTAATTTCAGGATCTCCCAAATATTCAGCTAGCATTGTATTGAGGCACTCTTTGATGTGAAGATCCATTTCTGAAGGAGGCTCTTGTTTTTCATTCTTGTGGTGGACAAAGTCTCTGGAAGCATTGACACTTTGTGCTCTTAGAGTTATTTGATCATCTTTTTGTAACCTTCTTCTTGAGATGGATTCAATCCTTTCATTCGTGAAGAGGTCAACTTCATGCACACTTGAGGAGCAAAAATGGGATGATTGAGTTACCTCTGGCCTCTGTCTTTTCTGCGAAGGCTTCTTGCTTGGGGCATTTGGCCTTTTCTTTGGTTGCACATCCCGAACAACATTTTTCCCTTTTCCACGTTCCTCCTTCTTTGGTGGACTTTCTTCTTCTCTGTCTCAAACTTCTGATGATTCTCCAGCTTTTCCATCATGTGGCTCTTGATCTCCCATTAGGTCATAAGTCAGGAGGACATTCTTTGTTTTCAATCTGCTATCCTGACGTTCGATCCACCACCTTGTGAATTTCGTGATTGGCTTGCATAACATATCAAGGTCTATTTCTTCAGGCCTTGTCCAATTGGGTGGCTCGATGGACTTATTTATTTCTTTCTTGAACTCAGGCTGGATCACATTGGAATCTTCTTCCACTTGATTTGGCACTGGATGGATCTTGTATGTTCTGATTATTCTGAGTGGTAACCTGGAATACATTGTCATCCTGACTTCGTAATCATCTTTGGCATTGGCTTAATGGTCTTCAAGATGCATCTTATGCATGTACTTTCTACTAGCTACCTTTCTTATTCTATTATAGGGATCAAACTCTGACCTAGCTGTATGAAATGACAAATGGTAGAATTGTAATTCCTCTGTTGACTTTTCTACTGCTGACAATGATAGACACACTTCATCAAAAGTTCCCATGATGATTGGGAATTCAATTCCACCTTTCCTCTTCTTCTAGATTTTATCATATGCTGTCAACTGTCTCTTCACCTCCGACAACATCATCTTGTCAGTTGGATATCTTGGAAGCCTATAGGGATGAGAAGAGAATGCTTGAAGTCGAATATAAGAGAATGTTGGGATTTGGATGAATCATGAACCATATTTTTCCACCAACTTCATTGCTTCTTGTGACAACCTCATGTGAAAGCCGCCCTGAAGAGATTTGACATTATGCATAGCAAAGATGTCATTGGCTCTTAGGTAGTTAGTCTTATTATACAAGTATAGTTGAGGATAGGATTCATGCACTTGTAACTGGTTTGGACCACACCTTATGGGTCCTGTGCATCTCAGTCCTTCATATCTGGTTATCCTTGCTAACATGTATACAACATAGGAGCTCATATAAAAAGACCTAGTTTGCTCCAAATTCCTCAATTGCTCATCCAGGTTGTCACTGATTAATTTGGACTAGTCCACAACCTTGACTCCATTTGTCACCTCTTCAATGAAATAGAACATCCATGGCTCAAAGAGGCATGACTGTGAACATCCAAAAGCCTCAACAATTGCTTCTGGAGTGAAATTCGCTAACAACTTGCCTTTTGGAGCCAAAATTACCCTCTACTCTAAATTATAATACTTCACACATTCCACAATCAACTTTGTGCACTAGATGGTAGGAAAGAAACCAACTGTCGCCACAACTCCACTTCTGGTCATCTTCTTGTTTAGGAGTGATGGAGGATGCACTGCATAGCCATACATCCTTCTGTGGAATTCATCTAAGTTGAGACTTCCCAAGTTGGTGTTGCTAACTTCCTCTTTGATACAATCCTTGATTCTGGAAGAAATACTTTGAGTTCATTCTTGATTTGAGTCTGCCTTGACAAGCCTGATCCTTTGGATTCCACCATCCACTTCCCGCAAGACAAAAATAATTAACATAAGAATGGCGTCCAAAATTTAAAATTTATTACAAAACAGTTCAACATTTCTCATTCCAGACTTAGAATGATTTTGAATATCGAAGAAGAAAACCTCTTGAATTTTTAAAATTCACTACACACTGCTTCTCTTCCTCAAAACTCACTCTTGCCTCAAATTCAACTTGTGGTGTGAGAAATGAAATGAAAGCCTCCATTATATAGGTAGTTCACCCACCAGCTAGTAAGTTGGCTCTGGGCTAGTTTTAGCAACTTCATTAAAGTTTTCCAAAATATCTCTCAAGTTTCTATTCCGAGGGAGAATCTTACTTGTTGCTAAAAAATCATCCATTCTTGGAATGCCATGTGTCACGCCTCCATTGTTATCATTTTGGGCGTTTTAGATTTTTTTCCTTGCGATTCATTATTGGGCGCAAATTAGATATGAGGGTGGATTTTTCCATAACACTTAGCCAAATTCATCACTTTATTCAATCTTGGTCTAGGGTGCACATTAGATAGGAAGGAGGAATTCCACACTTAGGCGAATTTTAACCACCCCTTGCAATCTATACCTTGGGCGCAAATGAGACATGTCTGGTGGGATTTTGAGTCTTGGAAAAATTCCTTCCACCTAGTGAAATAACACTCTTGGGCGCACTTGAACATTGGAGGTGGATTTTTGCATTCTTGAAAAATTCCTTGCATATAGATAATTAGCGCTCATGGGCGCACTTTTGGCATGTAGAAAGATTTTTGCTTGAGGAGGAAATTTCTTGGGTATAGTGGATTAGTGTCCTAGACCACATATTTGGCATGGAAGAGGATTCTCATTTTTGGAACAAATTCCTTGGCATTGGAGAACTAGTGCTCGTGAGCAACCCTTGGAGCGTGGAGAAGGAAATTTCAAACACTTGGCACTTTTTGCATTTTTCCATGTTCTTCCATTTTGGGGGCATCTTGAGGGGGTCAATGAACTTTCTCCATACTTAGTGAAAATTTGCACGTTTCATGCCACCTTGGGCGCAAATGAGTGATAGAGAAGGATTTTTCCGACTTTCAAGAATTCCTTGCACTCCAGGAATTCCCCCTCTTGGGCGCAAATGAGGCAAGGAGAAGGATTTTAAGATTTTCGGAAACGTCCTTGGCAATGGTGAATCTCTTCCCTTGGGTGCTAATTTCGGATGGAGAAGGATTTTCTCCAGACTTAGTGAAATTTCAATGTTTTCACGCTCTTTCGTCTTTTGGGTACTTCTTGAAAAGGATCAAGGATTTTCTTAGGCTTGGTGAAATTTGGATCAACTGCCTTAACTTTTCATTCCTCTGGATTTAGAATTGGGTACCTGCTACTTATTCCTCTATCAGTGTTCATCAATTGTAAAAAATAGACTTACTAAAAATTGCAAGTTTGTTTAAACACAAAATTAGACCAAATTGGGACACAGTGAAACTTACTATAAATAGATACTACTAAAAATAGTAAATTCTTCCAAACTCAAAATTAGGCCAATCGGGGACATATTGAAATTTACTAAAATAGATTTACTTAAAATAGAAATTTCCAAAAATAGTAAGTTCATCAAAACACTCAAAATTTCACTGGCACGCTCTTTTAAAGATCAATTTCCTTTTCATGCTCGACCGAATTCACTATCACTCAAAACTTTTTTTTGGGAGCCAAAGGTAGATGACATTTCATTCCAGACTTTGCATAAATCATCGACGCCCAATTCAAAACTCTAGGAACATCGGGAGACCATGCCAAAACTACTAGGAACACAAAAGCAAACAACCAAGTGGGCAAAAATGTTCTTAACATAGAAGGTTAACATTTTAGATAACATTAAGGTTAACATAACATAGAACAGTACCGACTAGGCATCCAAAAGACAAGGGGAACTTCTTGTGGAGCTTTCACAAGCCTCCAACAGCCCCCAAAACTGCTCCAGCTCCTTGGAAAGACTATAAGCAATTGATGGTGCCTCCAATGAAAGATTTCTGTAATGTACCCACGACACCCCTAATCCAATTTCTTCAACAAACAGACGAAGATTGAAGGCCGTACGGTGTGGCTGGTCCTTACAGTTAAACCTGGTAGTCCCTACGGTGGTCTGGCAGTCCCTACGGTGGAACCTGATAGTTCCTACGGTGGTCTGGCAGTCCCTACGATGGAACGTGGTAGTTCCTACGGTGGTCTAGCAGTCCCTACAGTGGAACCTCACAGTCCCTGCGGTGGTCTGGAAGTCCCTACGGTTAGACTGAGCAGTCCCTACGGTGGTCTGGAAGTCCGTACGTGCTACGTTCCTGTAATGTAAGCTGCTGGATGGCGAAGGACAAGATGACAGATACAAGGTGGTTGATGATAGCGAAGGATTTGCTCTATAATGTTCCAGATCCCTGGCGGACTGGCTGACCGGTCTTCAACTTCTGGCTTACTAGAGGTGCAGGCCGTACGGAGCAGATGGACTGCACAGACAGGCCGTACGGTGGAGGTAGGCAAGCCGTACGGTGGATGGAAGACAGGCCGTACGGTGAGGAGAGCAGGTCGTATGGGGATGGATTTGGCCGTACGTGCAGATGGAGTTGGCTGTACGGTGAAGGCTGTACGTGGAGAGAGGGCTGGCCGTACGGTAGTAGTGGGCTAGCCGTACGTTGGGAGTGGGCTGGCCGTACGGTGGAGTGCTGGCCGTACATTGGAAGTGGGCTGGTCGTACGAAGGATTGCTGGCCGTTGGTACGTTCTGGGATGCCTAGAGGGAATGCCTGCGGAGTATGAAATTTGCCTTCTTCACTGCAATGCAATTACTTAGCAATTCACCAGATGTTAACAAGTGCACAAACAATGAAGTACCGAATATGGAACAATTGCCAGGAGATTATATTATGAATAATGAAGTACTTTGGATTTGCCAGATCCGATACAAGCAGAACAAAGCAGAGTAGGGCGAGGGTTGAATCCCATCGAAACTGCAACATGCCAAATAGGGAAGGTCTTTCACTTCCGAAGTGGCGCACACCAGAACTCCAACTAGAATTCACAATAATAATAAAATATCAAAACTCAACATATCTACAACTACCTACATGCCGGGCATAAATACCCCTTTGGAGAAACTCTCGAGGATTTACAAAAGAACACCGACCCGGTAAACACCTACGGACAACAATTAAATAAAAAGGCCCTCCCCCCCCCCAATAATTAATTAAAGGTCCTTAATAATATTTCTTTTGAATAGTGACCAAATAATTAATTAACTTAATTAATTAATTTTTTATCAATTTGGGGACATTACAATTTCAGACCTTGATAATATGCAGATCTCAAACCCTATGAAAACCATATGGCAATGGAAGAGGGATGGCCTCCTTAGGTAGGACGATTTGCCTTGAAAATTCAATGCTTCACCGAAAAATGCAAATAAACACTCAAAGGATAGTGCACAGCTGTGAGGATTGCAAGGAAACAATGCTCAGAAAGTTTTCACAAACTCCCACTGTGATATGTGACAAAAAGTGAATTTCAGTGTCTCTGAGAATGCACACCAGCACTCAGAAAATTCACCAAATCACCTTAAAATATGAACAGCACTCCCAAAAACTCATTATCCATCAAAATCTTAAAACCCATATCAGAAAATTGTGTAATATTCATCTTCTTCAAATCCAAAATCACCCACAAAGCCAAAATTATTGTAAATCTTGACTCATGCGCACCAACCAGCTATGGTGGATCTGTCACCACTAAAACCAAGAAGACAAGAAAAGGGTTTCGTCTTCAACCAGCAAAAGAATTCCTTGAGTTCATTCCAGCAGCATAATATTAAGTTGCCAATTCATCTATTTAAGAACCCCTTCCAAATCTGCGCTTAATTTTTTAGTTTGGTCTCGAGGGAATTTTGACAAACACTTGGTGTGCAAAGGTCTGTTTTTTGTTTCAGAGTTTTGTTTGATGTTTTGGATGCTTGGTTTTGAAGAACAAATGCCAATATAACTCAAAAAAAATGAAAGTCCAATGCAACGTTATTATGAATATCCAACTAACTTAAGGAAAGACCATTGTGTTGCAGGTATTTAGGTTTGAAACAATTTATTACAGTCCTGATAACAGTCATAAATCAGATTGATACAAATTAACGTCAAGGGCTTTACAATGTCCTCATATAAACAATGTCTTCACCATACTTGTGTTATTGCAAGCTGATGTAGGTGACAATGAGAGCTGGAAGAGCCAATTCCTGGCCTGTTTCAAAGTCTGAGATAAACCGAGAAAGGTGGCAGCCTGATCACACTTTATAACTCCCAAAATGCATTCCACAATGAAGCCGTCTAGGGCAGAAGCTTGGATATGAAGCTCCAACGCTGATATGTAGTCAAAATGGATGCCAACTCGTGCCAATAACCTGAATATGAAATCTGATACGAAATTCTTGAGGTCTGATCAATATAACCTAGAAATGCACCCAAACCCTAGCCGTCCCAAGCTTGGAAAAATTATATAAAATCAAAGACTTCTCAGAAAAATCTGGAACCACTTCCAAAGGGCTCCACAATGTCCCTAGAAGCCAATCACTGTGATATCCCCATTCCGGTATAGAATTTAATAATAAATAAAAATAAATAAATAAATTTGTCTATATTAAAGATTTAGACAGAGGACGAATATGATATCGAGAATCATAGATAGAATCAAATGTATCTTAGAGCATCTACCATATCATCGACTTTTGGGAAGAGTGCTTTCATGGCTTTGGTAAATAGATATTCCTTAGCGATAACATACAAGCAGTAGACCTTCGTGGCAGTCTGGGTTATGAACATGGCCCATATCCGTTACAAGTCAGCAGATAAGAAGTGACAGGAACAGTGTCTATATATGACGATAAACATCAACACTAAGTGAAGTTACGTCAATGAATTGTATAATATGGTCAAACAGATTATATTGAACTCATGGTTTAGAATTACCGTGAACTACATCTCGGTGGTCACAGCAAATACAAGAGCCGCAAGTCAACAATTATAGACTGGACGTGGCTATAGTAACCAGTACTAAAAGTATCATCGACATCGACTAAACAAAGGATAATTGATGTGATACAATCTTAAATTTTAATCAATAGTGACTAAGTTGGCACGATTGTAACCGAACCATGATTATTTTAAATACTAAATTAATATAAATTATCAACGATCTATGCAAAGGCTGTGATTACTATAATCAATGACAAATAGCGATTTGAGATATTTAGGTGCGATGATGATAACGACCGCCCAAAGAAAGAATTAGGAAAGATGTTAATAAATCTCTTAGTTAGGATTATTAAGAATTCGTTGCTATCTAAGGGTTGCGATTAGCATATGATGGAGACAGCAATTTGTAAAGCTAATCGATAATAATAGTGGTCATGAAGTGGTACGATTGGAAGGAGGCAATGACTTAGTCTTGAACACATAAGACACACCTCTTGGACCGACAAAGAGATATAAACTGCCACTCAGGAATACTTCCAAGGACGGACAGGAAATAATTATTACTAAGAAATACTCTTCAAGGAAGAGTACCGGGGAGGGAATTATAGATGGAACAACACTCTCTATTATTTCATCGAGGATGATAAGAAGGAATTATGAAAGTATATTTGATACTGATCATATGGATCAGAAAGGCATCAATTTGGGAAGATCATCAAAGAATAAGAAACCCATATACGGTCTTGCATATATAGAAATAATAATAAACTCAGAATTATCTATATATATATATATGTTATAATAAATACATTTATAATAAATTTATATATATAT
>MU226634.1:4401086-4413020 GCA_018584345.1 Thuja plicata | reverse complement strand
GCCCATTTGATGAGAAAAGCATCGATTGAATATATTATATTTTGTTTGTTTTCTCTGAGGAGAAGTTTCTGATCTGTGCCCTTGTTGAAGTATAAGGGTCAAATTGGCTTCTAGAAGACTGATTCTTGTGAAGTTAATATCAATTTGTTGCTGAAGTATAACAAATTGTAATTGCATCACCTCTCTACTGTGAAGTCTGTGGCTAAAAGAGTTTGTATGAGTTCGAGGTTTATGCACACTGAGCATGTAGATCTCTTTAATTCTGATTTGTCTACATTTTACTGAGTTCTGCTGGAAGAATGTGATTTATTGCAAGGGCTGAAGTATTGTATCAATCTGCAATTTATTTCTGGACTGATTAGTTTTGTGAGAGCAGCATTTGTATTCTTGGAGCTGCGTTTTAGTTTGGTTGGACAGGTTCCTCAATAATTAAATTTCGTGGATTTAGATTTATAAATTCATTTTCCAGAATTCTGCAAGTTTATGTTTTGAATAAAATTGTTATGTATTGGATTTAAGAGATGCAAGTGAAATGAATAAATAGATAAAGAGCAATTTCCAGAATTCGTCAAATATTTGTATCTTGTACAGGGAATTCTATTAACAACTATCCGAGCTTGCTTGCAAAGTGTTTGCTAAAATGCTTAAATTCTGAATTTGTTAAGAAGTTGGAGTTATTAAAATTGTAGCCAAGTTGGGTTCCTTACAAATTTGTTCAAATTTATTTTGGGGTGGGTTCCAATTCGTTTTGGGTTCATTCGTACAAAAATATATGTTATATATATATATAATATGTTTTTGTAGAGACGAAACCAAAACGAATTCGAACCCACCTCAAAATAATTTTGAACGAATTTCGAACCTGCATTCGAACTCAAATCCGAACTGGCAACTTAGTATATATGTATATATATGCAATAAATAAGTTCTACACCACTATGCTAATATTAAAGCAATATAGCAAAATACACCCCCATATATATTAACGTTTTAGTCCAAATGACATAACAAAATGCCAAAATGCACCACCATATCAATGTTTAGTTCAAAAATAATAATGTCAACATTAACAATCAACCATCACTGATCAAATATCATAAAAAATCATCAAACATATCATCATCATCATCCGTTTGTTGCAAATTAGAAGCACAAACAGTGCCACTGGCATCAGTACTAGCAATGTCAGCCTCGGGAGCAGCCTCAGCATCACTAGGTAGCTCGTGATCATCATCAACTGCAAGTGCATCAAGGTGGGCAATCGAATCTTCCAACTCTGTACGCTTTGGTTCAACATTCCAATGCTTTGCCTCCCCTTTTTTGTAGGCATTGTCTTTGTGTTTTACGAGCTTCAAGTTTGAATGCACATAGACCAAGTCTTCTGTCTTCTTGGAATGTAGTCTATTGCGTTTTATTGAGTGGATGAAGGGGTATGTGGTGCATTTCCTCTCGGATGATGATGAACTAGCAACCTTTCAAGATTTTCAATTTTGAAATTAGAGAGTTAAGGCTTTTGAATAAAATTTTTAAACATATAAATTTAATATTCATCAACAAGAATTTTGAAATTAGAATCTTAAGAGTTAAGAACTTACTTGTGATAAAATTTTGATGGCAACGGGTTGTAGGTGTTGGTACATTTCTCCATGGAAGTACCATCATTTATGAGCATCAACATTGTTCTTGTCTTCAAGAGCCTCATGACCACAATCATTGGTGCTTGTGAAACTCATGAATTCAAACCTCATCGTAGGCCGTATGTGATTGTGATAGAGTTTACGAAGGGCTTCCTTGTACTTGTGAGCAACTTCAGGATCTTTGTATGGGGCAACTCTAGTGGTACTCTCCTTGAGGACTAACTGACTATAGTACTCGGGGTTCAATGCAAAGGCAAGGAGATGCAAAGGGTAGTCATTTTGTTCCATCTCTTCGCCATGATTTTTTGTAGTTCCTTGAAGACTGTTTCTTCAGGATCTTGCTCGTTCTCATTTATGATCTTTTTAATATCCTCAATCATAGAGTCGATGCCATCATATACCTCACCCAAGCAAGGCCTATCCATGTCAGTGTATCGGATCACGCTCAATATAGGCTCAGTGAGTCTCATGAGGTACTTAGCACGATCCCACCAAGAGTCATCTAGTATCATTGCCTTAATAGCAGCTGCCCTTATACTGCTAGATTGACTCCATATGCTCCAATTAGCACTGATTACCATTCTAGACAATACCTCTTTAACCTTAACAAGGTGTCTCAACACAGTAGTGTTGGAGGCAAAATGGATCTTAGCAACCTATTTCAAAATCAAAACAATAATAAATTAAAATCAAAATCAAAATTAAAATTAAAAAATATAGAAAGTTTACTAACTAAAGTCAAACATTTTTAAATTTTAAATAATTTAACTTACTTTCAAGAGCTCCAATATCGAGAATTGTCTAAATATGGCTTGCGTCATGTGGTGGTTTGCGACGAGCATTTGGATCTCTTGGGCATCTTCATACATTTTTTTGATCCACTCAATTTTATTGCCAATTTTTTGCAGCATTAGGTTGAGTGAGTGGGCAACACAAGGTGTCCAAAAAATTTGTTTGAAGTGCTCCTCAACCAATAACCCGATAGCCCTACAATTTTTAGCATTGTCAGTTGTTACCTGAACAACATTTTGAGGGCCAACTTGCTCAACGGCTTGGATGAGAATGTTTGCAATGACTGGACCCTCCTTCACTTCCCCTTCACAATCCACAACTCTCAAAAACATTGCACTTCTTGTGGACAATGCAATAACATTGACCAAAGTCTTGCATCTTTCCATCCATCAGATACTATGGACACACCTGTTTCAATCCATGAATCCTTGATGGGCTGCATGGAAGCCTCTACATGGTTCACTTCTTTGTCCATTAAAGTGGTGCACACCTTCTCATAATACGGGCTCTTGAACCCCCTTGGAGCCTCATTAATTGATCTCACCATTTTTTGCCAATACGGTGAGCGAACAACATTAAATACCAATCCATTTGCATAGATGCATTTCGCTATGTCTTGCTCGGCAATATCTCTAGCTTCATTTTGAAATGACATTTCCAAGGGTCCCTTTGCTCTCTTATTTGTAACTGGTTCTTGAGTAACACACAAGAATGGATGGCCCTCTACGGGTTGTTCATTGGAGGTGGCAACTGAAGCCATAGATATTTTTTTAATTTTACTTCTAGACTTTTGCAAAGGATGATCATGTGCATTCCCAGCTGCTTCATTTGCTTGTTTTTGCTCGAGTATATTTGTTCACAATATGGTTTGAAGAAGGGTTTTAGGTAGTATCCCATCAATTCTTGTCTTCCCTGTACAAAACTTAATGCCTTTTTGAGGGATAAAGCACAAATGTGCTTTCACTCTACTATAAGAGCTACTATATTTTGTTAAGATATAGCTAGCTACGATTGGATATATATATATATATATATATATATATATATATTAAGATATGTTGACAATTGTATATGTTACAAAGCAGTTAATATTAACAATCGGTTATGAAGGGTCATGACCCTACATAGCATAAGCCACGTATGGTCATGGCTCTTCATATACATGACTATTCAAAGGATATAAATGCATATTGATGGCTAGTGAAAAGATCAATTAAAAACGGTAACCTATTTCAGTACAACACTAATGTATATTCTCTATAGGATGATCTTGATTTCACAACATGGTATCAGAGCCTAACCTATAAGAGAATAAAATATTTTCACAAGCAATCGGTGATAAATTTGGCATCATCTTGGTTGAGCGGCAGGGTTGAATTGGAGGAGTTCTATTGAAAATATCGGAGTGAGATCAAATCCTTTCGCGAGTGGAAGATCTGGCCTAGTGGGTGAATGAATCGATTGACAGCAGGAGACAAGTAGTTGCCTTGGTTTATGTTGATATCAGAGGTAACACTCATTGTGTTTTGAAGATGCTACGCACAACAGGGATGAGATTGGTCGTTGACTCCAAATAATGCCACTGGAACAAGTTCGTCCTTCATGTTGACAAGGATTATTGTACGCGTGCTGGCTCACATTCAATTGATGGGAATGTTATAAACCGAGATGCATTTGCTAAGTCCTGAGTTGGTCGACGACAATGGTAAGCATAACGCAGGGGGCCTAAACATTAAGTTGGCGTATTTGCACAAGTCTCAGGAGGGAATTGACACGATGATGATACATTGATAGCGTGGAACCCTGTTGGAACGTGACTGGTCTTCAACTGTTGTAGAGTCCTATGCACCTGATGAAAACCGAGTAATAATTTGGAGTACGTAGCAGCATTTTGTGGGCCTGTCTATGCAGTAACATATTTGTACTTCAATTTAAAAAAAAACAAACGATACAGTTCTGGGAACAGTAATATCCGAGCAAGTATTACAGAAAGAGCGGACATCAGACTTACAATTAGGAGATTAACTTATAACATCCAAGAAAATACATAATTGATTCCTTTCACGCCAATCTGGTAGTGATTGGTATATGCGAACTTTGCATCATATGAGTAATCTTCCGCAAGAATAGGGGATACGGAGGAGTCATGAGCAAGATCACAGACTTGATATATAAAGTGGGTGGGCTTGATATCTTCTCCAAAGACATCATCAACTTCACTTGGTTAATCTCCCATCCTCACGTCAAGGAGAAATTAGGAATATCTGTACCGGTAGAAGGATTGTAAAATTTATTGGGTACTCATTGAACACGAGTCTAGAGGATACAGTGAATAAAAGTTACGTGAAAAGGAGGTGCTTCTTTCAAAGAGGCAATACAAATTCAAAGTTGACATTATACCATTGATTAATATAGAATGGAAGATTAGGAGCTGCTTTCGTGCTCATTGCAAACCCTATTGGTCGCAATGAGGATTGGAGGATTCTGAATATAACATGTTCAATATTTGAAGACTACCATTATTGTTGAGTTTTGCGTAGAACAAATATACAAGAAAATTGGTATTGATAATAAACAGACTCTAAAACAATTACGAAAATTGCTATCGCTAATATACTAAGGTACAACGATTTAAGGAGCTTGACTAATCAATCAACAAATACGATGAGAAGGAGCGATTTACATGTAACTCAAATAGAATAACTAAATGGAGTGATTAGCCTTCATAATGAAGCGACGTGGTTTAGAAGTAGTTGAGGAATAGACATGAGACATGTCTCTTGGAGTAGTAATTCGATAAGTGGGAGATATATAGAAGGATGGAAGTCAAACATTTTAAAAAAAGAAAAAAAAAAAGAAAAGAGGAATTTAATCAGAATCAGGAAAGAAGGGTTTAATCTGAACTGGAGCGAACAACAAGAAAATTCCAACACTAAAATATTTAGTCTGCTAGGTCGTGGATTTTTTCTCCGGAAAAACATTGAATGAAATCAATTATGAGAATACACGATGGGTACGAGTATCGTATTAATGGGCTCACCTTACGAAAGGAAATACTTGAAAATATTTGAAAAGATAAGTATCTCATGTTTTATTAATCCATATGAATTTTTAGTTTGTAATTCATTAAATAATAAATTTTGTATGCTTCTATCAATTTTATGTTCGGAATAGTTTAGCTTTATGAACTATTCGTAATCTATCTTTGACATACTTTCAGGACGAAAAGCATATGAAATCCAGATTTAGAGGGAGTCTGACATCTTTAGAAAGGTTAAGAAGTTGGCGAAATTTAGCTTCTAAGGAAATAGATGATTCAGTCAACTTGTGACAAACTCGATCATATTGATTGAGAGGGAGTTCACTATTGAAGGTAAAACAATTATGAGATTATAGTAGTGGGAACTCGTGGATAGAATTGCCAATGAGATGCACGTGGATAGAATCCTTGATTAAGCCATTCCATACATCATGAGACTACAGCTCATTGAGATAAACATCATACTAGAGGTCTTTATTATCTTCCCTCAAGTCCAAGAGGGAGTGTTAATGTTGTGGCCTTGGAAAAGATCAAAATGCATCTCTTATGCTAGCCAATGTAACCTTATGACTATCTAGATTATTCGTATTGGTTCTCTCAGGAAGGAAGGTACGAAGTGACATCGTGCAGTGACACTGAGTTGAGTATATAAACAGGTTATGCCTTCGTGACAGAGGGAGAAGCTAAATGATCTACATTAGCGGAATTTCGAGGATCTTGATTTAGAGGGAGTAGACCATGTTTTGTTGGTTCTCTAGTTATCAAGAAATTGTAGCAGAGAATTATGATTATTACCATGTGAGAAGGCTATATGTCAGAGGGAGAAGCTAGAAGATCAAATTAAGTTGGCACCCTAGGATCTTGGTCATACAAATTCAGAGGGAGTGTACCATGTCAAGATGGTGTATACTTTGTAAGCTCAGAATTCACCAAGGTTTCAGCTTCAGTGATCCATCATTTTGTATCTTAAATGATTCTTGTCATTGATAGACAAGTCTAAGGTGGAAGTTTTGGTTTCCACTCTTTGGGATGAGCCATGGTGGATCCACCCTCTAAGAATAGTCAAGGTGGATGTCATATGTGTGACTTTATGGGCTCATTCATTTTGTGTTATATTATGAAAGGTGACGATCTTTCATATGTGTTGGGTTACTATTGCTAGGTGATGACTTAGACAATAGCTTAACCTAGTGTCAGGTATGACTATGTATTATAGTCACTAGTCTTAACATTGAACTTTTGGAGTTGTTAAATCTAGTTTTGAATTGGTCGGGGATTATAACATGTGAATCAAGATTAGACTACATTAAGTTGTTGTCCCAGAATGTGCCAGATATCTTGATTGTTATTGCTAAATCTAGTTCCGAATTGGTCGGGGATTGCGATAACTCTTCTATCAGGATGAGTACATTATATTAATGTCCCGAGCTGCGTCGGATATCTTGATATGAAGTTATGTTTTAGTTATCACTAAAATCCAGTTCCGAATAAGTCAGGGATTGTGATGACAGCTAGTAAGATCCTCTCTTGCTAAGAGGGAGTGTTAAGATATAGCTATGATCGGATATATATATATATATATATATTAAGATATGTTGATAATTGTATATGTTACAATGCAGTAATATTAACAATTGGTTATGAAGGGTCATGACCCTACGTAGCATAAGCCACGTATGGTCATGGCTCTTCATAGACATGACTATTGAAAGGATATAAATGCATATCGATGGCTGGTGAAAAGATCAATTAAAAACGGTAATCTATTTCAGTACAACACTCATTTATATTCTCTATAGGATGATCTTGATTTCACAACATATTCCTCTTTGCAATGGCTGCAAATCCAAACATAACCTCCTCCACTTGGCATTTGCTGAACCATTTCCACATACTTCCATTGTGGAGAGCATGGGTTTTTTTTGAACCGGGAGTTCCCGGTGCTAGAAACACTTGCCATTCTATGAATTTACAAACAACATACAAAGCCACAAACCAAAATGAAAAAAAGAAATAAAACTAGAGAGCTCATTTCATTTTGTAAAAAAAATGCAAAAAAAACTTTAAAAAACAAACAAAATAAACAAAACCCTACCTCTTTTGTTGAAATCTTCCTCTTCAATGTTTGAGGAGTTCTCCACCCTTGCAATCACGTAGGAATAACTCACAAACAAGCTTAGAGCATGCAACAATCACCTTTCAACACTCGAGCAATGACAACCAAACAAGAAAGTTTAGCAATGGAGGCAATAAGTTTTCTTTTTCATTCACAAGTGCACAAATGACATATAAAACATCCTTTTTGACCCTTTTAATGGTCACTTTTAGGGTTGGAGGGTCAAATAGACCAAATTAGGTAAAAAAGCACTTCAAAAAAATAAAAAAAATGTTTTTAGCCCAAATCTGGCCTTGGTTATGCCACTGGGCATCAAATTCGTTACAAATTCCTCCAAATTCTGTCGTGGTCCGTCTGACAGAATTTGGAGCGAATTTGATTGTCTGCAGCCGAATTTGGAGCAAATTCGACAAGGACCGGAATTAGTAGTGAATCGAAGCCGACTTCCAGGGTTGTAGGAACGAATCTGGTAACATAGTATAGAACAGATAGAGTAATCAACACAAACATATGGCAGGAAGATATGATCTTTTATTAACAAGTGTAATGTCTGTACAATTATTAATGTGAACTGGTTCCTGATCCAAACATAAATAGTGTCGGACTGTTGGTTAAGACTGCCAACCATCAACAACTAACACAACCTCTCGGGAACAATTAATCACACTGGCAAGTACTAATAAGACTCAACAAAATATTATTTATTTATTAGCAACAGTTTGCGATCTACAATATCATATTCATAATTTATAAGCAAGAAACCACAAATAGTATCATTATCCCTAAGTAAGAATTCATAAATAAGATTATTTAAGCAATAATTCATAAATGAGACCCATTGATGCTATGTATCAATAATACTCCGATTCTCTATGCTTAAGTAATACCGCTGTAAGATAAGTCTGATTGGTTCGATCTGCTCTTCTTCTGTTGCTGCCTGCTTGATTGTCTTATTCCTAATGAGTGTTCTACCCTTAATAGCTTTCAAGAGAGGTGCAGGGTCATATCCCTTGGGAATGGTTACACTCTTTCATGAAGACATGTCTTTTTAAGGTAATAACAGTGTTGGACTGTAGGTTGCTTATAGCATAATATGTTCTGATCTGGCTATTTATCCTGCTCTGCATCTGCTCTTGGAAATAGGAATATTATGCCATGAATGGATGCTTGAATGATTCACAACACCTCTTATTTATACCTTTCGAATAACACGTCTTCATCAAAGGTTGCAACCTTTCTAAACTGGTTGGCTGGCAAGTAGGATTAATTATATAATTATTATTTCCAAACCCTTGCCCAAAGCTGGGTGCTCTATTATGGAAGTTGGCCCTTCATAAACTCGGTCAGCCCTTTTAAGATCGCTGCTTATTATTATTATATATATATTTTTATTACTTTCCTGTTTCTGAGTCAGCCCTAACCCTTTTTGGCCCTCCATATTGAAGTATTATTTAATGCCTTTAAATGAGGCAGCGATTTTCTCCTAACATCGCAGGGAATATGCAATTTTAAAGGCTGCAAATTAATATATTGGCAGAGGATATGACACTTTCCAAGATATTTTTGGTATATAAGCTGATAGATTGTGTTAATGTTTGGTAGCTAGATCGGATTCTAGCCTCACATTATTTTAATTAGGAGAATTAAAATAATGAATTAATTAATTTAAATACATTAATTATTTAATTAAAGATAAATAAATAATATATGAACTAAATAATATTATCAATGGATGGATTAATTATTTATTTAATTGGGAGAATTAAATAAATAATCTATTGTGAGATTAATTACTTAATTGGAAAGTTAAATAATTTATTATTTTAATTAGGAGAATTAAAATAATGAATTAATTATTTAATTGAAGAATTAAATAATAATATATTTAATTGTGAGATTGGATGAAGTAATTATTTAATTAGAGAATTAAATAATATAGTGACATTAAATTATTTAATCGGGGAGAGAATTAAATAATATAGAGATTAAATTATTTAATTGGAGAATTAAATAATTTATTTATGGTAGTTATTTTAATTAGAAAACTAGAATAATTAAAATAATATAAATTGAATTAATTATGGGCTGGGCCCAAATTATGGCATCAATATTGTAATTTCAAGGTCGGCCTTGGAGGCCGACCTTGCATTGTAAGTGTTCTACCTCATATATATGAGGATTTGATTATATACATACAGATGCAAGATCGTCGATTTACTTACTCAACAATAATCTGACCCTTCTAACAGCGAATTTCATCTACCATTCAGCAACGATTTATCCTCATGCATTCTGTGATCAAGCTAGCGAATTAAACTTCTGCAATTTGCAGGGACTGATGATATGTAACCAACAAACACTCTTATCAAGTCTGCTAACTGTAACAACAACTTATTGGCCTCTCATATTCTGCGATCTCTAGACATCTGAGATTGGATTGTTGATTTGAAGCAGTGAGCATAAATCAGAGCTTGTTCAAAAGCATATACAAGGCAGATCTGAAGCATATGCAAGCCTTTTACATTTGGCAACATATTGTAAGTTATGTGATTACAATTAAGGGCAATAATAGATGATTAAATTGATGCTCGGTTTTTCACCTCCAGGAGGGAGGTTTTCCCAGGGTATTTTGGTGTCCTTGTGCATCTTACTTATTGTTCATTTAGATAGTTTTGAGCTTACTTATGTTTCAGTTTTATAGTGACTTATAGATCAAATTAATTAAAGACATAATTGACTTGAATCTATATTAAAATTGGATTAACATTTAGATTTGATTACTAAAATTTAACATGGTATCAGAACTTGGTTCGAACTAACTGTGATCAGATCTACCCTATCATACTTCAGATCTTCTTTTTCTCTTGCTGGTTTTTAAAATGGTGACATGTCTCAAGGGTGGAGTTTGACTGGAAAAGGTTGCGAACGTTAAAGCTTAATTTGTACTGATCTTAAGTGATCAAGTTTCAGCATGATCAGATCTCGTTGAACACCTGGGACTATCTGAAGGCTTTCCTTTGGGTATTGTCATATCTTGACCCTAGAGCTTGTGTGAATAAAGCATAGATCCGGATCTGATTTCTCATCTCCGTTCTAGCTAAGTATCTTTTGTATTAGATGTGACTTCATATATATGATATAGGTCATTATGTATTGGGTTTGATACATCATTATCTTCTTACCTAAATGGTTCTATGTATTCTTGTGATGAACTTGCATGCATTCTAAGTGATTTTCTATGCTTGATTGAATTATGATCTTGATTATCTCCATTGACTTAAACGACTCTAACCTGACATGAATGTTGTATGGAAATGAGTATAGTCATGATTATGTGCAGGCTTATCATTGAAGGGTTTGAGTCTCCTAGAATGCAAAATCTCTCACAAGGGTGTGAAGATCTAATGATTGGCTATCTCAGGATTATTGATATCTGATGGAGATAAACATTCTTTACATTTTCTCATAAAGCTCTTATAGAGAAACAAATTATGCATTGTTGTTTCTCCTTGATTCTATGCATCTTTACTAATCTCCCTGAAATGTTTCTTTGATCAGGATGGATTGAGAAGCATATGAATGATGATAGTTCGGATCCAGAGGAAGAAAGAGCCTGATGCATCCTGAAGAAGACTTAGGCTAAGGCTGCTACCTTAATACTAAGTTGAGATCACTTTTGAAGGACTCAACCTGGGACTCATCACGACTTCTTGGAGTGGCAGGAAATGTTCCTCTAACTGCACTTGTTCTTACTCTACAGAAGTCAGGGCAGCACCTTGTGTTGATAGTGCTCAGGTGTCTTGGTTGTGTTAAGTCCCTATGGGCATATTGTAAGTGGAATGGTTCCTATGTCAAGGATTTGTTACATTCCACGTGGCTCAAATGGTTGTAACTTAGAGTATGAGATCTATGGATACTTCTTGTACAATTGAAAGGAATGTTGATCCTTTAATTCATGTAGATTGCTTCCATGATAGAGGGAGCTAATTTGTAGGACTTGGTTTATTGGTTCAGAGAGAGTGAACCATGGATCTATGTTAGGTAATAGATATCATGTGGATATCTTATGTTATAATTGTTTTATTGCTCATAGCCATGATGATGAGATCATGGAAGTAGTCAGGATAGATTCACTACGTTGGCTGAGAGGTAGTCTCAGCTTCATTGACGTACCTTGATTATATTGACCACCCTCTGCGGGCAATGCAAGGTGGTATGGAATTGTTTTGTATTGTATATTGTATCTTCTTTGAGAGAAGATATGTCTGACCACTCTCTGCGGGCAATGCAAGGTGGAGATGTACTTTTGTATTGTTTCTTTCTTACCACCCTCTGCGGGCAATGCAAGG
>MU226634.1:4368630-4399369 GCA_018584345.1 Thuja plicata | reverse complement strand
AGGGTATTTTGGTGTCCTTGTGCATCTTACTTATTGTTCATTTAGATAGTTTTGAGCTTACTTATGTTTCAGTTTTATAGTGACTTATAGATCAAATTAATTAAAGACATAATTGACTTGAATCTATTTTAAAATTGGATTAACATTAGATCTGATTACTAAAATCTAACAGATAGTACGTACTTATTCTCATTAATTATAATGACCCTTGAAACTCCAATTACATAAGATTTATTCTCATGTATTAACCATCCTAATTTCAATGCACTATTCTAAAAATGGCATTGCCTCTTACATGTCTTGGCCCATCTCTTTATAATTCTAATAATTGATATTCCTAACTTCCTAAGTAATTAACTATGGGTTAGTTACACTATGTGCAAGTTGGTTATCTTGTGAATTAGAGTTTATTGAGAACAATCTGCTAGAGCTGGAGTTGCAGTCAAATTCTTACACTTTAGTCAAAAGAATTTCCACTTAAGTAGGTTATACTTGTCAATAAAATACATACTATATATAACATGCCTATACTATACAGTTCATCAAGAATGCAAAAGATATAATATCTGAAGTGGTTTCTAGCTCAAGTCGATAATCTAGACTATCAAGGACCACTAGTGTTAATAGAGGGATAGCATTTGCATTAGCATGCATTTTTAAATGACACTTTCAAGTGATAGAAAACATCATCCGAGTCAACTATTTTTAATCTTTTCCTTTTTAAAGTTACAAAGCAAACAAATTTTTCAAACTGTGATTTTCCAATATATTGAGTTTGTAGCAGTGGAAAAAATAGATATTATCGGGATTCAGAGCAACCAACACTTCAGGGCATCTGTACTAAAGGCATTGTAAATACAAGGATGTTACTATAATCAATAGAATATAAACAAGAACAACACAATTATCATTATATCTGTGCTATCAATAGAAATTAGAATACAGAATGATTTTTGCTAAAATTTTAAGACAATGATATTGTTTGTATTGAAAGAATGTTTGGCCATATTCTTCAGAGATTGAAGAACACTGTAAAGGATATTGGTGCACATTTGCAGATAAATTGTTTTATTGTGGTTTGATGTAGGTAGAAGGAAGTGGTGAAGGTGCCCATAGCGACTCCGATATGGAATATGCCAGTAAGGAAGTATTTGCTGATGAACCAGGAAAATTGAGACACAATAAGCAAGAGGAAGATCACTGCATAAAAAGCAGTCTGCATGGACCTTCCTTCATGGAGGCATCTTTGGACCTGTCCTCTCAAGCAATAGGTTCAAGGCCTCAAAAAAGCTTAAATTTATCAAATAAGCTTGGTCCAAGTGCTTTTCCATTTGAGTTTCTTGCACTCGAAGCATGTCTTGAAGCAGCATGTAGCAGCCTTGATGCTAAGGTGGGCATAATCATAACCACTGCTTTTGTATTTCATTCCGGAATTTTGTTAAACTTAATACACTCTATTAATGTGATGTCTTCCCTCTCGCGTTGACCCTTAATCATAAATATTAAAACCAGATTAAAGGATGCATTTTGTTTATCATTATTCAATGCCTCTAAAATTTGTGGATTTGACTTTTATTTCAGTGTGTTTGAATAGCATACGTGATACTTTTTGCTGCACCAAATAACATGCCTTTCATTTTGTCTTCCAATCTGTCTTTCTTTCCTTAATTGAGGATAGAGCGTTCTATGGGATGCTAATTCTATGAAACATGATGTAGACTGAAGCATTGGAGCGAGAGGCATATCCAGCATTAGATGAATTGACAGTCAAGATCAGTACTCTCAATCTTGAAAGAGTGCGGCAGCTAAAAAGTCGTCTGGTGGCAATTTCTGCCCGCGTTCAGGCGGTAAACAGTTTTTTTAATAAAAATTATGCTTACTTTTGATATGGCATTTCAAAAAGAACAACATACAAAAATAATAAGAAAGTTTCTGCTGAGAATATTTAAATGACCAGGGATTGGTAAAATTGGCTAATGGATAATATAAAGTAGGACTTAAGAATTGCTTTAACAAAAGCCTAAAACTTTTATCCAGGTCCTTGACAATCAAATTAATCAATAAGTTACTGAATCAGGTATGTGTACAAGTATGTGGGTAGAGTCCACTGGCATGACAATTTTTTGGGGGTTGGGTATGTTCTAGGCATGCCCATAAAAATAAATAAAAAAATCAAAATCATAAATATGTACATATTTGCAGTCTAAATGTTATCGGATTAACTGTTAAACAATATGCACCAGGGAAATATAGGCTTTGTAACCTGCAAACTGGTGTCAGGAGGACCACATCTCTGATGCATTTTGTTAAGCAATTAGTAAACAGGTGGCATTTTACTTGAATGAATATACGTGCTAACTTGACAAATAGAGGTGGTGGTAGCACATGATTGCCTTAAGTGAAGAAAGCATACTTGTTTATTATTTTGGAAATCAAGCACATAAAGGTTACCAAGATATTCATTAATAAAATAAGAAGCAAAGCTTTCTTATATAGGATTACAAGTACAATAGACAATCTATGAATGTTGAGTAAATAGAAAGAAAATACTAAAGTGGAAAAGTTAAAGTATATTTTAAATTATGAATGACTTTACTAAAGTCTACCATTAAAAACTAATTGACCATTACTAAATATAAATTACTTGAACATCCTCCCTTAATGGTCAATCTACTAACTACACCAAGCTTATCTTGAAATTTTACAAATTTTTCAAGACCCAAATACTTGGTAAGAATGTTTGTGATTTTGTCCTTTGTTGGACAATATTGCAGGAAAATAGATCCATCTTCCTCAAGTTGTCTTATGAAGTGACCACATGTTTGGTATGTTAATGGAATACTATATTTTTTGGGTAGTTTGAGCATTCCTTGACTGAGCATTGGGTTGTAGGTGTTGTTTGTGGCATTGTCGTGTCTAAAAACATCCTTTTGACCCAAGCTATCTCACATGCCTCATTCATTGCTGCTTGATTGTAATGTTCCCTTTTTATATGTGAGCAATTGTTTAGCCATTAGTATATTTTTTAAATTTTTCCCATAAATTGATTGGCATTGGAAAATGGGAAATAATTTAAATAATTAAGTTGTCAAAAAGTTACTTTTCAATATTTTATTTGACAACTTACATTTAATTAATAAAAAAAGGTGTTTTAAGTGTGCAGATAAAGTGATGAAAAGTGGTCATAAGGACAATTTATATTACTTTATTAAGAGAATGCATTTTCAAAAAAGAAATAAAAATGCTTTTCCAAAAAAGAGATGCAAATTAAAAAAAATATTTTTTTCCAGAAAAAAGCCAACAAAAAGGAAATTAAAAAAAAGCAAATGTAAAAGTTTTTTTTTTTTCAGAAAAAGCAACGAAAAAGAAAAAAGTGTTTTTTTTATACAGGGAAAAAACAATTTTCTTTTTGTCTAAAATAACTCTAAAGTGTTTATAAATGGAGGCTGGGTTTTAAAAGCAAAGTTATTGAGTTATTTTTCATTTTCATTTGTTTTGGGCAACAACATGAGTTCATATTATTGAGGATGAAAACTCTCTTGGAATAACAGTTTTTGGATTTCACCCCAAGATCACATTGGCATTGGAAACTGAGTTTTCTCTGTATGTTTGGTATAATTGAAATACTTAATGTATTTTGAGGATATTTTGATTGCTAAACGTTACTGATGCAATTTTGTTGAAGATTATAACATTTTATAGGAGGATGTTGAGGTTATTGTGGGCTGTACCTGCCATATCAACAACATTAATATTTATTTGAGACCTCCAACAATAATTATGTCTTATTAGTCTGATCTACATCAATTCTAAGGAAAAATAAGAATGTTTTCAACAATATTTCAGTTTGGTTGTGTTGATGTGCATCTGTGTAGTGCTTACAGTTGTGTAGTTGGTGTTTCCATTGTGTTATCAACTTATCAGCAGTGTTCTTGTGCCAATTGTGCACGACTTTTCTCTTCCAATTCTGAATAGGCCTTCCGCTGCTGTTCAATCTGTTCTGTTGCCTTCCCTTTAGCCATGTTTTCCTCCTCTATGCTATCGTGACTTGATTATGGCGGAGCAATAACTCTCGGAAGCAACTCTACATGCTGTGGAGTGCTCGAAGAGCTCTATCGTGGGGACTACCTGTTTGTGGCTGAGGTCGCCAAGCGGCCATCATTTCCTCCGTTTCTACCTGTGGCCATCCCCTTGTGGTAAAACATCTAATGAATTCTTGATGACATTCCTCCATAAATCTCAAAAGCCTCTCCACTGCATTTACTATCACCATGTCTTGGCCAATGTTTATTTCCCTAGTAACCACTCCCATCCGAGCCATAAATCTAGCCATTTCCTCCATCTAGCGACCATATTTCTGAAGGGTGCCCATGGGATCCTGAGGGTCTGGCATGTCCAATCGTAGCACAATGTCTTGTTCTCCCACTTCTTCCCTCACTGGCGGTACTGTTGGGGCTGCTGGAGTTTCCATCACCTCTTCCTGGTACTCATCTGCCTCCTCTTGCCTCCCCTCAGTGGTCTCTGTCACCATACCTGCAACCCCTTACACAGGCTTTGAGGACTCTATAGGTGCCTCCACTGACGCCCCAAGTAACTGCAACCAGTTGTCTATAAAGATGTGTATATCTCCTTCCTTGCTCACTAACGGTGCCTGATCCGCGGTTGGTAGTGTAAGGTGTGGTTCCCCTCCCTCAATGGCTTCTGCCTAGACCACTACCTGCTTAGGTATGCCCTCAACGACTGGAACTCGTGGTAAGGTTGGTGTCAGTGTTTGTCCTGATAACTTTGCCGGTTGGAACACCACAACTGGTGGGATAGAGATGGTGTGACTGACCTCCACCTCTTCATCCAAGTCATTCTCATCATTGCCTGTAGCTGCCAGAGTGACTTTTGCTGCGGCACTATCACTCGCTGAGGACACCACCTTGATGGCATCTGTCTCTACCTCTTCCTCGCTATCACTGTCAGAGGATTCCTCCTTCTGGCCCACCATCTCTTCACGTGACCGTTTTCTAGACGATGGGTTGCCTATTGTGAGTATGTCTATGTGCATCCAGTAAAAAATTAGTGACAGGATGGGCTCCACACGACTAAGTGGCATGTAGCTTCCCCATTCCTCTGCTGGCACCCGCATCCATATTGCGTCCAGATAAAGGCCAATGGCATGGTGCGACATGTAGAACACTCTGTGCTCTAGCGTGAGAAACTACCTTATTCTATTAGAGAGTACTACTGCCCAGTTATACACTTTTCCTCTACTCACCCCTGCCATGAAGTTAATCTGCCATACGACTATGTCTGATGCTCGGCTGGCGCCTGTGAGGCAACTTTTAATAACATCAAGAATACACTTCCAGATGGCCGTGGAAAGGAATGTCTTCTTCACCCGCCCGATTGCTAGTGTTGTTCCATAGGCTGTTGCAATCTTTTTTCGACAAATCCTTTCTACATACTAAATCAAGCAAGTTCTTTTGTTCGACTTGTATCTTCTTTGGTGGCTTCTTTGGTACCACTGCTCCTTTGTTTGGTATCCCAAATACTCTGCTGCCGCATGGAAAGATATCGTAACAAATCGCTGTCCTTGAGAAGGGATACTAGTCCGGTGCGAGTGATGGTCACAGGTTACCATTGCTGTTAGTATCTGCTCAAATTCCCTTATGTTGAATATCGACATTTGTATAGCTTTGTCAACTTTTGCGTGCCTCAATACTTCTTTCATTTCATCATTTGTGTCTGTTTCTTGCCACTAGGTGCGACATTTTATGTTTCTCAGTCCTTCCCATGTCAAATTATCCACTGTAATTCCTTCATTCTGGCTCCTAGGCCTCGATATCTTCACTTTAGAGCTACTGGCAGGTGCCATCCTTTTTTTCTTTTTCTGTTGTTTGGAGGTATGATGGTTCCCTGTGTTTCTTGGATCGCCAAAATTGACCCTCACCTTACCAGTTTTCCGTTATCCCCTTCTAACTGAATTTGAGTTTTGGATCTGATTGGCCACATTCTGAAGTGTCTATGCCGTACGATGTATGCGAGTTGTATGGGTACCATACTGTGGTAGCAATCCACCAATTTCTGTAGCGATGACGACAAAGAAAATTTCCAGCAGCCGTACGAGCCGAAAGCTCTCAGTGATCATACGATGGTAGTTCTTTCCCTAACCAGCAAGGGCCGAACGATGACAATCAACCAAGGCTGTATGACGACAACCACACTTGCAAAATTTTCCCGTGCACTATTTAGCAATACAATTTTGGATCATACGGTGGTAGTAATTGATCCGACTTCACTCCAAATTTTCTTGTGTCGTACGGTGGACGAGTTTTGTCCAGGCCCTACAATGGGAACTATCAACCCGACTTCTCTTTGTGTCCGTACGGCGGTAGAAGTTCCCACGATTATACTCCAAATCCGCGCCACGACTGCCAGACTAAAATTTCTCACAATGCTAGTGAGCCTAGAAGACCGTATGGATGCCGTATGGTGGTGGTCTGTCTTAGCAAGTGTCGTACGGTAGTAGACTACCCGTACAGTGCCCTCCACTATGCTCTGTAAACGCCGTACAGTCTAGGCCAATATGATGGATGTTGTACGGTAATGGAGGGATGCTTCCCTGCATGCCGAATCCGGTCCTCTCCAATTCCCTTCGTACTTGTTTTTTTCCACTTAGTTCCACCCCCTTTTTATAGTTTTCGTCTCTTCCTTAGGTAGGGTTTTTATTTTTAATTCTTCCTTATGTTTTATTTTTCCTTCTTTATTTTTATTTTTTAATTCTTTTTGCCTCATTTTCCCACACTTTTCCTTCCTTTCTTCTTTTTCCCTTCTTTCAAATCTATGCCTCTGTATTTTCTTTAATACTTTTCTCTTAACATGTAGACTTTGTAAAAAAGAATTCAATTTTTCCTTTTTGGGTTGCTTACTCACCTTTTGATTACTCTTTTTGTCATTTTTCCGCTTTTTGTCTCCCTTATCATCCTCCCAAGTTCTCTTCCACTTTGTTCCTTTCTATTCCACGTAGGATCTAAGTTTGACTTTCGATGCATATTGCCACATGCACGTCCCTGGCGGCGTCTTATAACATTCGATCTCACAGCAATTGCAAAGGTATTCCAAATCGAATATTTTGTGCACTAGGGGTGTGGGTCCCACCCCTTTATAGCTTATGTCCACGTAGTGGGTCCCGTACTTCTGATACCATACAACTTCTTCTCCGTTCATAGTCGGGGGTCCCTCTGGGTTTGGTATTACCCTCCATATTGCATTTGACTTGGGTTTGTACAACACTTCTTGTCCTTCCTAGGCACACTTCTCGATGAGTTGATCCACGTACACGTCTCCTTTCGAGATAAACAAGTCCTCCGTTTTATCAACATTTTCAATCATGGCCCTTGGGTGGCACCATACTCTTCTAGGTCGATCTCCTCCTTCAAGTCCAAACAAGTCTCTCCCTTGGCTGCTTGCATCTGCTTGTGTTGTTCTTCAACCTCTTCGTCAATGTTGTAGGCTACAAAGCTTTCTCTTCTCCCTTCGTAGGGCGCCTTCCATCTCCAGTATCCGTTTATCTGCACGCACAAAGCTGGTGGTCCAAACACTGCATTGGTGAGGTGTTTTTGCACTCGGGGTACTACAATTCCCTCCACATGCTTCCTAGCAAGCCGTTCCTAAGAGGCCATCATAGGCTTGGCCCAGTCTAGGTCTCGCCTATGTGGTTCTTCCCTGATTATTGGATCTTCCTCAATCTCCTTATCTCGGCCAATCGTCCAATCTCCCTCAGTGGCATTTCCCAGCATGTCGATTGCTACAATGTGTTTTCCTTTCCTGATAGTTTTTCAACTTGGACCCGTTTACTGGTTCCTTAATTGGTCTGTCGTCCAGGGTAGTATGTTTTACAACTCCATTGTTTCCCACTTCTCTTACTTTATAAGGTCCGAGCCAACAAACCTTGAACTTGCCAAGCTTATTTCGTTGCGACCGTTTATTTCAAAACTGTCCTGGATGGAAGTTCATTCGTCGGAGATGTTTGTCATGCCAAAATTTCCTCCGTCTTTGAGCCACCTCTGTAGCCCATTGTTCTGTCATCCGTCGTTCATTCGTCGTTCAACAAGTTATCCATTTGTTCTTTTAGGCTTTCCTTATCCCACAACCGACCTTCTACTGCCACCCTCATGCTTGGTACCGTGCGTTCCGCAGGTACCATGGCCTCATGTCTGTACATGAGCTGAAATGGTGTGTGCCCTATTGCTACTTTGTAAGTTGTGCGGTATGCCTAGAGTACTGCAGGGAGTCTTTCATCCCAATCCCCTTCTTCCACTCCACAAGTCTTATACAAGATGGATACCGACACTTTATTTGTAGATTCAGTCTGCCCATTGGCCCGAGGGTAGTACGGGCTTGACAAGTTGTGAAATATTTGAAATTTTGTTGTCATGTAATGTCCCCTTTTTTGGGTACATTATTTCTTGTTGCGTCGTTAGCCGTTTTATCATGGTCCGATGGGCTAACCAGGGCTTTACATGGGTCAGTGTGATATTTGGCGTAGGTAATTTCAGTTTTAGGCCAATCAAAGTAGTTTCTGCAGGGTTTCCAGATACTTACTATTTATAGTAAATCGACAGAGCTCAGTTTTCTTGGCATCTCAGTGTTGGACTTGGAGCATACCGCTGAGAGCTTTCCGGCAAGCTATCACACGTCATCTTTCGAGTTCGTTTGGTCATCCATTTTAATGGCAGAAGATTTCATATACTATTATTATGCCACTTTAATATCAATTGGATATATTAATTTAAAGTGGTTCAATTAAGACATAAAGTGGAAATATGAAAAGACAGAGAAGGGGAAACTGAAGTCACAGCTGTTGCTTTAAAAGAAGAAAGGAGACTCATTTGAGACATGCTTAGTTTATGAATTTATTTTTTCTTGGAGAATCCAGGAAGCTTCCAACTTTCGATTCTAAAACCTGAGGATGGAAACCTTCAGGCTTTCTCGGTGAATTGGACAAAAACCTAGTTCATCTCTGAGGTGGATTCACGACGGAGTTCACCATTGCACTTCCAGGTTCTTGTCATTCGATCTTATTGTTGCACACTATATTTCAGATTGGATTGTTTTGTAATTCCATTGTTGTTGTATAATGCAATAACATTTGTTGAGGGTTTTATTGGAGCATATTGCTGGTTTATTTCTATAGAATCAATATGTTTATTGCATGAAATTATATGTTTAAATCTGCTGAGATATTTTTGAGGCACTTTGGGGAAAATACCCGTTAGGGACATTTCAGTGGTATCAGAGCTATAAATCTTGCCAGCCTGTGAGGTTTTCTCCAGAAACAAATCTACAGAAGAGTTTTTATGAGTGCAGAAATAAGTGTTAGTTGATAAGCATTCTTAGTTTCAGATTCAACAAGCATATTTCATTTGTTGAAAGTGAGCATAGCAGTCCAAACGTTGGTTCGAGAGAGTATGTTTCAACATGAATACTTGTGGAAATAATCGCTAGCGTGAAAACACTTCAACCTCCCACATTCTTTCGCTGTTGGGAAATAACATACAGGAAAACGTCCAGTATTGGTCCTTGGAATGGAGCACGACTTTTATACCCGTAAGGACAAGGTTTGAATGGACGGGACATGTATGTGCCAATAGCCGGGTGACAGTGACATCAAGTCTGCCTACGACTCAACCAAACGTTAATAATAACATTCTTAGTGCCAAGCACGGGTACAGACCAGTCTCTATGTAACCGACATCCATCTACTTCCAATGCGTGAGGATATTACTACGCGACTGCTGGGAGTTAGAACACTCTCCATACGGTGCATAGAACTCTCCATTCGCTGCTGCGGGACCTTCATATCACTCTGTCTGAAGCTTACAGCAGAATGGATTGTAACAGGTGAGACTACGGGAGTTCAGCGAGTGTGGAGGCTACAAAATCAACGCATGGGTATCTACATCGAGCGTGGAAATGTGTCATTGACAATGCACATCTATGCTTTGGGTGTCGTGACTGTTCATGGTCATCGTGTTAGGGGCGTGGGTGAAGTAACAGCCCGTCTCCATATATTTCATTGGACCCTTGACCTACAGGAAACTCTACGGCTGCACTTTAGTCTGCAACTGCATTACGCAAACTACCATTGGTATGCTCCATCATCAAAGGATTGAACAACATCGAATCTACCATTGGAAGACTGGCGGCTTTACATTGCCTGTGGACGTGGAAGTGCTGGAATCTCCAGTTGACTGTGCGTGGCTTCTTACGGGTTCCATATTGCAACGCGGAATAGTCATCTCAGACTCAGGGTGAAGTGAACCGCTTGCACACGGGCAATCATAGCATCGGGCTCAAGACTCGTAACGTGCTGGGCGTGCCTCGGGTGGACTGGTATTTAAACAGTCATCTTCTGAACCTCTAAACCATTCGTGCTCGTGCTGGTGGGTGTGGCATTGTAGTTTGGGATTCATCTGAAGCGCTGGAAGTCATAACATTGGAAAGAGTTGTCATCGGGGGTGTGGGACGGTTAAAACAAACAACCACATTCGCAGGCCTGTGGATTGACAAAGGGAAAGGAAGCATCTAGCTAACTTTGATACTATCACCTACATGATTTCAATCGACTAGTGGGAGACGAACACTAGCCGACGACACTAACAAATTCATCAGCACCTCTCCTCCTGTTGATTCAGTACATTCCAGACTTGACTTACCAGAATAGATACTCTTGTTCGGAAATCTGATTATTATGCAGTGATCATCAGCATAGAATCAGTTGTAACATCAGGCAAATGGTTATTTTTATTATCTGGATTATTATTAAGGAAAATTGTATGTGGCAAATTCTGAATGAGACAATTAGAACTGTGGTACAATTCCTAGTATAGTTCATTACACAGATTCTTGACAGCCGGCCATTGGAACAACTTTTGTATCTCTGTCTGCACAAGGTGTCTTGTTGAGAAACTATGGAACCATACTTGTATTGGGTTTGGTTTTAAGATTTTGGAAGCGAACTGAAGATTGATCATGAGCAATTGTAAGAGAAACAAATTCAAAAGTATTTCATCCATTGGTGTAACTGGGAAGTCAGAATATTATGCAGCCTTTATCAATGTTCAGATCAGTTATTAGCATTACATGCAATTGGTTATCTTAATTCTGAAACTTCCATTACCAACAAACTGTGAAGTATAAATCCTGAGAGTATCAATTTAAAATTTTTGAAGGAAACCTAGCAAGGAACATTACAGTGGAATAGGGGGTAGCTTTTCAGTGTATCAGTTCTGGGGATCATTGACATGCTGTTGGGATACAGAGTCCTAAGGGCAGAGATATTTGGCCATCCTTTTCATCCTACAAATAGTGTTATTTAAATCTGGGTAGATTGTGTCTTTGTGCATCATTATCAAAATTCTGGGCAGCCGCTTGAAGATTACTACAAGGGCTTAACTTGCAGAGATTATATCTTCTGATAACAAAGTGGTCCCAGTTTACCCCTCAGCTGATTAGGTAAGTGTGCATTTAACAATGGAAAACCTGGAAAGCCCTGTGTTCTCGAAAGAATTCAATGATACATTTTATGATGAACATTTAAGGGACTTGCAAAAAGAAATTGAAATAGGGAATGAATTATTGCCTTGGATGACAATTGAAGAATATAAAAGTTATGGGAGGTGTGCTTGTCAAATTGGAAGAGATAGATTCATATCTATCTAGGATAGACCCGACTGATTGCAGGCTCTTCAATTGGGCCTTGCAGCCCTCAATGGTTGCTTTAGTCCAACGTAGGTTTATGGAACATCCACATAAAGACATTAGGCTTGCAGTCGCCTCGTGTCTTAGTGAGATCACATGGATTACAGCCCCTATTACACCCTATACCAATTACATTTGGAAGCAGGTATTACAGCTGATTGTGGACAGTTTAGGTGGACTAAATAATGATAAAAGTCCTACCTTTGGTAAGAAGGCAAAAATCTTGGAATTAATGGCAAGAACTAAAATTTTTTATTCACATGTGTAATCTCGGTTGTGATCAGATGATTCAACAGTTATTTCAGTGCCTCCTAACTAATTTCAGGAAGCATCATCCAGACAAGGTGAAGGCTTGCATAAAAACTATCATGTCCTTGATCTTAGATGAGGACAATGACATATGTAAGCAGTTGCAATCAGATTTGTTGGCAATCTGGAGAGGGGAACAAAGGACCTCACCTGTGGCATATGAGCTCTCAGCTGAATTGATTGAGCATAAGGTTGAAAGGTTCAAGTATTTTATGACTGAAAATGAGCAAATATCAGTAGGCATACAGGTTGCAGGATCTCCAGAAATGAGCAAGAACCAAATGAGAAGAGGGCAGATTTGTTCTACATGCCAAGGGGCCTGGTCACTTGAACATGTTTGTGGCATTATTCAGGGGGAAGATATATTGCAGCCAAGGGGTGATGAAAGGGTAATTTTGAATTCATCTCTTACAGGACATGATGAAGGCACAAAGGAAAATAGTTTCCAATCAGCCAAGAGGGTTAACGCGGAGAAATAATTGATCATCACAGGTGAAGAGTATTCACAACTCTACTTTGGCAACTTAGAAGCTGAAATCGACAAAGCTATGGTTAAAGATTGTGACAACCAGTTGGATGCCTTTAACAATTCATGTCATGAGGAATTGTTGAATGATGCAACAACCTTACCTCTTCATACAAATGGGTTTGAGGCCTATGAGGACAATGATAACACCTGTGAAGGATATGGGGAATCATGTAATTTCTATAGCAGCACATCACTTAAACATAATGATGATTTGGATGACCAATTAGAGAATGCATCTCAAAATGACAATGATGAGAGGCATGCTTTGAAGTGTCAGCTGAAGGTTAATGATGATGTCGTTGTTGCAGCCCTTGTACATTATGATAGCACTCATAGGGTTATTGAAGATCTTTACAGAAAGGCTCAGATGGAAAAATGACAAAATGGTATAGGGAGTGAGTCTTATGTTGCTGATTTACAGGGGGTCAAAACAGCTTTTGAGGTTCGGAAATCAGAATATCTATGTTTATTTTCAGATCGCGACTACTTGTTACAGGTTGTTGAAAAATATGCTGAACAATTGAGGGAAAAAGAGGATGAGATTAGTAGGCTCAACAGGGAGCTTAATGTGGCTCAGAAAACATTGGAGCACACACATATTGCTCTTCAGGAAGCAAGAAATCAGGTTGTGGTCACTAATCAGTATAGGGAACAGGACGACAAAGGAAGGTCTGAGTTCTTTCAAGAAGTGATTCAGGAACTTGATAGCACACAACAAACTTATGACCTGCATAGCTGTCCCAGAAGGTGAAATAACGAATCTTTGGATCATCTAGAACTTCTTTATAAGTTGGATAACTTTCAGTCGGTTGACAATTTCTTGTTTGAGATGGATGCTGATCTGACATTTGATAATCCCCTTTTTGAGATAAATGAAGAAGATATTCCCTATCCCCATGACGAGGATGAGATTGATTGCAGGATTTGGGACCTAGGTCCAGTTACTAGAGATGAGTCTTAGTCACAAGGCTGGAGTGACGGGGTGAGTTCAGCTATTGTACAGTTTGGTTCCTACATCAACAGTTCAGGATGGGCAGTTGTGTCTTATTGTATGATGGGTGATATGCTTTTCCTTGCGTTACCTCTTACTGATGGAGGGTTGTCTAGTATCGATTGCATCTTGAGACTTTTCGATTCACTCATATTTGGTGATCGTGTTTGCCTAATCATTTGGCATCCTGGTATTAGTATGACTGATGCATTGCTGTTTTGGGGGAGTAAAGAGTGGCTTCACCTTACTGATCACGTTTTTGTCAAGATAGCACGACAACTGAGTGGGGCAACTTCCTTGACGTTGGTATGGGATCCAGGCATTTTGGTCACAGCATGCAGGTACTGATTGCTTGAGGGCAAGCAATCTCTGAGAAGGGAGGATTGTAATGTCCCCTTTTTCAGGCACATTATTTCTTGTCGTGTTGTTAGCCATTTTATCATGGTCCGATGGTCTAACCAGGGCTTTACATGGGTCAGTGTGATATTTGGCCTAGGTAATTCCATTTTCAAGCCAATTAGAGTAGTTTCCACAGGGTTTCTAGATACTTACTATTTATATTAAGTCGATAGAGCTCAATTTTCTTGGCATCTCAGTGTTGGACTTGGAGCGTACTGCCGAGAGCTTTCTGACAAGCTATCACACGTCATCTTCCGAGTTCGTTTGGTCATCCATTTTAATGGCAGAAGATTTCATATACTATTATTATGTCACTTTAATATCAATTGGATATATTAATTTAAAGAGGTTCAATGAAGACATAAAGTGGAAATATGAAAAGACAAAGAAGGGGAAACTGAAGAGTTACGGTTGTTGCTTTAAAAGAAGAAAGGAGACTCATTTGAGACATGCTTAGTTTATGAATTTATTTTCTCTTGGAGAATCTAGGAAGCTTCCAGCTTTGGATTCTGAAACCTGAGGACGGAAACCTTCAGGCTTTCTCGGTGGATTGGATGGAAACCCAGTTCATCTTTGAGGTGGATTCGCGACGAAGTTCACCATTGCACTTCTAGGTTCTTGTCATTCGATCTTACTGTTGCACATTGTATTTCAGATTGGATTGTTTTGTAATTCCATTGTTGTTGAATTGCTGTTGTATAATGCAATAACATTTGCTGAGGGTTTTATTGGAGCATATTGCTGGTTTATTTCTATAGAATCAATATGTTTATTGCATGAAATTATATGTTTAAATCTGCTGAGATATCTTTGAGGCACTTTGGGGAAAATACCCGTTAGGGACATTTCATGTCATGCTCCGAATTACCTGGTTCACAAAGTGTACTCCTCGATCACTCGTGATGGATATGGGTATACCAAATCGTGTAAGAACCCCTGTGGTTCTAACTCTAACAAACACTGAATTGTTTCAATTTTGGATGTTTGACAATTTGTCAAACATTTTGCATGCAAGCTCTGATACTACTATAAAAACCCTAGCAAATTCTAACTCTGACAAGCACTGAATTTGCTATGCCAATGATATATAAGACTGATTTTTGAAAATAAATATGCAATTGCTTGAATTTTTTTAAAGTATTGCCAGGCAAGATAATAACTTTGCAAACATTGTTATTCAAAGATGTAACATAGGCATAATGTCAAACACTTGCCATACTTTCTTTAAGACGCTGAAATATGAAACTGAGATAATTTTATAGTTCTAGAATATGTTCCAAGACTAAGCACTTACAAACAACAATGATTGGAAATAAAGTAATGCAATTAACATCAATTCAAGGAACCTAGTATGCTAACGCAACAATTCTATATATCAACATCCATCAAATTATCTCCATACAATGTACTGATATCAATCAATTCTCCAACTGAATGAAATGTAAACCCCAAATGCCAAACGATAGCTCCTAGGTATCAAACACAGCTTCCATGAGACTCACGTGAGACACAAGAATGAACTACTGCTGGCATAAATCAGGTATGACTGTTATTATTAATGTTCAATTCTGCTCCTTGAATCACATCTACAAGCTGAGCATTTATTACTATAGTCTGCTGCCATTCGACTCTAAAACTGAACCAACCATCTATCAAAATCTATCAATTCTAGCTCAATAATGACTCCTGGATGAAGCCATTTCACAAATGCATAATATCACTGGGTCTTTCACCAATTTAGAGTGCTCAAAGACCAGAAGAATTCACAATTCTCTAGGCAAATGCTGAAACCCATGGACAAACTCCAAAAACTTCTCCAAAACAATTTTCAATAATCAACAATGCATAATAGAATGAATTCCATTTCTTGAAGAGGCTTTATATACTTTTTCCCACTTGGCTCGATTTCCTTCATGTACACTTTAAATCATTTGAAATGATATAAATTCTTTTTCTTTCCAACTTCATTGGATGCTTTAATAAATGGCCCCTCAAAGTAATGTTTTAAATAATCATTTAAAACATACTTTATATTTTTATTTTGACTTTATAAAGTGCATCAATAAATGGGCCTCAAATATTAAAATGATTAATTGCACTTGTTGATATTTGTAGCTTCGATTAGATAAAATATTGATTTTACGAGAATAGATAAAATTATGATATATATATATATATATGTATATATCAATATATAGATATTATTATTATTATATATATATTGATATTTATTATCCTTAATTATCTATTATCATTATTATGATATATGTAATGATAATGATTATCATTATTATATCATAACTTTTATGATTGAATGAATAACTACATATTATGAATATCGATTTATAAATGAATCGAACCGATTTCATTTATTAATTATTGACCATCGATTAAACTACCGATTAATATTATAGACCACGAGCATGTAATACGGGTCTTTGTGCATAACGTAGGGTCGTGACAAAAAGTCACGCCTATGATAGACGTGACTCCTTATATATATGTATATATCAATATATAGATATTATTATTATATATATATATTGATATTTATTATCATTAATTATCTATTATCATTATTATGATATATGCTAATATTTTATTATAATTATTATTATGATATATATAATGATAATGATTATCATTATTATATACTAACTTTTATGATTGAATGAATAACTATATATTATGAATATCGATTTATAAATGAATCGAACCGATTTCATTTATTAATTATTGACCATCGATTAAATTGCCGATTAATATTATAGACCACGAGCATGTAATACGGGTCTGGGCATAACGTAGGGTGGTGACGAAAAGTCACGTCTATCATAGACGTGACTACTCACCATTACTGCCACGATATATATACCGTTCTCAATAGATGCAAATCAATCGCTCAATACAGTAATCGACAAGTAACAGGTATTGATCAAGCATTCAACAAAACATAATTTATTGTAATATTCAGTTTAAATAATACGTAAAGATCACTGTATATACAGTAATTTAAATACAGATATTTTATATCAAGATTATAGATATTAAATTGCTTTCAATAGAATTCTAATTATTCAGAATTTGTTCTATTACGTAAATTTGATATAAGCTCAATTTGCATTTACAACACTTTAACTCACTTAAATGAAGGGTCATGGCCCCTTTGAATATAAAGTGCACATAAAACTTTATATTATGACTTTAAAGAGTAATTATTATTTAAGTATTACTTTATTAATAATTAAAATAGCATAACTCCATAAATACTCATTATTTCTCGATTCCGACTGAACTAGGGAGTTAGCCAGTGGATCTACTACACATCCAATTGCCTTACTAAAAATAGTAAGGGTCCCTCCCAAACATCCACGGGCTTACTATAAATAGTAAGTATATGAAACTGAGCCCAAACGAAATCCAATCTGAGCAAAACGAAGACCAAATTGGAACATACTGAATCCTGGAGAAGACAAGAACCTCCATTAACCAAGCCTCTTCCTTAGATTACCCTCTATCCACAATAATTAGCCTACGAGGGTCACAATAATAGGCTAATCCCTCAAACTTTGATGCTCGTGAAAAAGGGGACTTTACAGTCTGCCATCCCTAAGATTGCTTGTCCCCAAACAATCACAACTGCAAAGAAACTCCACCGAACTGGAAATCCAAAGGAAGACTGAGAAATGTCCCACACTGAAAGACACTTTTAGCACCTGTATAACCACAACTGCACATAAATGAACAACCCATCTGCTCAATTTCCGTGCACTGGAACTGTGCATCTGAAACAAATTATGTACATGAAGATCAAAGGTGAAACTATCTGTAACCCACACCATGTACACACTGTAGTACTCCTTGGTGAAGTCAAACTAGAATCCCGATGCACACAAATGATCCCACCTCACACTGAAAAGTGTACAACCACATATGCCTGGATCCCAAATCTTGAATAGAAGCCTGCTAAGAAGAATAATCTCAGACCTCTGCTGTGCTAATTTGATCACACTGTCACCATGCTGACAATGGTGAAGCCATCCAATGGGACCCATCCAACCTGTAGTGGTAACCCTGTCACCACCTAAATCCCAGTATAAACGAAACTCACATCCATCCATCACAAGGAGGTGAGAATATCGAGAAGCATCTACTACATTGAAACCCAAGCTACACTATGTCAGTCCCCCATGGATGTGAAAACCAACCAAGCCATCATGCCCACTGACTCTATAATCACCCTGTAACCATGTATCCATAAGAAATCCCTATGGTCTAGAAGTAGAAAACACTATTGGGTACATAACAACATGATGGATAACTGACCACTGTCCCTGTGAGTAATCTCCCTCTAACAACTGAGCTGGGTACTTGCAGCCACTAATTCCATCTTTTAAAGATGGTGAATATCCATCCCACAATGAATGCTATGATCCTGAAGCCAACCCACACTGACGCATCATCAAGTCCTCCACTTGTGGATCAAAGGAAAAATGATGAGCACTCCTCACTGTATAGTTACGGTAAAAGGCTCCAATCTCTGTCAAAGGCTCATCACTGACAACTCTAGAATCAAAAGATGGCTCCAAACTCTGACCTTGAATTGCTAATTGGGTAGATGCCCTGCCAAGTATCTCCGCATACCCAATAGCATACCCTCGGTCATGAAACAAGTGGAGGTATTCTAATTTAAATGCCTTCAAAGCACTCTGGATGAACCTCAAATCGCGAATGAGTACCAGCCTTGACCCCATACTGTCTCTCCGCAAACTCTGCCCTCCAAAGAAGGTACTCAACATACTTATGCGTGTAGTTGAAGCGAGATAAGGTTGAATCAACATTCTCTCCAAAAATCCTCAACTGATACCTCCATCTCTGTGGCTCAAAAATCTGTCGAACAAAATCAACTGCATGGGATGAAATAACATGATTGTTTCTAGAGGGAGGAAACAACCGAACATGATAGTCAATCTCCCAACCGGATGATACTCTGCATATATCTCGTGAAGAAGATGGAGTAGTGTCATGAACTATCACACAACTCACTGACAAATCCACCTCTACATCACAAGAACTCTCAATGACCTGCCGTGCATAATCTGTCAATGTGCTGACTACTGGAGAACTTGACACAACCAAAGGCTCTCGACGACTCTCTACCATGGTACTCATCCCAACTGTGTCCATTGCACCTAAATCTGTGATGGATGTAGCCACATCCTCACTACAATCCATGGGTGTCAACTCATCACCAACAACCACTGTAGAAAGCTGAACTGAATCTGTAGCTGGTGAAGACTGTACTCGGCTCAATTCCACGGTAACCTCGTCTAGCTGTGTCTGCGACTCTTGAAGAGCCAACTAGGTGCTCTCCAAAATCTCAGAAGTCGCCTCAAGCTCATGAGTGAGCTCAACTACCTCTTCATTTCCCATCAAAGCATCGTAACAAGTGCAACCCCACTCGAGAAGGTAATTTCTGTCAGCCAATAACAGTAGGTAATTATGTTTCATTATACCAATAACTTCTCGAAGTGAATGAAAATTTGTCAGGGAAAGACCATTATCACTGTGCTCATCTGACATAGGAGCACCCCAACCAAATACAACTAACATTTGATGGGCAACATCATAGTGCTCTAAGGCTATAGTAATCTGACTATCACGCACCTTCAATTGTCCGGTCACATGATGTCTCTGAATACCCTGGCCCCCATGTAAGTTCTCTGACCCACAACCCGCACTGTGATAGGAAGTTGTATCCACAATGCTCACCTCATGATCACAATCATCATGTGCGCTATCATCTATTCACACGTCAACAACTGAGGTACTGCTGCTAGGTACCTTGACAAATGGCTCATCTGATGAAGTGAAAACTGCTTCTATATCAGTCTCCCGCACACTCCCACTCCCCATGTAACTGCAAATCCTTGCAAGTCACGATCCTGGGATCTATCACCAACCAATGAATTCCCTGATTCATTTTCTAAGGGTCTGATATGACAAATCAGACTCATTGCAACAAGAGTCTTCCTCATAAATAACATCACTAATACCAAAATCCAGAGTACTAACATCCTCTACCTATATACCCTCTGATATCTCATGCTGCTGTAAACATGATTCATTGCTGTCATAGAAATAGAATTAGAAGAACTCGCATTTTTCATGCAATCCTCAAAGCTAACACTCTCATCATGCGAGTTAAAACTCATAGTGATACCCACAGCATCTTCCGCGCTGGTCCGGACATCAACACCATCACTAGGCTCAAACATAGGACTGCTGTCATAAAAATCAGAACCTGTATCATTAATAATTTCATTGTTGTCTATTGATGTAGGGCTGCCATCAATAGTGGCCATCATGTCATCAATATTCCCATGACCACAAGCTCCTGTCTCATGGAAATGATGGGGCTCAATGCAGCTGTCCTCAAACAAGTTAGTAATGTCAACTTGACTTTGTAAAAAATCTCCTTCATTATGTGTAGTAAAAAAACTAGTGGCTGCTCCACTCCGTAAAGAGTCAACTTTCACATCCCCCTTTTGATCTCGGGTCTCCATTACACATTCATGAATAATATCACAAGAAACCTTATCATCATGTAGTTGTTTTAAGGCAACTGGTTTAACTTCAGAGATTAGTTGCTCTTCCCCAATCTTGAAGTCATCTTGAAGTGTCTTGTGCTCACATCTTCCTTAGTGTCAATCTAATTTTTAATCTCCATGGGATCAGCTACATGTTGGTCACTAGCTGCTGAAAATTCATTGTAAAGATTTCTAGATGTCCCTCCTATAGAAGCTTCTTGTTTCTCTTTCTTTTTATTCTGTGATGCAGACCCCTTAAAGATGGATGTCACATAACGTGCTAAACTATTTATGGTTGCCAGGTTTGAAAGCAATTCACCCATCCTTTCCTGAGTTTTTCTAAGCAACTTCTCCATTTTTTTCACCACGACATTTGTTTGCTTTCTGAGATTAGTCATACTATTCAACTAGATTCCCTGTTTAGTTGATTTCCTAGATTTTTCCATAATTGAGACCACTGCAAGAGTGCTGGTCACTCAAAACAAATCTGTGGGCTCAATGATTTGCACCCCAACAGGATGGCAGGAAACCACTCTAATACCACTGTAAGAACCCCCTGTGGTTCTAACTCTGACAAACACTTATTTGTTTCAATCTTAGATGTTTGACGATTTGTCAAACACTTTGCATGCAAGCTCTGATACTACTGTAAGAACCCCAATAGGTTCTAACTCTGACAAGCATTGGATTTGCTATGCCAATGATATATAAGACTGGTTTTTGAAAATAAATATGCAATTGCTTGAATTTTTATAAAGTATTGCCAGGCAAGATAATAACTTTGTAAACATTGTTATTCAAAGATGTAAAATAGACATAATGTCAAACACTTGCCAGACTTTCTTTAAGACACTGAAATAGGAAACTGAGATAATTTTATAGTTCCAGAATATGTTCCAAGACTAAGAACTTACAAACAACAATGATTGGAAATAAAGTAATGCAATTAACATCAATTCAAGGAACCTGGTATACCAACGCAACAATTCTATATATTAGCATCCATCAAATTATCTCCATACAATGTGCTGATATCAATCAATGCTCCAACTGAATGAAATGTAAACCCCAAATGCCAAATGATAGCTCCTAGGTATCAAACACAGCTTCCACGAGACTCACGTGAGACACAAGAATGAACTACGGCTGGCATAAATTAGGTATGACTGTTATTATTAATGTTCAATTCTGCTCCTTGAATCACATCTACAAGCTGAGCATTTATTACTATAGTCTGCTGCCATTCGACTCTAAAACTGAACCAACCATCTATCAAACTCTATCAATTCTAGCTCAATAATGACTCCTGGATGAAGCCATTTCACAAATGCATAATATCATTGGGTCTTTCACCAATTTAGAGTGCTCAAGGACCAAAAGAATTCACAATTCTCCAGGCAAATGCTGAAACCCTTGGACAAACTCCAAAAACTTCTCTAAAACAATTTTCAATAATCAACAATGCATAATAGAATGAATTCCATTTCTTGAAGAGGCTTTATATACTTTTTCCCATTTGGCTTGATTTCCTTCATGTGCACTTTAATCATTTAAAATGATATAAATTCTCTTTCTTTCCAACTTCATTGGATGCTTTAATAAATGGCCCCTCAAAGTAATGTTTTAAATAATCATTTAAAACATACTTTATATTTTCTTTTTGACTTTATAAAGTGCAGCAATAAATGGGCCTCAAATATTAAAATCATTAATTGCACTTTAACTCTCTTAAATGAATGGTAATGGCCCCATTGAATATAAAGTGCACATAAAACTTTATATTATGCCTTTAAAGCGTAATTATTAATAAAGTATTAGTTTATTAATAATTAAAATAGCATAACTCCATAAATACTCATTATTTATCTATTCTGACTGAACCGGGGAGTTAGCCACTGCATCCACTACACATCCAATTGCCTTACTAAAAAAAGTAAGGGTCCCTCTCAAACATCCACATGCTTACTATAAATAATAAGTATATTAAATTGAGCCCAAACGAAGTCTAATCTGAGTGAAATGAAGGCCAAACTGGAACATACTGAATTCTGGAGAAGACAAGAACCTCCATTAACCAAGCCTCTGCCTCAGAAGACCCTTTATCCACAATAATTAGCCTATGAGGGTCACAATAATAGGCTAATCCCTCAAACTTTGATGCTCGTGAAAAAGGGGGCATTACAAATTGTGTCATGATATGCTCATAGAGGATTCGAGCTGTGCTAAGTGCAGTGTTATTTGGAAGTGCTCTGGCCTCTACCCATTTTGTCAAATACTTGGCGGCTACCACTATATACCTGCATCGACGTGCGACACTCACCTTCAGAGGTCCCACAAAGTCCAGCCCCCATCTTTCGAACAATTCCTGGGACTGTGAAGGAAACAACGACATGGCGTCTCTCTTCAAGGGCTTACCACAGCCATGGAGAAAACACCTTCCGTGCGATGGCATCGGGCCCCATGTGCCTCCTGCGAGCCCTTCGTGGGACTCCTTCAGTACACTTGGAATCTCTTCCTCTATGATGCACCTGCACAACACATGGTCTGGACCCATCTTGTACAACAACCTGCCGATGAGTTGGAGTGTTTTACTTTTCAAAGCCACTTTTCTTCTTTCACTTGGTGGCATTTCACAGGGAAACGTGAAGTGGACAGATATTGACCGATATGCTCGTACCATGTAGGTAGGGCTGCTTTCTGGAACAAATGAGCGTCTGGAAAGTCTTCGTTCACTCCTTCGACAGATTCTCCTGATTTTGGACAGTTGATCTGCAATAATATGGCTCCTTCTAGGCCGTACTACAGTTGTGAATGTGAATTCCTGAAGTAGGAGCAGCCATCGACTTACCCTTTCTTGTATAATCGACTTGTTTACCTAGTACATCAATGCTTGGTGATCCACGTAGAATGTAAAGGTGTGGCAAGGAGGTAGTGTCGAAATTTTTGGACAGCATACACTGTACCTAACGCCTCCCTTTCCGTTGTACAATAGTTCCTTTTGGCCCTTGACAACAGTCTGCTCGCAAAATATATTGGATGGTCCAATGCTACCGTGCCGGCTTGTGCCAGCGTGGCACCGATGGCATAATTCGAGGCGTCCACGTGTGTATGGAATTCCTTGTTTAAGTGTGGATATGCTAAGATAGGTGCACTTATCAATCTGGACTTGACTTCTTTGAATGCCTCTTCTTATTTGGTTCCCCAAGTGAATGGTTCACCTTTCCTCGTCAGCTTGTCCAACAGAAATGAGATCTCTACAAATCCCTTGATGAACTGCCGGTAATAGCCAATATGCCCTAAGGACTTCACTCTCGTCACATCCTCCGGGCTTTCCATCTCAACGATAACTCTTACTTTATCGGGGTCTGTCTTCAATCCTTCCTTACATACTATATTGCCAAGTAGCTTACCCTGTAGCACCATGAATCGACACTTCTTTGGATTGAGTGCCAGTCCTGCCCTCCAACATTGTTCCATACACTCCCGCAGTGCTGTGAGGTGGGTTTCCTTCCCACTGTATATGGACCAATTATCCAAGAAGGCTTTGAAATTGCCGACCGACATCTTGTAAAATATATAGAGTATGATCCTCTGAAAGGTGGTGGGGGCGTTGCACAGCCCGAAGGGCATCCTATTGTGTGCATACACCCCGTCTTCCATGACGAATGTGGTCTTCAATTTGTCCTCAGCAATACTAATGTGGTTGTAGCCTGAGAACCCATCCATGAACAAGTACATATCGTTCCCTGTGTTGCTGTCTTTAGTACGGGTTCCCAGTCATCCCTGACAAGGATCACCTTCGGGTCATCCTTCCCCAAGTTCACCTTCTCTATACTCGGTTGCTCATATTTTACTACCTTATCCCTTTCAAATTAGTGAGCGGGGGTATCATCCACCCTCGCCACACCTTCCTTGTTTTCACCGTACTCTGGAGGGTAGGTGTCCTTCTCTTTGGCTTCAACTTTCAAAACCTCCAACATGTTACAGCTTGGATGGAAGTGGAACAGTCCTTTGAGGGAACTAGTTTCGTCCTCCGAACAGTTCCCTAGTCTCAGTACCCCTTCGTCGTCTGGCTCCATCCCTCCTTCCATGTCTAGTTCCCCTCCTTCGGACTAGGAGTTTGATGCCAAATCTTGGCTCACCGCCTGGCTTCGTAGATCAATGACATGCTTTTTCCCTTCACTCTCAATAAAGAGTATTTTTTTCCAATTGTGATTGGCCTTTCCTGTGATGAACCAACCCCTGCCAAGGAGAGCATCGTACCCCTTCTTTTCAAGTGAGATGACCACAAAGTCGAGGAAGAATTGTTGCGTCCCGATGACTACCTTCTGGGCCATCAGTGTTTTAATTGGTTTAATGCTATGTTGGTCGACACCTACCAAATGGAAGGTTGGCGGCCAGTGTTAGCTTGCCTAGGGTCTTCCATGTTTCCTCTGGCAATACATTTATGCCAGATCCACCATCCACAATGGTGTTGTTTAGTGTACGCCCCATGATTTCCATCTCAACCACTGTCGTGGTCCTTCTGACACCGACTGCCAACAACATTGGATCTGAGGTGCCATTGGTGGAGTCTTCCTTCTGTGCCTTCTCCGTTCGACTGTTGTCACTGGGCTTTCCGTTCTCTTGACTGCCATTGTTATCACCTACATTGGTGATTGCCACCTTTAGTTGCGGTAATGTCTCCAATAGGTCTGCCACCCATACTGGCACGGTGACTTGCAACATCTGTTGTATGATGTTTGCTTTGGATGTTGACCGTAGGGGAGTACTGGCAGTGCTATGTGATAGTTTCTGTTCTTCCATCGCTCATTCAATATCCGTTCTCACTTCCTTCAATCTCTCTTTCTCCGTGTGAGGGTCTGGGGATGTGGTTTTTTTGGCCTACAACCTTGTGATTGCCAAAACTTCTTCCTTAGGACGTGTGACATCTATCATGTTTACTCCCTTCTACCCTTTGGGACAGTCAATGTCCTCATGGTTGCTTGGACCACACCACTTGCACAACATACTTCTGCCTCCTTGCCCGCTCTGAAAGTCTCGCGCGAAGTGGCCCCACTCATTGCATCTACGACATTGTATCATGGTCCGCCCCTTCGCATTGTACTGGATGCGGCTTCTTGGTGTGTTATTATTGCTATTATTGTTGCTTCCTCGGCGGTTGTTACGATACCCACTCGACGAGGCATTAGAATTTGTAGGTCTTGGCGGTGTGGTAGGCGGAGTTGCTTGATCTCCTTGGGTAAAGAGCACCTGAGTGCTCCTTGTCTTTAGGTTGTATGAGCACTCCTTAATGAAGTGTCCCAATACTTGGCAGATGTCGCAGAATGCCTTCTTTGGGTAGTTGGCCTTCGTATGCCCTTCCACTTTACAGTGCATACACCATAGTTCTCTGCCTTCCTTCATAGCTTCATTCTCCGCTCTCATCTCCTTCATCATTCTCATCATATCCTTTTGGAGAGCCAGTATGGTCTTGGATATTCCTTCACTTTCGCCATCTATGTCGTTGTCATCACTCATTTTTTTCTTTCCCCAGGATGTTTTATTTTCACTTTCAATATCCATGGCACGGTTATAGGCGTCTGAGTAAGAAGACACCGGTACCACCTTCATCTTTTTCCGTAATGACGGGTTCAACCCCTCGACGAACCACCTTTTCTTCAAGCCATCAGCCGGCTGGTTCTCCAATTTACCAATTTACCAATGATGGTAGGCTCCTACCCTCTCATTCTTCCCCTGTTTTGTACTGTAGATCTCAGCTACCACTTCATCGTCGTCGCGAAGCAGCCTGAACTCTTGCTGAAGGCCCTCCTTAGGTCATCCCAAGAGGTTTTCAGTAGCCTCAACAAGTCTATGTACCAGTCAATAGAAACTCCTCATAGGGTGGCAGGGAAGGCCTTCAACCAATAGTCTTGGTCATCTTGGCCGTAAGCCTCCCATATAGCTACACATGTTTTGCAATGCCGGACAAGGTCCTCTGAGCCGTCCCCACTGAATTTGGGAAGTTTTTGCTTCTTCGAGGTGTTTACCATTTTTCTTGCGCGGTCAACACCGTGTGATTTATTGGACTCGGGTGTTTCGATTCTCTCTCGTCGTCCCTGTGCTTCACTTGCACCTTCGGCTATGCGCGAGTCCTCAACCCTTCCACCTGTGTTGTTCACGCCTTGGTTACCTCGCTCGTACCGATACTTCCTTCTCCTCGAGGTTTCTAGTTCTGGCCCCCCTATTCAGAGCTCCTCCGATATGACCAGATTTCCAATACCCCAAAGGTATTTTCAAACAATTTTGCTACCTCCCTTTCGAGGTTTCTCTCCTCGTTGTTGTCGTCCTCGGTGTGCACTAACAGTTCGGTTGGTACTGAGTCACCCTCCAAACTGTCCTCGTCAGTCACCTCCCATACTGAGGGAATGCTTGCTTGGTTGGCAAGGTCCTCCTCTACTTCGTCAGGTTGTGGTAGTTTTCGTGCAATCTCTTCCCACTCTTGTCTCCTCTGCCTGCCACTCCTGCTTACGCTCTGGTTCTTGTTTCATGGGGGACATAGAGATTTTCCAACTAGTCTTTGCAGCCGTTGTCACCTTTCACTCTGTTCTTGGATTTGCAGAGACCTTACGACGGTTTTTGCTTTCTTTTCTGCTTCTATCTCTTCCCTCGTACGTCACCTTCTATCTTTGTTTGGCAGGTTGGGCATTAATTATTGGAGTTGCTAGGGGTACGGTGCCTACTTGTGTTGCGCGGTTCCTCCTCCCTTTGGTTCCTCTCTTCGTATTGTTTTAGTATCTCTTGGCAACGTTGTTCCCTTTGCCTTGCCACCTGTTGTTCTTCTATTTCAACCAAGTATTGTGCCAGCAACCTTGGTTTTCTACCAAGAAGATTGTAGACCACTGGTCGCACGGAGAGTTCGTCGCGTATGGTGCCTTCAGAGACAACTCTCTCATGGGCTTCCCTCAGCACGTACTAGTCGATCGACACGTGCCATGCACACACCAGGTCTTGTGTCAATTTCTTCCCTTGTTACTTCCTATTCTTCAACGTCACTATCAATTATGAGCACTTGCTGTTCAAATGGTCGACCCATCACTCCGCCATCACGCCTTTAGTTTTTTTTTGATCTCCAGGTTTGAACAGGCAACGACACCAAAATGTTTGCTGCCTATAAGTATATTGCTTTATACAGAGCAATGAAGAACATTCACGTAAACATGAATAACTCATAGAACATGAATAACACAAAAATAACACATTGCAATTATATTTACCAGAAAGATAGATCTTTTCATATCATAGAGTTTTCTTTATAATCAACGACAACTAACTTGTTCTGGCCTGCATACAAATAGACTCGACAGTTGGTTAAGTCTGCCAACCGTCAACAACTAACCCTCCTTTGGAACAAGGTTTTATTATACTTCCAATTTAATCTAACAAAAGTATATCTAATTAGCATAATTGCCGTCTATAGAGGCCTTGTCATTTGTGGATCTGGCGTTAGGTGACAGTTGTGCACCCAGGGCTAAGGACTGGTTGCAAGAGAGTTTGGATATCCTTCGGTCTCTCAAGGATAACCTACAACTCGCTCAAAATCACCAGAAAATGTATGCTGATAGGCACAGAGTTGAACGAATTTTTGAGGTAGGAGATCTGGTATACCTTCGACTACAACTATACAGATAGTCTTCCTTGAAGACAAGCGGTGCCGAGAAGTTGAAGCCACGCTTCTATGGACCGTACAGAGTGGTACGGAGAGTGGGAGAAGTTGCCTACGAATTGGAGCTTCTAGAAGGGAGTTGAATTCTCAATGTTTTTCATGTTTCATGCATCAAGAAGGCAACCGGTCTGCATTGCATGGTCTCCAAGGAACTTTCGCCTATTGACGAAGAAGAAAAACTTATTTTGGAGCCCGCAGAGATCATCGATGTCAGAGAGAGAAAGCTGAGGTCACTCATCGCCAGGGTGTACCTAGTGTTGGAACCTTCAAATTCTGAAGGAATTTGAGGTAGCCATATAATTCTTTTGCGAAGGCATGGAAAGGACGCCCCTGGAAGCTATTTGAGAAAGCCTACTTTGACAGCTGATAACTTGAAATCTGGTGATTGTCATGAGTAGTACCCTAAGGAATGTGTTCACTGCCTATCATTGAGCCTATGTATCCATCTGCAAGTCTCTGTACTCAGATTTGACCGGGTTTTAATGCACTTGTTTTAAGGGGGTTTGTGAAATCTGCATTTTTGCACTTATTCAGACAATGAAATAGCCTACTGTAAAGACCTGGTTTTCATGCCCTATTGATTACTATTGCAACATAAATGTTTCCCTGCATTGTAGACATGATAAATATCTTCCATGTGCATTTTCAGACCTTGGTGAGTTCATTTGTGCAATTTGCCAGATCAAATCCATTTGCATTTTATTCTGATTTACTGAGTGTGCAGTGCAAAAGTTACCAGGTGGCCTTCTTTGAGGGTTAACAAGGAGCCAGTTGACTGTCAGACTCAGAATAAACCAGTTGCAACTTTGTATTTTCTATATGAAAGTGAGCCCATATCCAAACTTTCAGACCATAAGGTGTTCATTTGATGGGTTTGTGAAATCAAATCTAAAAGCAATTTATTCAGATTCCTAGTGTACACAGTGTTGCATGTGCGAAGTGGCTATTTTCATGAAGCCTTATTTCACGACCTATTGACTGTAAAAAACTTCCAGTTGTTCTTTTGTACCCTCCATAGCTTAATGTACCTGTCTGCAAGGTTTCAGGCTCCCAAGACCCCATCTTATATTTTTAACAAATCAATATGAAATGCAGTTTATTATGTATCAGGCTTGCATGTTCAGAATTGTTTGAGAATGGTCATTTTGGCTATCAATAACTTGCAAATCTGAAAGTATCTAGTAATTTCTTCTGGCACACATATTCTTTGCACTTAAATGATCAAGTCTTATTAGTGGTAATCTCCTGGAGGGTCATTTGGTATTTTTTCAAAGGACGTATTGGAAGGGTTTCAGATTAGTTCTAGTATGTTCAGTTGCACAGAAAATGAAGTAGGCAACTTTGGAAATTAATTTTTGTCACCTCCTGCATTATCAAAAGGAGCTGTTTGGCAGGGTGATTGTCTATGTATTAGACTATATGTCTGCCAATTGACACGATCCAATTATTTGTTTTGATCAATTTTTGAGGTCAGTCCTAGGCACTCAGTTTGGGAAGTTGCCAGAATGGTGAAAATTTGGAGTTTCAGTGAATCTCAGCTGTCTTTTCACTCCAGGCGCACATGGTAGCAATTCAGAGCATTCCCAGGGTTCAGGTGTATGAAAATGAATTTTTTTTAGCCAGGCCCACTTTGGGACCGGACTTGCCTCATAGGTTGTTGCTCTTTCAAAATGAACATTAATATTTTGTTATTTAAATCATCCTGATTCAAATGATAATATTAATATATAAACAATGGAGACATAGGGGATTATCATAGTTAGAGCAAAATCATATTTATAATATGATGATGATTATTCCAAAAAATAAAAAGGATGAAATGTAGGGATGTTTATTTTAAATCATTATCCCACAGATTTAAATAAACAAAAAATGGTGGGCCATCATAAATTTTAAATGAAGAAGATTGAAAAGGTTTTTAATATTATATATTTCCTCCTGCCACGCGTCAGATACTCGCTATCCTGCAATGAAAAGTGGGAAGGCTGGAGAAGGATCACGACATAGCGGGGAATGGGGTTTCTTGCCCTAATTTTAGGCGTCTTTCTTGTCTGTGAGGTTGGGGATACTCAAACCAGAACATGATCGCCCATTAAAGCATAAAATCAGAGGTACATATTGAAATTGGGAGCTTTGGAATAGATCTGGGAATTCATCAATGCCAAGACAGTGGGGAGTTTTTCTCAGATCTTAAAACAGAAATGCTTTGGTAGATATACATTCAAAATGTCATTGCATAGGCCAACAAGGAGACCCTCCATCATCACGCCAACAAGGAGATGCTCCAAGTTCCATGCTCGAGGACTCCAAATGAACGAGGGGATGATCAAGGCATCAAGGCTATTCAAGTAAGATCAAGTTCGATGTCAAGGTGGTGGCCAAGGGCAAGGTTCTCAAATTGCAAGAAGGTTCCAATCCAGGCAAACAAGACGGTGGCCAAGGCAGGATTACCCCAAATGCATAGA
>MU226634.1:4349259-4363285 GCA_018584345.1 Thuja plicata | reverse complement strand
GTCTAATTGCTCCCAAGTTCTACTTGCATTTCATCTTTCCGCTTGTACTTCAAGTTGGGTTGGAAGATAGGTGTTAGTGTGAAAATTCTAAGAATTTCCCTTGAATCATTGCATCTATGGAGGTAGCTCCGATGGCAAGCTTTCATTAGGTTTGATTCCCGTCCATTTGCTAATCTTTCCATTCCATAGGAGTAGTGGCAAAGCAATGAGTAGCTTAGTAATTGGAGTTTGATGAGCGAAGTTGGAAGTGATATAAATTAAGGAGATAGATCCATTGAGTATACATTGCAAAGCTAAGTCCCATCATCATCATGGCAAGAATCTGATATCCTTGAATGAACAACGTAAGTCCGCCTACGTGATTAACCAACAAATCACATTAATATAACTGAGTTAGTATCCACAGGTGTAAGGAACCTTGGAGTTTTCTCATGTCCTTCATGAGTACTTACTTTTCAAGAGAGGGTTGAGTGTTTGATATCCTGTATCAAGTATTCAATTCCTATATGTTATGTAAGTGGTACAAAACTAACATCAACAAATACCATCTCTTATTGTCAAATGCTAAGGAGTGTTTAGGCGAGCTGTTAAAGAAATTTTCACCAATAAACTATCTCAAGTTGGGAAACAAGAGTATTTTCATAGAAAATATTAGTTTGATAAAAAATGCCTTCAAAAGGAATGCTGATATGATGAAATTTTCAGAAAGGGGGGAAAGTGAAACTTTTTTCACTTAGTCAAAAGTGGTTACGGAAATTGACTCCTTTTACAGTGTGGTAATTTTATTTCCCATGAAGTGCTAAGAATGACGTTGTGGAATAATAGATGATGGAAAATGTTTTTTTCAGAAGTTGCAGATGGACTATAGAAATTGCTTGGAGAATGAAAGATTAATAGAGTTTTTACTCAAAAGTGAAAAGGAGGTGAAGTATTTCTACATAGGTACACAACATATCACCCAACATAAAACATTTTTACAAAGTGTCAAAACGTGCAAGAAGAATATTTGGGTAGATGTCAAATGCATCTGGGTGAAGGATTTAGTTCGAGAGAAATGCACAAAATCAAAATGTTTTACCTGGGCAATATTCTATAGTGAAATGTTTTCACCAAACAGTGAAATGAGATAAAATTGCAGCATCTTATTGTGTTTACGGGTAAGTGAAAGAAGTCAAATGATATTTTCAGTTCAAAAAAGCAGAATGCAAATATTTTTGGGGAAGAGTATGCCAGGTGTAAAAGGAAGAAATCAGATATTTTAGCTAACAAAGGGGAATTTTATATGATGAAATAAAAGTGTTGCTTATACTTTGGTTGTTTTAAAAGTGGTGAATGTATTCACGTAGAAGAGGCAAAGAAAAGAGAGGTGGACACATGTCACTTGCACATCAAATCTGGAGTTCCCTTCTTGTCTTTATATTCTTTCTTCTTGTTTTAGTAAACAGTTCCAAATTCTGAAAGTTCTGCAAGGCAGGCAGAAGCTTTGTAAAAAATGTAGAGCTAGGGTAAAATATAGTTGTTAGTCATTAAGTCTGAGATATCTGTGTTTTGCAATGAGCTTCATGAATATATTTTATTCTGAGTCTGTCTCCATGGCTGGAATGTAGTACCCTTTTGAATTCAATGATCAAAGATTACTTGGGTTTTTTCATGCACATTTGTTGCATTTGAGTTATAATTGTTGTTGCCTTATGTTCAAGGAGTGGAGTAATTGCTTCAACAAATGTAACAGGAGTATTGTGTTCACAGATGGATTTCTAAGAATGGTCATATGGTAAAGTTTTAGTGGTATTGTTATCATAATGTGATAATGTTTTTCAAATATTTGCAAAACATGTTTGATATTGCAAGATGAAATGCTGGTTATGTGACTCCATAGCCCTTCCCTTGGCACTGGTCAAGCCTTATGCATCATCTGTTTTTCAGTTTGATCTCAACTCTTAAAATCACGCAGAATCTTTTATTTTCATGTATTGTTGTTACATGTTACCATCTCATGCTCCAATAGGTAGAGGATCACTGAGAATTAGCCATTTCATAGCATTCTCCCTCTTTGTTGAGCTTGTATATGAGATTATCTGCTTTGTGTTAGTGTTATTTATATGAATGATGCAGTAATTATAAATACACTAAGGGATCACCCTCTCGGGTTTTGCAGAGCCCAAAGTGTAGAAGGGTTTATTTGATCCTTGTTAGTTGGTCCAAGTCCCAGAGATTATTGAAGATTGGAGTTGGCTTCTCCATAGGTAATTGAAGGATCAACTTGGTTAATATTTTGTAGTGTAAACCCTTTTCAGGAACCAACACCTTGTTCGATGCAAGGACCTGCTGATTGAAGATGCCAATTGGGAGAGCGAACAGATCTTGGAGCATTCGAGTTTGCAATTGCTTGAGGGTAAGCAATTCTTGGGACGTGAGGACTGTAATGTACCCGAAATAATTAAATAACTCATTCTAAATAATTGTTTGTATGGCCTCGAAATTAATAATATCTTATGGGCCCCTTTTTATTAATAAGTTATAGAATAATAAGTCGTGTCGATCCATTTGTAATCGTTCGGGAAACTTCCCGGAGCCCATTTCTAAGGTGGAGTTTGGCATTGTAGTATGACATGGTGAGTTTTATGTTTCCTTGTATTTGCGATTCCAGTTGGAATTTTGCATTGTTCGCCATTTCAGAGGTGAGAGATACTCCCTATTCTAGCATTTGCAGTTTCGGTGGTTAGTAGCCACACTAGTCTGCTCATCTGTGCAATTTGATCTAATTTGAGTTATATCTTTATCATCTGAAAATACAAATATCCAGTTCATGTTGTGTGTCCTCGATTGATGACTAGCGCATTTATCAGTGATAATTTATTGGTGAAAGGACTGTTTATATTTGGCAAGCTATCATTATCCATCTCCTTGTGTGGTACGAAAATAGAGTTGTCGTACCAGGTGAGTGTCGTACGCCACATCTTGTCGTACAGATAGAAGGAAGAATTGTCATACGTGCAAGGTTTTGCTACTGTACGGGAGCACCGTTTGTCTGTGCCGTACGAAGGAGGAGCAAGACCGTACGGAGTGAAGCCAAGCCGTACGGTGGGTGTGGAGTTGTTGACCGTACAGAGGTGTTTGACTGTATGGGTGTGGGAAGTATTGCCGTATGGAGACATTTTGTGCGCGAGTGGTTTGATATCGTACGAAGAAGAGTAGCGTACGAAGGTGAGGTGTGGGGTGATTGGTTGCACGAGGGAGTGGAGCACGGTGAATTTGTTGAGGACCGTACGGGTAAGGGACAATACATTGAATTTGGACACTCCCTACTGAAGACTTGGACTCTTGAATTGTTGCCAGTCTACTCCTAAACTAACACCTACTAATAGCCAAAGCAAAAAGAGGGGGTCCTCATTTGCAATGGGGTGATGGTGTTAAAACCTTACAACAAGACCGCGTCCGAAATTTGTCATATTCCATGATAGGCAAATCATTTCTTGAATTGGATAAGTGAATCAAGTTTTAATTTCTTAAATGTTTGATGGTTAACATCACTATTTATTGATCAATTTTCTCCCCAATTTAGTTCTAGTCTTAATTTGGGTTATTTATGGAAGATTGGTTTGTACCTAGAGGGGTATATTGTTTCTTCTACTTTGTCTTTGATATTTATGCTATGTTAATTTCTTGGATATAAGGAGCAACATTCATGTTTTGAATTTCTAGATGACATCCACTATTTTATGATTGATCAGGCCACAAGAATATCTTTTTCGCGAGTACAATGGCGAGCAAAGTTGATTTGCCATGGATTTAGGAGTTGAGTCCTAGCAAGTCCAACTAGTTGGACTCGGCATTGGGACTCGTGAGTCCTCCTTATGGACTCTCTGATGCCTGTACACACCCAACAAGTTATAATTTTTTTTTTTCACTTTTTGAGTCATTTGTTCTTTGTGCTTGCTCAAAACAGGGTTTTAGGGTTTGGAGAAGTTGAGGAAACAACATTGAAGCAGCAAAATACACCCAGGTAAAAAAAATTCTTCTATTTTTTTTCATTTCTATCTATTATAAATCAAGAAAATCTTGAAAAACAAGGGGAAATGTTGGCAATTTATTTCCAATTCCCTTTTTAACTTATTTCCTTGCATGTTTATCATGTTTTTGAATACTATTTTTATCAAATTGTTCATTATCAAATTTTTGTTGATTTTCCATAAAACCCTATTGATTTTTTAATTTTTTTCATGCTATAACAGCAATGTCAATTTGAACTAGAAAGGCAGCCCCAAAATTAGGAAGAAAAAAAGATGAGGTATTGAAGTATGGAATAAAGGGAAATAAAAAGGGAGAGGTGACTTGCACGGAAAGTGGCAAATGAATGATAGGGGAGTGAATAGATTAAAATACCACCTTGCCAAAATACGTGGACAAAATGTGGAAGGTTGTCTCAAAACAACTTTGAAGATTATTAGACACATGAAGGCCCTTCTTGCTGAATATGAATTGCAAAAAAAAAAAAGGGAAAAAACAAAAGAAGCCATAATAGCTGCAATGAATCCAAATGCGTCCACTTCGGCTTCCCTTGGTCACACTTGCAGAAGTGCAAGCTTCTATCAACTAAATTCAGCTATTGTTGACAATGAGGTTGAGGTTACTGAGACTCAGAATCCTCTTACATCAGACCCAATTTTTTTTGTTCCACGCAATGTTCCAGGAGCACAATCTTCACTTGAAGGTATAGGATGGAATAAAGAAAAAAATGAGCAAGCAATGATAGCAGCAGAAAATTTTTGGTACTACATCAATTTGCCTTTCAATGCAGCGAACAACCCATATTGGGAAGGTTTGGTTACCGCATTTACAGTTGCAGGAAAGGGGTTTAAGGCCCCAACAACTAAAGCCTTTAGTGGGCCATTGCTAGAGAAAGTTGTGAAAAATACACAGGTTGTGGTCGATGATCATAAATGTTTTTGGAAGAGAAAAGGGTGCATCATCTTATCTGATGGATAGATGGAAGAAATAGGACTCTCCTCAACTTCTTGGTGGATTCTAATGGTGCAATGGTATTCCTCAAGTCTATAGATGCCTCAAATGAAATAAAAAATGCTGAGACTTTGTGCAATTTGTTAGATGGGGTGATCCAGGAAGTTAGAGTTGAGAATTTTGTCCAAATTATCATTGACAATTCAGCTGCATATGTAGCTGCAGTTAAAATGCTTATGGAGAGGCATTCCACAATTACATGGAGTCCTTGTGTTGCACACTGCTTGGACTTGTTGTTAGAGGACATTGGGAAGATTGAATGGGTGAAAAGGGTGGTAGAAGATGCTATAAGTGTCACCAAATTCATCTACAACTAGACTTGGGTCCTCTCTTTGATGAGAAAACACACAAATGGCAAGGAGCTTGTGTGACTAGGAGTGACATGATTTGCTAGCCATTTTCTCACATTGCAAAGCATTCTTGGTGCCATTCCTCATCTTAAGCAAATGTTTGTGTCTGATGCTTGGCTGGAGTCTGCATACTCCAAAAAACTTGAGGTGGAGAAGATAGTAAGTGTTGTTTTTTATGATTGGTTCAGAAAAAGTGGAGACCAGTTGATCAAGGTAAGTAGCAAATAGAAATATAAACTTTATACAAGATAATCTACTAGCTATTTTTTGAGGGGTTAATTTTGTAATAATTTAAAATTTGTTTTCATTTTTTTAGGTGACAGAACCTTTGGTAAGGGTTCTTCGTATGGTGGATGGAGAGGGCATGCCAATGGGTTTCATCTATGAGGCCATGGATAGGGCCAAAGGGGCCATTTCACATTACTAAGGCAAAAATTCAAAAAAATATGAAATCCATTGGCACATTATTGATCGTAGGTGGACAAACCAACACCAACCGATACATGCCTTGGCGTACTTCTTGAACCCAAGATTCTACTTCTCTGATTCATTCAAGGCTGATGAGGAGGTCATGACAAGTGTTATTACATGCATTGATAAGATGGCTCCTGACTGTGACTTCAGAGACAAGATTCTTGATGAGTTGGAGGTGAGATTTGACATTTGCTATATCTTATTTATGAATTTGGAAATGTTCATTGTTGAGTTTGACAATTCTTATTTATGAATTTGGAAATGTTCATTGTTCAAGATCTACAAGGGTGTAGAGGGGAGACTTCTCTTCACAACAAGCAATTGACATGAGAGAAAAACAAGAATGAGGTATAACATTTTGTTCAATACTAGAAAAAATTAGAAACTTGATAATGATTGTTACAGACTTCTTTTTTTACTCAATTCTAAATTTCTAATATTTCTAAATGTTTATTTGTAGATTTATAGTGGGAGAATTATGGTGCTGGCACGCCTAATCTTCAAAATATAGCCATCCGTATTTTGTCCCAGCCATGTAGTGCTTCTTGGCACGAACGGAATTGGAGTTTATTTGAGAACATTCACACGAAGAAGAGAAATTGGTTTACCCAGAAGAGACTCAATGATCTTGTCTTTGTTTGGTACAACCTTCGCCTTCGCACTAGAAAGGTTGAGCGTGTTTCACATGAGTCCATTGACTTGGACGAAATTGATCCATATGGTGATTGGACCATTAGCGAACAAGATGATTGATGGTGATGATGTCCTTACTAAAGAAGATCTTGCAGAATTATAGAGAACAATAGAAGAAGCAAAAGCAACAACATTGGATGATTTTGATGAAATGGAGGATGATGAAGATGCGGACTTTGATGATGAAGAAGAAGAATTAACTCCTCATTTAAATACCTCAACACCAACTAGTTCAAGGCCTGAAAAATTGAGTTATATTAGGAGAGGGAAAATGAAGATGTAGTCTTTAGTTTGCTGTTTTTCACATTTGGACATGTTGTTATATGTAATTTTGTAAACATTTATAAACTTATGCTGCTGATATACATTTTAAAGTTTGAAACTATTATGAAATTTCAAATATTGAGTGTTTGGGATTCATATGACATGTGTAATGTTTCAATTATGGCTCTTATGTTCACTAAATGCATTAATTTCTTTTTGTTTTTTTGTAAAACTACGGTTTTTTTCTTTTACCGAGTCCTTTCCCGAGTCTTTTCCGAGTCCGAGTCTGAGTCCAATTTTTTGGTTTGCCGATTCCGCGTTTTCCAACTATGGGTCAGATAAATTCACGTATGCCAATCTTCTTGGAGTTTAGGGAAGAATATTGAAACACAACAACAAAGATCTAGGTATAAGCCAATTTTAGGAGAATGGATACAAAATTGACCACCTTCAGAAAAATTTCTGTTGGTTTTTGTGACAAAAATAAATAGTGAAACCAAATGAAGCAATTGATTTAATGTTGACAGCACAAATTTGAATCAAATTGGACAAAATGATTTAATTAGGGTCTAACCTAATGTTCCATACATTACAAATTAATAGTAAACAGCAAAAAAGTGATTTATTTCTTGGAAGCTACTCACTGTTTTCCAGCTTGCATTGATTTGTTGTTGCTAATATAGAGATTGGAGTGGTGGTGGTGACTGTGGTGGATATCTCAGAGCTCTAGGAAGATTTTACCAGATCTTACTTTCTAACAAAGGGAAAGGGACAGTGTTGCTGGAACTAGGATGATTCCACTGAGTTCTTGGAAGTTTCTGGCTATTATGCAGAAAAAGTTGATTTTCTTTTGCTAACATAAAGGGGTGATGCTGCGAGGCGTTATGAGAGAGAACTTGAAACTATGGCTAATTACCTTTCCTAAAGGTGGAGAGGAACAAATGAACAAATATTGTTTGAGCTAAAAATTACAACACTTCCGAGTGGCAAGTGTTCCTCCTGGGCTGAATGCATTCTGAGATTAATTGATATTTACTAGAGTTTGGAGCAAAGAAGGGTTCCTACTAGCTAGCTACTTTACTTGCAACCACCATTGATGTATTCTTACACTTCTCTCATCATCCACACCCAACACATTTTTTTCCATTCAAGTCATGTAAGATAGCAAAACAATAATAGAATTGATCATAAATCAAAACAATAATAGAAGATAACATTTTGAGACTAATTGATCTTTACTAGAGTTTGGAGACAAGAAGGGTTTCTACTAGCTAGTTATTTTACTTGCAACCACCACTGATGTAATCTTACACTTCTCTCGTTGCCCAGACCCAACACAATTTGTAACATTCAAGTCATGTAAGATTGCAAAAGAATAATAGAATTGATCATAAATCACATTATTTTGGGTTGGAGATGTTCTATTGAAGGATGGAGATTATATGATTTAGGTCCCCAGCAAAGGAAAGCATCTTTCTATGACATGAAATATTCTTTTGTTTTAGGGGAAAATGGCCAAAGAGGTTGATTGCCAAACACAGGATGTATTAGAACTTAACTTCTTAGGACTAAACTAGAGATTTCTCTTTGTAATACTTTTAGCATAGTTGCAGAAGTGGTTCACTATAGGCTCAAATTTTTAATTCTACCATTCCCAAACATAGTTATCCTCAGGAAAGTTCAATTTCATGGAAAGACCACTTTTCACTAAGATTTATTAGCATTTTCTTAGAAATAAGTGACATCAATTTGTATCAGTATTTTTTCTAGAACCATTAATGTCGCTAGAGTGGTCTACAAAACCTTAATGGAAGTATATTAAATGGAATGGAATGATATACCTAGACAATTTGAATATAATTTGTGTCTGTCTCCTTCGCAACTCAAATTAAGTTGTTATGTCAAAACAAAACAAAAAATAAAATATACATGTTGAAATTCCACTGTTCCTTCTTTTCCACTGATATTCATTGCATTGAGAATACATCAAGTGGACTTGAGATAAAAAGTACAAGATGTTGATCAGAAATGGGATGGCTTTTTGTGCTATGAAGTAATTTTCCATTATTTTAGATCTTTCTGCTTTAGTGGGACAGTGCAAGAAATTTCATGTTTTGGAAAGAAGTAGAATTTTCCTTCTCAGACCTAGAGAAATTGTATCTCAAGAAAGGAAAAGCTGACTACGTGAATAAGTGGCAACCTTTCACAGATTGTTGGAAGAAAGCTAAATACACTTTATTCAGTTATGGTTCACTAGATAAGAGGCTTTTTTCCCTCCTTGTCAATACTTTTGCTTAAATTATTGGTTTAGGTATGAAGGTTTGGTAAATGGATACAGCTAAAAAGGAAAAATTGGTTTTGTGTTCATTCATAAAAAAATGTTTATTCCAATAAGTGAAATAATATTCCAGTCAGCCTTGCATATTAAAAATACGGGAGTTCAATCTTCTATTTTACAGATATAAATATAAATACATTTAACAATATTAAATATATTTAAAATTTAAAATGGAAAATATTATTTAATATATTAAATCTTAATAACAACTTAAATTATAAATAGTAATGAAATAATGGAAACCTAAAAGAAAGATCAAATAAAATTTAAATGGATTTTGTATTTGTAAGATGTCATGGTGGTCTTGCATATTCGAACTTTCAATCTGCATATCTTCTTTTGAAATCTTCAACCTGCAGTGACTTTGTATTTCTCCAGTGTGCCTTCGGTGGCTGGGGAGATCCAATGCCACAAGGTCTTCCCATGTCTATTGAATTTGCCAAGGCATATGACAAGTTAGAGAGAACCCTACCTAAACATTGTAGAATTGAAAGAGGAAGAAACTTGTCACGAGAAATGACCAACTATTACACTCCTGTCATGAGGACAATGGTGCTCTGTAATTGCAGAAATTCAGTGTTTGAAAAGCATTTCTTTGCATTGTGGGTTCACTCAGGTTTTGTTCAGGTTTTCTTGGGTTTGTTTTGGCCAAATCTAAGCTTGTAAAACAGCCCTCAATGGACTGATAGGGGGAATTGGTTTCAAATCAAGAATGGGTTCAAATCAGACCCAAATCCTTTTAGGTTTTCTAACAAACTTGTAACTTAGTCTTTTGATTGTTGCCCTTATCAACACTCTTCCTTATTGCCTTGATAAATAAAACTCTTGATTCTTGTCCTCTTGGAGTTGGGTTTGTAAAGGTTGTTGATTAGTGAAATGAAACAAAAACTTAGTAATATATTTCCAACTTCCTTGAAGAAGCTATCTACATGTTGAAGTAGAAACGATTTTAACGAACAATGCTAAAGGTATGTTAGAGCATGGAAAATTCTAATTGCAATATTGGACTCTGTAAAGCTGCCTTATGTTAATATTGCAGTGTAAAAAGGAAAATTGATTGTCATGTTTATCTCAAATCCTTTGTTTACACTTTGGAAACTATTGTGTAAGAGAAATTTATCTATGCCATATGATACATGATTCTCAATTTGATTTCTCACTTTTTAGAGTGAAAGTTGAGGAGGCAATAAGAAGTGTAGTTGGTTGATATTGGGCAAGTTGTAAGTTTTTATATATCCAAAAATGATGTGGCATTGCATCTGTTATATGAGGGAATTAATTTTAGAAAAGAATAATATAATTCAACTAATTATTTGATCATTTTGGGAAAGTGCTTCTTATGGTTGATAGCGAAGGTTCTTGCGTGGAGTAGATTATTGAGGCAATGTACACAATAAAGGAGTTCATCAAAGAATCATTTGGTGACGACCTAACTCTTAAGTGAAGATAGGAGATCCTTACTTGTTTGGAGGTTACCAAGAATCTGATGCAGAGATCATGGATGGTTATTTTGAGTGCATGGATAGACTGTGTTCTGATCCTTGGGTGTGCCAAGTTGGAGCTTCAAAGGAATTTATACAGATATGAGATTTGTTTGGAAATATACAGGCTCAACACCAAAGATTGTGAAGATCAATCTCTATCCAAAAAACCAATCGAAGGATGAGATATACAAGGCTTGGAGAACTGCAACATGGGAATCTGAAACTTGTATGCAGATCTGAAAATTAAGTTGCATTAATGTGGAAAACCATGCTTTGATCCTTCTTCTTAATGATGCTAAAATCAGCCTACATATCATGCTTAGTAACCCTATCTTATGCGAACTTATAACAACAAAGAATAAAGAATAACATCACCATAAGATAGCAGCAGTGAGACATCAGGAACATAAGAACATCATATAACACAAGATTTACATGGATAAACCCTTGTGGCAGGTCAAGTATGTATTATTAATAATAAATATGGTTACAATACATTCATTTCTATTCTCCTCTGACTTCAACATAGCAACACTTATGTACCTATGGACAACCTCCTTATGCCTCCCACTTTTTCTCGTTCTTACAAATTAATTCGACATTCAACTGTTCTTCATTTCATTATACATCCAAAGAGCTGAGTTTAGAAAATGGCAAGAGTTCTAAAACCACCAATAAAGGTGTCCAAAGAAGGCTCTTCATTCCAAATGACCACAACCCCTTGGATTACCTCAATGGAAGTCAAAAGGACACTGACTTTGGCTCCAATACTTTCCCTCCAACTTGGGCGCCCAATCTTGCAAGATAAACATTACATTAAATCTAAGACACTGATGCATCCAGGACAGGGCCGGATGCAGGTGCGGATGCGGGTGCGGAGGCGGATGCCCTATGGGTGCCTGCCGGAAGCTCATCCCAAGCATCCGGATGCGTGGGGATGCCTCCCAGAGGCATCCACACGCATCCGGATGCCTGGGATGAGCTTCCAATAGGCATCCACAAAGAAGTAGTTGACCCTCACACGGTGGAAGTATACATAATCTAAAACTGGCTTACAAATCAAATATACATAACCGAAAAACCATTTCATTTAATTAGAAAAGCTGCTGACAAATTACTAAAAGCGTAACATGATCTTTATATTTGTCCGCTCTTGTTGGACAAATCTGGAGCTTCCATTTTTTCATTTGATCGAATGACCATTTTCAATCATTTGTTTGTAACACTCGAGTGACTCCTCCCTCTGCATCTTTAGATTCTAACAAAATTTGCTTATGAACATCTCCGCGGACTGGTCAACATCTTCTGCTGGCTATCAAATTGAAATCCAGATTATAATTTTCAATCTTTCTGAGTTTTCTCGTATTATCAGGAGGAGCTACTGCTATTGCAGCGAGTGAATTAGGCCTTTGAAGTTGCAGGTTTTGGCGAAAGCTGTGGATAGACTGCTGAGCCGCTTCATCTATATTACCATCTGCTGAAGAATGCTTTGATATTGGCTGAAACATTTATCACCTATCTTTGCACAATGGACAATTAAAAAACTATTTCGATCTTTATAGAAGAAATCTGAGGATGAGATATTATATTATTATTAGTGTATATATTATTTATTATATGTTGTCAAGAATTATATTGATCAATGATAAACAATATATTATATATTAATTATAATATAATTTAAGTATATATATATATATAAACGCATCCAAATGCATCTGCATCCCCCCCAAAAAAAATTTCACGCATCCACGCACCCGATTCTCGCATCCGCACCCGAATGGGCAACTTAGCATTAAATGTTATAAATGATGTAATACCAAGAGACAATCGCCTTTTCCAAGCCAAAAGGTAACTCATTTGTCCACTTCCTAATTCTTTAATTATCCCATTCTAGGCATTTAGATGTGTGGAAAACAATATTAAATAATTGTTTACACTTTACACAACCCACCTTTACTGCTGCTAGTGGAACCCATTACCCTTATGAATGTATTACACACAATAGTGAGAATATATATTACAAATGTATTTTCCCAATACACCTTGAGTGCCATAGGACACTTTCCAAGGATATTGGAACCATGTCATAGGATTTACTAGGTAAGTGACACCTTAATCCTAGCAAGATTTGTATCCTTTTCTCTAGGAAAGATAAATAGACTCATTTAGACTTCAGATTATTGCAATGGTGGTAATCCAATGGTGCCTCAATTCTAGATTCACAAATCTCCTGTTTCATTCTAAGGTTGTTAGGCACCTAATTGTGAAAGGAATTGGAGAACTTGATCTCATACATATAAAGTTTTTAAAAAAAAAACTTTGTACTGATGAGCCTCAAGCATCTAATTCATGCCTCACATTTCTTACACTCATCCAACTCACCAGTTTGACTACTAGAGACACTGGAAAGTAGGTAGTATTGATCATTTTCAAGTGATTTTGACTAAGTTGTCAGTTTTGATTCGTGCTTGGGTTTGGATTTGAGGGTTCGGTTTATGGGTTTGGGCAATTATTTTTGGGGGTTTGGGTTCGTTTGTATAAAAATATATATAATTTAAAAAAATACGAATATTAAATATATTATAATTTATATATAATATATAATATATGAATACAAAAAATTCTAATTTACCGGTTCGGGTTCGGGGACGGGTTCAGGTACAAGAATCCGGTTCGTGGGTTCGTGAATTTTTTTTTCTATTATGATTCGTATGGGTTCATGTGTGTATATATATATGCATTATATATACAAAAAATAAGAGAAATATACATAATTGTAAAACTAAATCATTTCATAGTACGAATCTATGATGCTTGAATCAAGACTACTGCAGATTTTCTTCCATGAAGTAGGAACATAATTTGTTCACTATACTGGATAATGTTTTCTTACAGTCATATCAGGTTACTTCATTGTCTATGCAGGGCCATCTTGGATGCTTAGTTACCGATGCGGGCGGGTATTTGCTGGATCCGGAAGCTGATGCGGACGGGTGCGGATGCGGGCGGGTGCGGATGCGGGCGTGGATGCCCTCTAGATGCTGTCCGGATGTGCATCACAGGCATCTAGATGCGTATGGATGCCTGTTGCAGGCATCCAGATGCATCCGGATGCCTGTGATGTGCTTCCGGATGGCATCCATAGGGCATCCGGGAGCACTTGCAGGCTGAGTGCCCAGAAAAGCAAAAAATAACATTTTTTTATTCAATTTTTTCACTTAAAGCGCTTAAAAACATGTGCTAAATATATTTTTTTAATCTATTTTTTTTGTTGCAAACCCTAAAACGTGGATATGGGAGGTCTTCCAAACAAGTTTTAGTTAATTTGTTTTGCAGCAGACTTCTTTTTTCATTTGCTCTCCATTTTTGCTTGTTGAAGGCAAATTGATTCTTGTTGA
>MU226634.1:4307623-4337261 GCA_018584345.1 Thuja plicata | reverse complement strand
TTATGGGGATGTGTACCCAAGGGAGACATAAGTGAATATTTTAATATATGTTTTATATTGCACATCTTTTATCCCACATTGCCCATGAGAGTTGAGTCGACTCTTGGAAAAAGAATAAAAGGAAGCGCTTGTGGCTTCATTAGACATGATGAATATGAGAAGAAATTGGTGTATGAGTCGCAGATCCGTTCTTGGCATTAGAGGGCGTCTATCCTCTCTTGTGACATTCTAGACGTCATTCCCGTGGGGTTTGGCCTTTGGAATCTATTGTTATCGGCTTCATTAATAGGCATATTGGGTGCATTTTCAGCTATAGGCAGATTTGGTGTTTCATTCATATCTTCCTCTCTACTTGTCCGATGCTTATGTCATTTTGAGGGAATGATTTCAAGAAGATATTGAACCGATTGAAGGTAGATTATAGCAGTATTATAGCGCAGCACTATTCATGTTACTGTAGCACGACACTATTCACGCCACTGTAGCGTCACACTATTCACGGGTACTATTCATGCCACTGTAGCAGCAGATTTTGTAAACATTTGAATGAAACATTATTCAATAATGCTGTAGTAATTCGTGAGTTGATAACTTGCCACGTATTTGATTCTTATTGAGATAATATTTTACCAGCAGTAGTCAGTTTCCAGTTTGCATATTATTGTAGTTTCCTTCTTGTTCATGTTGTGTGTTTTCAAATCTATGCCAAAACATAAACAAACAAACAAATGTCTCATTATTGGAAGTCATAAGGGGATTAAAACATTAAACGGAGAAATAAGGAGTTGGACGCAAATTGTTTGACTAAATTCCTATCAGCAGTGGGTTTGGTTTTTGGGCATTCTAGGGTGTCCATTACAAGACGGTTCTGTTCCAAATCAAAGGAAAGGCCCATCTAAACCAGCCGGATTTCCTTATTTTCGATAAGAGTGATAATATTTTCTATTGTGGTTGTTCCTCTAGAATCACAAATATATAGTTCGTCTCTGTTAATAAATATGTTAGTGCGGTGACTTTCAGTTTATAATAGGTATAAATCAACTTTAAAATTTGGTTAGTATAAGTTATCTTTTTCTTGTAGCTAGACGAAGGGTATTGAATTTTGAACATTTGGCGATCATGAGGATCTCCACATAGTTAGAAATACCTTAAGCTATTCAGATGAAAAAAAAATGCATGCCTATTATATAATAGTATATATGCCCATCATCAGCATACCACCATGATGTGGCACGAGAAGAGAGGCACGTCTAGACAACGGAAAGACAGACGGATGAAATTGGATGGCTGAACGTAGACGACAGACGATCGCATGGGATTGGACGACAGACCGCAGGGTTAGGGAGTTTTCGGCCGACGGGCAATCACTTGAAAAGTGGCAGAAATTTTAATTTCAAATGCGGTAGAAATAAATACCAAACACCACGGATAGCCATTCATTCCATACTTTTGAGGGACGTCGGGGGAAAACACATGGCCAACTGCAATAAACGAACACTGCCAGTTGCAAATTTTATTCAACAGGTTTGTTTCTTGAACGATTTTGTTGCAGATGACATGGAATGTTGGGATTGTATCGAAAGAGTCAATTTTTTTCTATTATTGTTAGGGAGTTTCCGGCCGACGGGCAATCACTTGAAAAGTGGCAGAAATTTTAATTTTAAATGCAGTAGAAATAAATACCAAACACCACGGCTAGCCATTCATTCCGTACTTTTGAGGGACGTCGGGGGAAAACATGTGGCCAATTGCAAGAAATGAACACTGCCAGTTGCAAATTTTACTCTACAGGTCTATTTCTTGAACGATTTTGTTGCAGACGACATGGAATGTTGGGATTGTATCGAAAGGGTCAATTTTTTTCTATTAATCTTCTGTGTTTCCCTCTTTCTGACTCAAATGTGTTCCTGCTCCAAAGGGTTTGGAGGGACATCGACTACTGAGTCCAGTGGACCGTTGTGTGGCAAATGAGGGACGAAGCAAACTAGGTAATCTATATGTGCTCAATAATGTCTGTAAGTTTGGCATAATGTTAAAACTATGAATTAAGAGGATGTTCAAAAAGGGTTTCGAGAGAAGGGGTTTTTAGTTGTCGAGCTCTACTTGGAGGGTTCAAATTTTTGAAGTTTCTTAAAATGTAGGCTTCAGATATATGTAGGAATTGAACCTCTAACATTTCGTAGTGAACAAATGTTTCATAAACAACGTATTATTGTGTGGTGCCGTGTTTTCCTTTTGTTCGTGTACCATGTCATTTTTTTTTGCGTCAGGATAGATAGATCCTTTTGAGATAAGGGGTTTTTAGTTGAGCTCTATTTCGAGGGTTTCAAACTCTAAAGTTTCTTACAACCAAGGTATCAGTTCTATCTAGGGTTTGAAGCTCTAACATTTCACTATCAATGAATGTTTCATAAACAACGTATTATTGTGTGGTGTCATGTTTGCCTTTATGCTTTTGTTTTTGGTTTTCTCACTATCGGATGTTGTGTTTTCCTCCCAGCTATTTTGTTACGCTGCTTTTGCCCATCCCGCAAAATTAAAAAAAAGCTTGTAGAAAACCAAAATTTGTCAGGGATTCGATGTTACGCAGCACGACAATGCCATTTGGGTGGTTGCACTCACTGGTTTTTCATTCTGTTATGTTTAATGAAGCATTCTATAAGTTTTTGCAGATGAGTCATGTAGTGTCACTATCAGATGTCGTGTTTTCCTCCCAGCTGTTTTGTTTCGCCGCTTTTTCCCATCCCACAAATTAAAATTATTTTTAAAAAAAGCTTGGGAAAATGTGAAACTTGTTAGGGATTCGATGTTACGCACTATGAGAATGCCATTTGGGTGGTTGCACTCATTGGTCCTCCATTGTGTTTTGTTTAATGAAGCATTATGTTATTTTTCATAGATGAGTTTTGTTTTGTCACTATTGGATGTCGTGTTTTCCTCCCAACTGTTTTGTTATGCCGTTTTTTCCCATCCTACAAGATAAAGATATTTTTTGAAAAAAGTACGAAAATGTGAAATTTGTTAGGGATTTGATGTTACGTAGTATGAGAATTTCATTTGGGTGGTTGCACTCACTGGTCTTCCATTTTGTTATGTTTAATGAAGCATTATGTTATTTTTCGCATATGAGTTATGTTTTGTCACTATTGAATGTCGTGTTTTCCTCCCAGCTGTTTTGTTACGCCGCATTTTCCCATCCCACAAAATACATAAAAAGGTTTCAAAAATTTGAAATTTGTTAGGAATTTGATGTTACCCAGTATGACAATGTCATCTGGGTTGTTGTACTCATTGGTTTTCCATCCTATTCAATTTAGTGAAGCATTTTGCAATTTTCTACAGATTAGTCCTATGTTGATATTGTCTGATGGTCTTGGTTTTATTTTTTGCTATAATTTAATTGTCGTGGCTATAGTAATTTTGTGGTTTTCAATCTGATGGTGGGTGGTTGTACTTGCCGGTTTTCCATTTTGTTTAGTTTTGGGAAGTATTCTGTAATTTTCTGCAGATGACTCGTGTGTTAATATTATTTTCTACTCCTAGTTCTATCTTCTGTTGTAATTTCATTTTTGTGGTGGTACCTTGTTTCTGGAGTTTGTAGTTATTCCTTGGAAGGTCTGTGTTTTTGTTGCTGGTATGCTCTGTATCATGTTCTAACTTTGATGACATCACGTGCAAACATTAACGTGGATGTTCAAGCATCAGAAATAGTAAAGGTTGCTTCTATGGTTATGATTATTTAGCAGGAATTGTCGGGTTTTCTATAGTGGTCGATTCTTCGGATAAATGGAATTAATGCCCAAAAACTACCATATCAGATTCCCTATTGGGCAAGAGAATTCTGCCATGGTTTGGTTTAAAAACACACATTGCATGAATGTTGTAGATGTTATTGTTCACATGATCAGGAAAGAGCTTCTTTATTAGGAGAGGTGATGTATATATCCATCACAGCTTGTATCTATCTTTCTGTCACAGTGCATGGACTTGTTGTAGTCTAGTGGTAACCTAAGACGAATTGCAGACACTTATGTTGACGAACGATTCTTTACAGGGAATACTTTGGATGAGGGCATCAAGTCATATGACCTATATAGTGGCGAGGCATATGTGGCAGTAGTTGTCCCTCAGTCAATCCTGAAGGAAAGAAAAGAGATCAGAATTCTATTGAAAGCACATATGAATGATATAGTAGACCAGGAGGACAAAATTCACACTGTATTATATAGTTATGGGCGGAGAGTGCTACCGGAGTCGCATGATGATTTAGAAGGAATTTCAAATGCAATTGGATATCTATTGTGGCATACGAGGCATCATCACCTACATGTGTAGCTTACCTAGCTGGTATATACAAGAGGGAAGATCCACAAATGGGCAACAATTAACATGTACAGTGAATAATTTTGGTGCTAGGTATTTTTCAGAATTGTCGATAGTTTTTGAACATGTATGCTTCGGTGGAGGGACATTTTTGTGGAATCCATTAGCAATCTTGGTCTGTGTATAGGCACAATATTATTTTAATTTTTCAGTGGCTTTTGCAGTCTGATGAGTGTTTACATGAAATTCTCTATGAAACTGAATCTCTAGTAGGCATTATGTCATTGGCACATAATTTTTTTGAAATCCATATGATGTAGCTATGTAGTTGACAATCAACACTTCCGTCTACTTTGAATTTTACTCTTTACCAAGAATTGAGTTGTCATTGAAAATGGTTTTGGAAATGCAATATGATGCAGGAGCATCTTAGGACCTTGACAATCTTGCATCAACCAAAAAGATTTCCTTTAGTTTGTTTGCTATTTTGTTCTAGTTGGGCAGTTTTTGGTGTTTTGGGTGGCGGTCGATCTGTGCTTGTTATTTTTGGTTGCAGTTGTGACAAGGTGTTCTTAGCTTCATCCTTAAGCTTATCCTATGATCACAACTCATTTGGTTTCATTGTGCGTAAGTTATGGCAGATTCTTCGTGTATCTGTCCTGTTCTTCATTTCTCTGTTGGTCATTGTGATTTCTGATCAGTTTCCCTATCTTCCGGTTGGTTTTTTCGAGCACGATCGTGCCAGATCATTATTACGTTTGAGGCCGACTTTGATGTGATCACGTCTCTTAATTATTTCATTAGAGGTTGTTCTTTAATATTTGGGTCTTGACCTATTTGAATGTAATGTATTTACTCATTTCTTGGGGAATGTAATCTTTTCTGGGCCGACCGACGATTCTGATTGCTTTATAAGATTATGGACTTGCTCCTAAGGGGAAGGATGATATCATTGTTAGAATTAATTTAGAATAATTGAGAGGGGAGGGGTGAATCAGTTATCCTCAGGTCTAGATGTAGCAAATAAAAACTTTCTGTACTTTAGATCTACTTGGCAGTAGTAGCATAAATCAACAACTTAATCATGCAGTTTACTGTCAATTAAAATTAGCTTGTAGAAACATAACAGTAAAGCAAACTATAAGCATTCACACAAGTTGACACAAGTATTTAACGTGGAAACCCAATATGGGAAAAACCACCAGTAACATGCTACCAAGTTTACACTCTTCTGGAGTGATGCCCTGTGAGGAGCCAACCTTGTAAAAGGTTACAATAACACACTGCTAGGTGTGACCTAGTTAAAGGATTTAAACACCCTGTCAGGAGTGGCCTTGTTAGAGGACTTAGAACATTCCAATCTGAATGTCACCTTGTTAGAGGATTTATACAAATGACTGTTAAGTCAACCTTGTAAAAGGATTTAACTGATACAATGGTAAGAAAGTAATCAACAGTTGTGATCTAGTACATACAACTTACTTTGCAATTCAGATCCAATTACAGCTCTGATGTTAACTTACTAGATAGCCTGCATTGTCATTTCAACCTTCTGATCTGCTTGGAAATTTTTCAAGCAATCACACATGCAACTTTCTGCTTCTGCCTTTTTGCCTTTTATGCTAGATTATGCCAAACAGTAAATCAACTATGCAAACCTTTTGCATACACATACACTCTGTCACACATCATGAATAACCCCTTGAGGTTATCATATACCTCTCTGTCTAGGTCAGATAAATCTTTTACCGCTTAAACAAGATCGTAGATCTTAGGTTAGGTCAGATCCAACGGTTCATTCCATCTTTGCATTACATTTACTTCTCCAAAGTAGTCTCTAATTAAATCTTGAAACCATGCATTAATTACGGTTACCCATACATTAAATGACGTGGATCAATCTTTAATTAACATTACATATCCCAATAAAATTAACTAAGTCGGCCAGAGATCTCAAATCTCATCATTAATCCAATTACTGTAAGTCGGCCAACATCACTGTTTTCACTCGGCAATTTCAATGGTGCTCGACATTGAACAAATTTGCTCGTCACAAACAACTTTACTCGGCACAAGCAACTTTGCTCGGCACAGAACAACCAGAAAAATTGTCTTTGAAAGATAAACAACCAATTACTTTTCCAGAGCGCCAACTGATCAAGTACCCTTTTATTTTCCTTAACTCAACCATTCACTTGGTCTTGTTAAATATTCTTCATCAACAATAGATATGGTTCTCAAACAGATAACAATAGTCTCACCAGTAAAGGTTTGATAGCAATGACAAAATAACAATTGCTTGCATTGTCACTTTCCAACAATCATAAGATTATTTGGCTTAGCTTGTATAGGATTTGGAGGGTTTTGAGTGTAATTAGGCCTGTGTGCTTGGCATGTATGATTGGCATGTGGAACAACATGTTGCAGATATGTTGTAAATGATTTTTGATGATAATATAAAAAGATGAATCTCTTGTTTTTACCTATTTTTCTTGTTTTCTTCCATTGTGTTGTGTTGGCTGTAAGGGTTGGATCGATCTCCTTGAGGTTTCTCCATCCTTGACTTCATCAGGTGGTATCAAAGGGAGGTTGAAGGTTGAACAAGATTGAGGTTGAATAAGGTGGAGATTCTTGTGTGGACAAATCTGAATTTCTAACTTGTCAAGCCCTAGATGTGTTGATCGTGAGGTGGTAGAGTGTAGATCTGACTTGCAATCACAAAGGAATTTTACAAGGTGGCTAGGAATGGTTTTCTTCTACTGTTGTTTACTGAGTGTTGAAGGCATACCGATTGGAGGAGGTTGCATGTGTGTCTAATAGATCATCGGTTGGAGGAGCTTCTTGTGATAGATCACCAGTTGGAGGGATAATTGCACCTAAGAATTGGAAGATGCCGCCTAGAAGAATGAACCCTAGAAGGATAGAGAAAATTAGGGAAGAATTTAGAGTGGAGATGAGGAATGAGATCAAAAGTGTGTTGACTGGATTGAGGAGCAATCCTGAGAGTGGAGAGGAATTTGAGGAGACTGTTGAAGTTCTTGAAACTGTGGATGCTAAGATCCCTTCAAATGAGGAGATATTGATGAGAGTTCTGGCACAAGTAAGTAAAGGTCATAAGATGGATGTTTCTACTTTCATCAGTTCTTTGCATCCTGAGGATTTGATAGACTGGATTAGAGAGTTAGAAGACTAATTTGAGATTGAAGATATCAGAGATGCATAGAGGGTTAGGTTAGCACAGACTAAGTTGAAGGGTCATGCTGCCTTATGGTGGAAGGAATTGTAGAAAGATAGAGAAGATCATGGTGAGACAAAAATCACTAGATGGAGGGTGATGGTTGCTAGATTAAAAGCTAAATTTATTCATGAGGATTATGAATTGGATTTGTTCAAGAAGTTGCAGAATTCGAGGCAAAGAGACATGAGTGTGGAGGAACATATAGAGGAGTTCTAGAAGATGACAATCAGATCTAGTAACAAGGAGGTATCTAAGGAGAAGGTGGCTAGGTATGTTAATGGTATGAGATTTAATATTCAGGATGATTTGAGTATGTTGAGGATTAGTACTATTGAGGATAATTATCAGTATACATTAAGGGCATAAGATAAGTTTAAGAGGAGACAAGATAACCTTAGAGGGAAAGGAAAGCAAGTTAGAAACAATGGAAAAGAGAAGCAAACCATTGAAGTTGAATGTGATTACAAAATACCTAGAAGAGGGAATGGTAGTAAGGAGTTCAAGGGCACTTGTTTCAAATGTGGTGGCATAGGTCATAGGGATTTTAAATGTACTGAAGGAAGTAGTAAGAACATGGGTAAACATAATCTTATGGAACATGAGGAAAAAACCTACTGGTGAAGTTGTGGAAAATGAACCCGAACCTGAGATAAGAGAGTCTCTTATGCTTAGGAGAGTTATGTTGAGTAAGAAGGAAGCTGAACCTTTACAAAGGAGGAATTTGTTTAGGATTGTTTGCAAATCAGGAGATAAATGTTGTAAACTTGTTATGGATAGTGGTAGTACTGACAAATTGGTATCAGAGGAGATGGTGCAAAAGCTTGGATTGAAGAGGCTTGAACATCCTTGTCATTATGGGATATGTTAGTTTTCAGATGATCGTATGGTGGAGGTGAAAGATCAGTGTTTGGTTAATTTAAATATTGGACCTTACATAAATGAAGTGTTATGTGATGTGGTGTCTATGGGTGCTTGTCATGTTCTATTGGGAAGACCTTGGAAATTCGATAGAGGAGCTATTCATGATTGTAGAAGAAATTTGGTCACAATAGAGAAGGATGGACAAAAAATTACTTTAGTTTTTTTGAAGGAACAAGGAGGAAGTGCAAGGAATTTGAGTATGGTGAAGATTTATTGTTTGGATAGGAAAACTATAGAGGTTGGTATATATCGGAAGAAGGATCTTGAAAGTAAATTTGGTGAAGGCAAGTTAGTATTTGATTGTAAGAAGGGTAAGTAGGGAAGCATGTGAATTTGGTTGTTGAACAGATGAGGGTTTGTAACAGAGGTAGATCAGTTATGAAAAATGGAAGAGGTAGTGATATGAGATCTAGTGTTGATAGAAGGTATGATGGAGTGAGTACAAAGGGGAGTAAGTTGATGGAGATGATAGAGGAGAGTGCAGAGGTGTAGAGGCAGAGAGCTGTAGATAGAGAGGAGGATTGGATCCAAAACAAGCATGAGATTTATGTTAAACAACTTGTCAAATGTTCATAATTTTCTCTTATAGAACATTTTCTTTTACCTGGGGTGTTTGATGCAGGAGCATCTTAGGATCTTGGCAATTTTGCATCAACCAAAAAGATTTCCTTTAGTTTGTTTGATGTTCTGTTCGAGTTTGGTAGTTTCTGGTGTTTTGGGTGGCGGTCGATCTATGCTTGTTATTTTTGGTTGTGGTTGTGACAATGTGTTCTTAGCTTAGTCCCGAAGCTTATCCTATGATCGCAAGTCATTTGGTTTCATCACGAGTAAGTTATGGCATATTCTTCACGTATTTTTCTCGTTCTTCATTTCCTAGTTGGTCATTGTGATTTCCAACCAGTTTCCCAATCTTCCAGTTGGTTTTTCTGAGCGTGATCGTTTGAACTCATTATTAAGTTTGAGGCTGAATTAGTTATGTGATCGCATCTCTTAATTCTTTCATTAGAGGTTGTTCTTTAAGATTTGGCTCCTAAGCTATTTGGGTGTAATGTATTTACTCATTTCTTGGGGAATGTAATCTTTTCTGGGTCGACTGATGATTGTGATTGCTTTATAAGCTTATGAAATTGTTCCTAAGGGGCAGGATGATTTCATAAGATTATTTGTCTTAGCTTGGATATGATTTGGATGGTTTTGAGTGTAATCAGGCATGTATGACTGGCATGTGAAACAACATGTTGCATATCTGTTGTAAATGATTTTCGATGATAATAAAAAGCTAAATATCTTGTTTTTACCTATTTGTCTTGTTTTCTTCCATTGTGTTGTGTTGGCTACAAGGGTTGGACTGATCTCCTTGAGGTTTCTCCATCCTTGACTGCATCACAATGTCCCCATTTAAGGAAATTTACAATTCTTGCCACAAAACACCGATTCCAACTTAGATTCATAAGAGCATTATATCATAAATCTAAATTTACCTACAAAGATGGAATTCGTTATGATATTCAACTCGATAATCCCAAGGAAAATTTAAAAAAGAAATGAAATCTTCATTGTGTGCTATGTGATAATTGGTTTAGGGCTTCTATGTAGTGTTGATGCAAGGTCTATTTTATTTGGGATTTCCCTCTTTTGTACCCACCAATGGATAAGAATGATGCTGCTTGCTATGTATTTTGATTGGTGAATCTGACGAGTATGGTTTATTAATAATATCAACGATTAGTTTATATTGTTTATTTTGATTTAACTTGTACTGTGATATATATTAATCTTATTTTTTATTTATTAGTAAATTCCATCTCAATTAAGGTTAGAAGAAAACTTCTTGTTCTTGTTGACTGAAGTGCAACATGATGTTCAATGTAGACTGAATTCTTAGTTTCTATTTATTTTAGTTGCAGTCTGCTACCGTCAATCTCAATATGATGCCATGCCATGACACACTTTAACATTAGTGGTGCGCTCATCTCAGTCCCTATACCATGACATTTGTGTCCCAAGTGTTTTATAGTTGTGGATAGCCTCCATAGGTCTTGTCTAGAAGCAATCCTTGAACGGTGATTGTTGTTGAAACAATATACACACATATATACATGCATATTGTCTATCTAAGTAATATATAAATAAATAAATAAATCTGTGTGTGTGTTTACATACATATACATATACATATATACATATACATATACATATACATATACATATACATATACATATACATATACATATACATACACACACACACACACACACACACACACACACACAAAGGTAGATTGAATGTTGATCATCACCGAAATAAAATACTAATAGGTGTTGCTTTTCCGCCACTTTTCTGCTAGTTTTCCATCACTCAGAATCACTCTAATCGCTCGGTCTACCATCCAATCTCGTGTGACCATCTACTGTATACCATTTTCCATCCAAATCCGTCTGTTTGTCTCTCTGTTTGTATAGATGTGCCTATCTTGTTGCACCATTTCATGGTGGTGGGATACATACTGTTACCTTCATTTTTCTCAGTCTTCAATTTTAGTCTTGGTCAATAAACGTCCTTAAGTTGAAGTTGAAGTTGAACTTTGTTAAGTTGGTTCAAGTTCAAGTTCAACCCATCACTGCTTCTGAGTCTTGTAACACTCATGTTTGTCTATCACTCAAAAAAGTTTGTCGGTCTCAAAGATGAACTCGAACTTGAACCTAGTCCTGAACCTTAAGTTCAAGTTCAAGTTCAAGTTTGTAATATGATAGCTTATATGCAAAGAATTCGGCGGGCTTGTCTTCTCTTCCAAAACAAGGTTCCTATTTTACAGCGCTCCGAGTATTTATTAAGTTTTGGAAACTACCGTACATAAATTGTCCCATTCAACTAGATGGCTTGTGCATGCGAGAATTGGAAATGACAGTTGGCAGCGTGACGTAGAGGGAGTCATTAATATACAGATATGGATGTCAGAGATTTTCCTTGGGAATTGAGATATTCATGGAAAAATACCTGGTGGATTAATTAAGAGTGGCTGGACATGTTAAATCAATCATTCTTCCATTAAAACACTACTTATATACATGCTTCAAAGATTTATTAAGGATCCTCCAAGACATTTGTGAATAAATGGGGAATGATTAAAGCTTTTCTGTTAGTTATTTTTGTCTGGAGAAGGAGAAGGAGCGACGAAATTCGTGGTGAGAAATTTATAGAAAACTGGTGCGCAGGAAATTAGTGAGTTATCTTTCCTCTTTGCAGTTTTCAATTTTCAGAGGCTCTTTCTGTGTTGTAAGTCTTTTCTCTTCATATTGGTAAGATGTCGTTGTTCCATCCAAAACTTCCAAAAGAGGAAAGTAGAACCCACCTATTAGTTTCTCTTCCAGACATAGGGGATACCTTCTTGTTGAATGTAAACCTAGGGGAGCTTTGTGATACAGTCTGAAATGCTTATGAAGGTACTTTTTCTAGGAAGCTAGCAGGAAGCAAACTTTTAGAAGCTATTGCATTTCCTCTGGCTCTAATTTACCCTGAAATAGTGTTGGAGTGTGCTAACAAATATGACGCTAAGAATAGATGTATTAAGGATGCATCAGGAGAAATATTGGTCAAAATCAGTCGAGAGACATTAATGGCGGCCCTGCAAATTCTAGATAAGGAGCCATATGAACCATGGACTTATGCAGAAGCAGATCATGTGTACGAGGCAGATAAGAAAAAATATAGCTCCTCGATAGCCCAGGCATGGCTTGCGAAACTAGAGAAAGGAGGATCCAGGTTGCCAAAGCCTCTGACAATTGAGCACCTCCCAAAGGACATAGTCGATATGGTTCTTCTTCTAAATAGGGTGAAAGGGAATCCTCATGCATTTCATTGGGAAAAATGGATGTACTATTTCATCTAGAAGATTATAGAAGGAGATAATTTTATTGTTTGGGCTGACCTAATAGCAGAAGAATTCCACAAAGATATCTTAAACATGACTAATTTGATGACATTCTATATGTCTTCCTACCTTGTTTATGTCTTAGCATGTTGTCGAGCTTGGGAGGGATTACCTCATGAGTTGTGGACAAGTGATATGAGGATATATGATTACTTCACATGCTTACAAAAGGAGAAGTTCTCTAGTGTGTTCAGGACAGTAAATTTTAGATTTTCAAGAAAGTTTTTGAGTTGCGAGGGAAAGAAAATTGCAGGCTTTTTGAAGAAGCTAAACAGGTAATCAATGTTTATGGCTGTCATTTCATATAGTTTCCAAGATTTACCTATTTTAGGGTTGGAGTGTTTGATGAGGAACCCTTGCGGCTTCCTAGATTTTGTTTAGATGATGCAGTCTTAATGGAGCTATGCAGACAACTTGTTCTGGTTGAACAAAAGGCTGGGACCCCAAAGAAGACTTCAGGTATTCTTTTCCCTATTGAATTAGGGTATTACAGCTGTAAAAGTTTCCAAGATGCTATGACCATAAAATAAGAGTTGGATGCCCTCTGTTTACAGACTTATATTCCCAGGGTCAATTTTGACTATAGAGGCTTTGCAGGAGCAAATCTCAATGTCCCAGAGACATTCATGTACATCCTTGAGTTAGAGGATTTTTGGGCCAACTGTTCTCATGAACTGGAGGTAAGGGAAAAACTGTGGTCCCAGTTCACATTGAAACAAATCATCACCTTCAGGATGGATATGGATATAGACAGGGTAGAGGAAGATAGTGAGATTGATGTCTTAGACTCTCAATACTCGGAGATGGTAGAGGCCCTCCCTATTCCTGAGTTAGATTGGATGGTGCCGGAAGAAGATGATTTGCATAAAAGAATGAAAAGGGTGATTGAAAGAACAAAAGCATGGTTGTTGAAGAAAAGAGTTTCTGTTACTCCTGTGCAGTCAGCCACAAAACAAGTAAAAACCAAAAAGAGGAGTTCAATGAAGAAGAAAAATTCTATTTTAACTAACTTAAGTGTTGATCAATCTTGTGCAGGAAAAGCTAAACCTAAAGTCAAACCTGAACTTGAACCAATTTCTTCACAAGTTCAAGTTCAAGTTCAAGTTCAAGTTCAACACCAAGCTGAACCCGAGGTCCGATTGACCAGATCAAGTATAACGGTAAAAGAAAGGGCTCAGAGGTAGAAAGCTACTCCCAATGTCTTCATGGATTTAGACTCATTAGATCCTGACCAAAAAGCATTTCCAATTGAAGACCACAGTGTACCTGAGATGACGGACGATTAACAGATACAAGAGGAAACAAAGGACACTCCAAAAGACTCGCTAGCTGTTTTGAGCAACTATGATACTCAAAATAAATCCTCTGCTACCCCACCATGGCTGGAGACCCCGGTAGCCAAGAAAAGAAATGTGGTTCCTTTATCAGTACCCATTGATGATGTAGTAAGCAGGTGTTTGGGAAAATCTTCTAAGGTTAAGAAAATGAAGATGGAATCCAGAATTGATTTTGATGAAAGAAGTGGTCACTGGATGGCAGAAACCGTGAAGCCTAAAGAGGACAAAGCTAAAGGAGAGGCTTCAGTCCAAGATTTTCAAATATCCAAACTAGATTTAGGGAGAGACACCAGAGCCGCCGATATGAGAATTTCTGAGGTGTCAAATAAGAAAATTGCCAATAGAGTCTGGAAAGATGCCAAGGACAAACAAGAAATGAAAGAGGCTATGAAGAGTATGGCCCAATACATCAATGCCATCCAACATCCTGAACCTTTTCCTTTGAGTGAAATGCCGACCTCCATTGATGTGAAATCCCCTGATAATCAATGATTTCTTGACCATATTCAAAGAAGCAAGGCCGTGAGAAAAGCATTTGATGATTGGGTAGAGCGCGTAAAATTAGAGGTTGTCAAGTAGCTAAGTCATCTAGATCAAACCCATAATGAAGGAGATCACCTGGTAAAGAAAAAAGAAGCCAACATTGAAAAATGGGAGCTAGAAAAGACTACCTGGACTAGGGAACTCCATTTGATTGAAGAAGTTGAGGAGTATGGTTTGCAGAAGTTCCTCATGGAGAGGTCAGTGCCAGGACTGGATGACAAAGTTCTTTATGTTATAAAGGAATGTATAGAATGGAGAAATGAAGCTGTGGCCACGCAAATTTTTGAAGTAAAGGATCTCATGAAGGGGCTAAGAATGATTAAGGAAATCATCTCTAATGATATAAAATGGATTGATGAGCAATGCCAGGAAACTCAAGAGGGGTCAGATAAGCTGGTTGAACAGGTAATCAAGTATGTAAAGACCTGGTTTGATGAGCTCGAAAGGATGAAGGCACCTACGGATGAGTATTTCACAAAAGTTGCGCAGATAGAATCAATGATGATCCTTCAGCAAGGTCATTTGGTTATGCACAAAGAAAAGGTAGCTAAGATCAAAAGGGAGAAAGAAGTCTGGAAATAGAGGATCGATTTTATTGGTTTGCCACACCAACCGGTAATATCCGTGTTTACAGCCGCATTTGAAGATTGGAACGTAGCAGGACTTATAACGACCTCAAGTTCTTAACCATCTAGAACACTTGGAAATTTCTTGGAGGCATTTTTTGCTCCCAATCGAGTTTTTCTTGCTTAATGCTTAGGATAGTTATTGGATCTAGAAATATTTACTTTCAAGAAAGACAAATTTTACTAAGTTATTTTTTGAAGCACTGCGTGGCTATTTATTGAAAATTTTTTAACTGTTTAAGGGTTTGGCTCTCTGAGTTTGACAGAAACTATTTTCTAAAAAATTAACTTCAAGTTTTTTGAAGACTGATATTATAGAATATATGAAATATCTTATGGTGTTACGTATATGTTTAAGCTTTTGAAATGATAAATACTACTGTTTATCTTATCTGATTTATTTTGTTGTGGAGATAAGCTGTGTTGAATAAAGGTTAACTATGATATGGATGGATTCTATGCTTAGAAGTGACAAAGAGAATTGTTACTGAAGTTTAGACTCGAAAAATTTAAAGTTTGAGATTGTGAAAGAAGTAGATGTTTTTCTCTAAAATCTGCACATTCTTTTCATGTTGATGGACTGAATGTTTTCCTTAAGTATTTTCTGGTGAAAAGCACACATAATGTTACTTTTCTATGTTCAATAAGACCATATTGAAAATCTTTTTCGAAGGTAGATGCACCTTGTAATTTGCAGAGAGTTTGCTTTTAGAAACTCCTTTGTTAGTATTAAGATTTTTACTCTTCTTCTCATTCTTTAAAAGAGCTAGAGATTAATTTAGAGAAAAGGGAAAAAAATATCCTACATTTTTTGGTGACTCTGCTGGGGAAAGTCTAAGGATAGACCAGGATTGTTATTTTTGCATTCAATGATCAACTATGGTGTTACCCGCTGAAGTTATCCCTGGTCGACAAGAAATTCCTCCGGTTTTACAACCAGGCCTTGATTTTTTTGATACTCAAGAGGACATAATCGTTGACCTTAATGAAACAGCTTGGAAACTAAGAACGAACAATCAGAAATATCATCAAGAAAGGTTAGTCCTTGAGGAAGAGGAAGAAATTGAAGAGTGGCTCAGAGGTTTTCCTATAGCCCAGGAGGCTACTGTAGTTGATAGGGCAGTTCAAAGGACCTGAGAATAATTGGTTTTATTTGTTCCAGTTTAACTCAATAAGCTGGCTGATAAAAGATTTACAAGGGGAGATAGAGAAAAAGGTCTTATAGATTCTAATTTTGAAGATTTAGCAAAGCTTCATTTTAAACCCCAGACTCCTTCCAGGCAAAGACATTATAAGACTGCTAGTAGACCTTCTTCTCCCACTAAGTCTACTCCTCTAACCACTTTCAGTTCCTTGGTCTCACCAGGAACCATAGCTCCCCTCTTTTATAAATTTGCAGCCCTTGAATTTTATCTTACCTCCCATGGCACATAATCAACCCTGGGGTGCGGTCGTAGGACCTTTAAGCTTAGGAGCAAATCTGGGAAACCTACCTAAAGGTTGTTACATTCTACCCAAGTTTAGTGGTGATGGAAAGAAAACTCCTGAGGATCATCTGAACGCTTTTAACACAACATGCAGAGTTTTAGCAGTGGGAACTCAAGATGTGGCTATCAGGATTTTTGTCTTGACCTTAACTGAGGCTGAAGATGAGTGGTTTCACAGTCTACCACATGCCTCCATTACAGACTGGGATTCAATGAAAACAACATTTGAGACAAGGTTGAAATCGACTGATGATGAAAATACTCTTTTGATTCAATTAAGTAAAATGAAGAAGGAGATTCAAGTACCTATGAGGGATTTTGTAGCAAGATTCAACAAGGGAATTCAAGTGATTCCAGCTGCAAGTAGACCCAATGATGAAAATTAGAAAGGTTTTTTCTTAAATGCTATGCCTCCTGATGTTACATTTCCTTTAAAAGGAGCTAGGCCAACCACCTTATTAGCTGCCTAGACTCTTGCCATTGAAATGGAGGATGATCTCATAACAAGTTGCAAATGGAGAAAAGATGTTCAAGCATCCAGCTCTCAACCTTCTACTTCCTCATCATTAGACCCTGTAATTCAAAGATTGATGAATGACTTGATAACCATCAAGCGATAATTGCCTAAAACTACCAGTCCCTACCAAGATATCTCACGAAAATATCCAATTCAGGGATCCTCAATCCCTGGAAAGAAATTCAATTTGCCTCCTACTCAACAAAGACTGCAAATTGAACCTCCACTGAATAAAAGCAATATGTGCATTTTCCATCTTACCGATGAACATGAGGGAGTTTCATGCCCTGAAAACATAAGACACGCACATCTTGAAGCTGAGAAGGAAGCAACAACAAAGGTGAATATTGAAGACATATCCTCTGAGGTGCCTGGCGACTCTGGAAATGTTTACCTTGAATATGAATCAGACTTCGAAAAGGGGGGGAGATATATTGGTAACTTTAGAGGATACCTCTTGCTCAATTTTGACTAGAAACTAGTGTGGAGGAAAAGTGGGTAATTGGGCAAATGCAACAGTTAAAGGTAGTGAGGGAAAGCTAGTGATCATCCAAAGACTCTGAAAGAAAACAGTTCGGAGGAACAAGTCATGAAAAGGTCTGAATCTGATTCCCCTTTTAGTATAGTTGATTTTTGTAAAACTTCAAAAGTGCAAATTTCTACTGCAGAATATCTAAAAATGAATCCGCAGGAGTTAGATAAATTGGTTACTTATGTCAAAGGTTCTCCTGTCGAACCTAGGGACCAACAGACAAACAATGCATGTTTTAAAGGAAAGTCTCTAAAGAAGGAAGAGACAGTTGAGCAAAAGCCTACTGAGAAACCCGTTCCTACTATTCCTATTGGCTTGAAACCTGAACCTTTTTATGTGTCCCTATTCATTCATGGCTTCAAACTAAACAACTGTATCATTGATTCAGGGGCATCAGATAATATTATGCCTTCATCTATGGCCAAAGCATTGGATCTCCCCATGACTGATACCTTTGGGCGCTGCTATTCTATGGATGGAAAAAAAGTCTTGCTCCTAGGTCAAATCAAAGATGCCCAGGTTGCTTTGGCAGCTTTCCCAGATAAAATATTGAAATTAACCATCCTAGTAGCTGATATTCCAGCCAGCTATGGTATGCTTCTTAGTCGAACCTTTTGTAGGGATCTCAGTGGTGAAATAAATTTGGATTGGTCTTAGGCCACAGTCCCTATAGGAAATAAGAAAATTATTCTTCTTCTAAAACCCAAATCCAAATACACGATGTTTCCCTCAGAAGACCCTAAAACCCAAATCTTGTACCAAGAATCCAAGTTTGCTAATTATGTTATCATATCAGGGGATAATGTCCCAAATTTAGTGGTTACAGATGAAGAAGTTCTTTGGACTCTTGAATTTGATGGCGGTTTCTCTTCTACAGGCTCGGGGGCTGGAGTAGTCCTCATTTCCCCTGCTGGACTCAAATTCTATTTTTCATTCAAACTTGTGTTCGACAACACTAACAATACGGTGAAGTATGAAGCTCTAATGTTAGGTTTAGAAGAGGCCAAGAAGAAGGGGATTAAACTTTTAAAGGCACGTGGTGATGCAGAACTTATTGTCAAACATTTCAAGAACATGTTTTCAGTGAAGAATGAGAGATTGAAGCACTACAGAAACAGAGTGTGGGATGAAATCGAGTGGTTCAAAGCCTTCTCAATTGAAGTAATTCCTAGGGAATATAACTCAAGATTTGATGCTCTTGTAGGGTTAGCATCTTTGCTCATACCACACCCAGACTTTACAAAAGATCGTTATACCATTGAAGTCATTCATAGGCCTAGTGTTCCTGATAACGCCCGTTCTTGGAAAGTGTTCAGAGATGATGCTCAAATAAATGAGTTTTTGCAGGGTTTGGATAAGTTTTCAACCAATTATTATGAAGGGTTAGAGTCCGAGTGCCATGAATTCTTCCCAGGAAAGGAATCCAGTGCTTCAGAGGAGGTGATTCAACTCAAAGGAAATTCCATACCCAAAGGATTGGTGGAGTTTGAGAGGCTGTTTGATGGGAGAGATTGTTATTTAAATTCACCTGACATACCAGACACCACTCCTTCAGGTGATTATGAAAAAAATAATATTGGCGATGAGTTCAATCCCAGGATGGTTAACTTGGGGGTGTGTTGTGATGAAGATGAAAGAGGTCTTGTCACTAAGTTGTTGAAAGAATATGGTGATGTATTTTCTTGGACCTATGATGATTTAAGGAACTTTAGGTAGGGACAATTTACACACCATATTTGGTTGAAGCCCAGTGCGCCATCGTTCTGTCAGAAATTGAGAACATACAATCCGAAGGTGTCAGATGCCATTTTTAAAGAGATTGACAAAATTCTTCAAGCAAGAATTATCTTTCCAATACATCATTCCACATGGGTGGCCAATATTGTTCCTGTGCGGAAATGGAATGGAGAAATTAGAATATGCGTGGATTTTAGGAACCTCAATCAGTTAAGCCTTAAAGATAATTTTTCCTAACCTATGATGGACCAGATTATTCAAACAGTAGCTGGCTCAGAGATGTTGTCATTTCTTGATGGTTTTTTGGGCTATAACCAAATCAGTGTTGCAGAGGAAGACCAGTACAAAACGGCTTTCACCACACCGTGGGGCACATTCGCCTATAGGAGAATGCATTTTGGCTTAATTAATGCTGGAGCCACATTTTAGAGGGCCATGAATTCCACTTTCAGCCATTTGTTAAACAAGACCATCACCATTTACTTGGATGACATGACAGTTTTCTCACGGAGGTGTAAGAAGCACCTAAAGGACTTGAAAGAAGTTTTGCAAAGGTGTAGGGATCACGGTGTTTCCCTGAATCTAAAGAAGTCAATTTTCTGTGTGACGGAGGGTAAGTTGCTGGGTCATTTAGTTTCAAAGGAGGGCATTAAAATTGATCCAGAAAGAGTCAAAGCCATTCAACAGATATGTCTACCTATTAATCGGAAAGAGATTAAATCTTTTTTTGGTTAAGTTAACTTCTTGAGGAAGTTCGTACCTGATTTCGCTGAGACATCAAAACCGATGGTGGACCTGTTAAGTGAGAAGAAAAATTTCAAGTGGGATGAACCAACTGTCAAATCATTTGGTAAGATTAAGGAAGCCATAGCCAATGCTCCGACATTGATACACCTAGATTTCAAAAAAGATTTTATCATCTACTGTTATGCATCAAAACACACAATGTCTGGGGTGCTATTACAAAAAAATGACAATGGTGAAGAAGTTCCTATCTCCTTCATGAGTGTACCACTCAAGAAGCATGAGTTATTTTATTCACAAATAGAAAAACAGGCATTCACAGTAGTAAAGGCAGTTAAACAATTGTGATACTACATACTTCATTCACATTCTATGGTCTTTGTTCCAAATTCTGTTGTCTAGACCATCCTTACTCAGCAAGAAGTTGCAGTGAATAATAGGGCTAGTTGGGTTGCGAAGATGTAGGAGTTCGATATGGAGATTAATCCTATGAAGCTGGTGAGAGGATAGGGCCTGTGTAAATTGATGGCTGAGAATCAAGAAGAACAAAGTTTACCCAATTGCTTGTTCATAGCGACAAATGACTCATGGTTTTTAGATGTAGCTTTCTTTTTGACCTACGGAGAACCTCCAAAACACCTATCAGCTAAAGAGAGAAGAAATCTGAGGTTGAAGGTAGAAAAATATGTCATAGTAGATAATGTTCTATTTAAAAGGGGATTGGATGGGATGTTTTTGCAATGTGTTGACAAAGAACAACAACAGAAGTTATTGCAATCATTTCACAATGAAGCATGCGGGGGGCACTATTCTTCCTCTGTGACAACTTTTAAGATCCTGAGAAATTGTTACTATTGGCCTAGAATGTTTAAAGATGCATACAAGTGGGTGGCGAATTGTGCGAAGTGCAAACTTTTCTCAGGAAAACCTCAGTTGGCTGCTTTACCACTAAGACCTGTGATTATCGAAGAGCCTTTCCAATAGTGGAGGTTAGATATTATTGGTCCCATCAACTCAACTTATAGTGGTAGACACACACATATCTTGACAGTGACTGTTTACTTTACCAAGTGGGTGGAGGCGATACCAGTCAAAGTAACCACTTCTAAGATAGTCTGTAGATTCTTAAAAGAAAACATTGTCACTAGATTTGGAGTTCCCCTGAAGATAGTGGCTGATAATGCTCATAATTTACCCTCTCAAGAGATCCAACTTTTCTACTATGATCATGGTATAAATTTATCTCACTCTTTAGATTATTTTCTGTAAGAAAATGGCCAGGCAGAATCTACATACAAGAACCTGATTAAGATCATGAAGAAACTGGTAGATGAGAAGGGAAAGGACTAGCACAAGAAGTTATACGAGGCATTGTGGGCGGATAGAACCTCTCCAAAGAGAGCTATTGGTATGATTCCATTTGAATTAGTCTTCGAAGTTTAAGCACAGCTGTCGCTCCCATTAGAATTAGCCTCTGCCAAGTTACAAAGGTGCGTTGAGAATGAAGTCTTCCAAAATTCATTGGAGAAGAAGATTTTGTATCTGTCAAAAATAGAAGAAGAGAGGGCAAAGTTAGTAGATCACATCACCAGCCATCAGTTGAAGGTGAAGTAGATTTTTGACCTCCGTGCTAGGCCAAGAAAATTTATGGTGGGCGATAAGATCCTTCTCTGGGATAAGCGCCGAGAGCCAAGAGGAGGACATGGCAAGTTCGAGACTCTTTGGAAGGGACCGTTCAAGATATCTAAAGCTCTAGGTCCGAATGCATTCAAGCTAAAATATATTGACGGAGATGAGGTACCCCTGTCCTATAATGGGCAGGATCTCAAGATTTACCAGTTGTAAGTATTTTCTTTTCCTTGCTTGTATATAAAGTTTTGGCTTTTGTCTGTAGGAGTAGAAGTTTTTGTTGTGGTAAGTTGGCCCGGTTTACTTAGGTTTAAATTGTCTTATCAATTTGAGCTTCTAGATTCATTCCTTGGTCTTGAGCAGTCCCGGTCCCCAATCAGAGCCAGTTTTTACCTTCATTTTTCTTAGTCTTTGATTTTAGTCTTGGTCAATAAAAGTCCTTAAGTTGAAGTTGAAGTTTGTTAAGTTGGTTCAAGTTCAGGTTCAACCCGTCACCGCTTCTGAGTCTTGTAACACTCATGTTTGTCTATCCCTCAAAAAAGTCTGTCAGTCTCAAAGATGAACCCGAACTTGAACCTAGTCCTAAACATAAAGTTCAAGTTCACATTTGTAATATGATAGCTTATACACAGAGAATTCAGCGGGATTGTCTTCTCTTCCAAAACAAGGTTCTTGTTTTACAGCGCTTCGAGTATTTATTAAGTTTTGGAAACTGCCATACAGAAATTGTCCCATTCAACTAGATGGCTTGTGCATGCGAGAATTGGAAATGACAGTTGGCAGCATGATGTAGAGGGAGTCATTAATATACAGATATGGTTGTCAGAGATTTTCCTTGGGAATTGAGATATTCATTTTGAAATACTTGGTGGATTAATTAAGAGTGGCTAGACAAGTTAAATCAATCATTCTTCCATTAAAACATTAATTATAGACATGATTCAAAGATTTATTAAGGATCCTACAAGACATTTGTGAATAAATGGGGAATGATTAAAGCTTTTCTGTTAGTTATTTTTGTTTGGAGAAGGTGAAGGAGCGACGGAATTGGTGGTGAGAAATTTACAAAAAATTGGTGCGCAGGAAATTGGTGAGTTATCTTCCCTCTTTGCAGTTTTCAATTTTTAGAGGCTCTTTCTGTGTTGTAAGTCTTTTCTCTTCATATTGGTAACATGTTGTTGTTCCATCCAAAACTTTTGAAAGAGGAGACTAGAACCCACCTGTTAGTTTCTCTTCCAGACATAGGGGATACCTTCTTGTTGAATGTAAACCTAGGGGAGCTTTGTGATAGATTCTGAAATGCTTCCGAAGGTTCTTTTTCTAGGAAGCTAGCAGGAAGCGAACTTTTAGAAGCTGCTACATTTCCTCCGGCTCTAATTTTCCCTGAAATGGTGGAGTGCGCTAACAAATATGACGCTAATATTATATGTATTAAGGATGCGTCAGGAGAAATCTTGGTCAAAATCAGTCGAGAGACATTAATGGCGGCCCTGCGAATTCTAGATAAGGAGTCGTATGAACCATGGACTTATGCAGAAGTAGATCATGTGTACAAGGTAGATAAGAAAAAATACAGCTCCTCAATAGCCTAGGCATGGCTTGCAAAACTAGAGAAAGGAGGATCTAGGTTGCTAAAGCCTCTAACAATTGAGCACCTCCAAAAGGACATAGCCGATATGGTTCTTCTTCTAAATAGGGTGAAAGGGAATCCTCATGCATTTCATTGGGAAAACTAGATGTACTGTTTCATCCAGAAGATTATAGAAGCAGATAAGTTTATTGACTGGGCTAACCTAATAGTAGAAGAGCTCCACAGAGATCTCTTAAACGTGACTAATTTGAGGGCATTTTATATGTCTTCCTACCTTGTTTATGTCTTAGCATGTTGTCGAGCTTGGGAGGGATTACCTCATGAATTGTGGACAAGTAATATGAGGATATATGATTACTTCACATGCTTATAGAAGGAGAAGTTATCTAGTGTGTTCAAGACAGTAAATGACATATTTTCAGGAAAGTTAGTTTTTGAGTTGCAAGGGAAAGAAAATTGCAGGCTTTCTGAAGAAGCTAAACAGGTGATCAATGTTTATGGCTGTCATTTCATACAGTTTCCAAGATTTACCTATCTTAGGGTTGGAGCGTTTGATGAGGAACCCCTGCGGCTTCCTAGATTTTGTTTAGATGATGTATTCTTACTGGAGCTATGCAGACAACTCATTCTGGTTGAACAAAAGGCTGGGACCCCAAAGAAGACTTTAGGTATTCTTTTCCCTATTGAATTAGGGTATTACAGGTGCAAAAGTTTCCAAGATGCTATGACCATAAAATAAGAGTTGGATGCCCTATGTTTATAGAATTATATTCCCAGGGTCAATGTTGACTATAGAGGCTTTGGAGGAGAAAATCTCAATGTCCCAGAGACATTCATGCACATCCCTGAGCTAGAGGATTTTTGGGCCAACTGTTCTGATGAACTAGAGGTAAGGAAAAACTGTAGTCCCGGTTCACTTTGAAACAAATCATCACCTTCAGGCTGGATATGGATATAGACGGGGTAGAGGAAGATAGTGAGATTGATGTCCTAGACTCTCAATACTTAGAGAAGGTAGAGGCCCTCCCTATTCTTGAGTTAGATTGGACGGTGCCGAAAGAAGATGATTTGCATAAAAGAATGAAAAGGGTGATTGAAAGAACAAAAGCATGGTTGTTGTAGAAAAGAGTTTCTGTTACTCCTGTGCAGTCAGCCACAAAACAAGTAAAAACCAAAAAGAGGAGTTCAACGAAGAAGAAAAATTCTATTTTAACTAACTTAAGTGTTGATCAATCTTGTGCAGGAAAAGCTAAACCTGAAGTCGAACCTGAACTTGAACCAATTTCTTCACAAGTTCAAGTTCAAGTTCAAGTTCAAGTTCAACACCAAGCTTAACCCGAGGTTTGATTGACCAGGTAAAGTCTAAGGGTAAAAGAAAGGGCTTAGAGGCAGAAAGCTACTCCCAGCGTCTTCGTGGATTTAGACTCTTCAAATCCTGACCCAAAAGCAAGTCCAGTTGAAGACCATAGTGTACCTGAGATGACAAATGATCAGCAGATACAGGAGGAAACAACGGACACTCTGAAAGACTCGCTTGCTCTTTTGAGTAACTATGATACTCAAAAGAAATCCTCTGCTACCCCACCATGGCTGGAGACCCCGGTAGCCAAGAAAAGAAATGTGGTTCCTTTATCAGTACCCATTGATGATGTAGTAAGTAGGTGTTTGGGAAAATCTTCTAAGGTTAAGAAAATGAAGATGGAATCCAGAATTGATTTTGATGAAAGAAGTGGTCACTGGATGGCAGAAATTGTGAAGCCTAAAGAGGACAAAGCTGAAGGAGAGGCTTCAGTCCAAGATTTTCAAATATCCATCGTGGATTTAGGGAGAGACACCAGAGCCACCAATATGAGATTTTTTGAGGTGTCAAATAAGAAAATTGCCAATAGAGTCTGGAAAGATGCCAAGGACAAACAAGAAATGAAAGAGGCTATGAAGAGTATGGCCCAATACATCAATGTCATCCAACATCCTGAACCTTTTCCTCTGATTGAAATGCTGGCCTCCATTGATGTGAAATCCCCTGATAATCAACGATTTCTTGACCAAATTCAAAGAAGCAAGGCGGTGAGCAAAGCATTTGATGATTGGGTAGAGCGTGTAAAATCAGAGGTTGTCAAGAAGCTAAGTCATCTAGATCAAACCCATAATGAAGGAGATCACCTGGTAAAGAAAACAAAAGCCAACATTGAAGAATGGGAGGTAGAAAAGACTACCTAGACTAAAGAACTCCATTAGATCAAAGAAGTTGAGGAGTACGGTTTGTAGAAGTTCCTCATGGAGAGGTCAGTGCCAGGACTGGATGACAAAGTTCTTTATGTTATAAAGGAATGTATAGAATGGAGAAATGAAGCCGTGGCCACGGGAATTTCTAAAGTAAAGGATCTCATGAAGGGGCTAACAAAGATTAAGGAAATCATCTCTAATGATATAAAATGGATTGATGAGCGGTGCCAGGAAACTCAAGAGGTGTCAGATAAGTTATTTTAACAGGTAATCAAGGATGTAAACACCTGGTTTGATGAGCTCAAAAGGATGAAGGCACCTACGGACGAGTATTTCACAAAAGTTGCGCGGATAAAATCAATGATGATCTTTCAGCAAGGTCATTTGGTTATGCACAAAGAAAAGGTAGCTGAGATCAAAAGGGAGAAAGAAGTCTGGAAACAGATGATCAATTTTATTGGTTTGCCACACCAACTGATAATATCCACGTTTACAGCCTCATTTGAAGATTGGAACGCAGCGCGACTTGTAGCGACCTCAATTCCTTAACCGTCTGGAACACTTGGCAACTTCTTGGAGGCATTTTTTGCTCCCAGTCCATTTTTTCTTGCTTAATGCTTAGGATAGTTATTGGATCTAGAAATATTTACTTTCAAGAAAGAAAAATTTTACTAAGTTAGTTGTTGAAGCCCTACGTGGCTATTTATTGAAATTTTTTTAACTATTTAAGGGTTTGGCTCTCTGAGTTTGATGAAAACTATTTTCTAAAAGCTTAACTTCAAGTTTTCTAAAGACTGATATTACAGAATATATGAAATATCTTATGGTGTTGCGTATATGTTTAATCTTTTGAAATGATAAATACTACTGTTTATCTTATCTGATTTATTTTCTTGTGGAGATAAGTTGTATTGAATAAAGCTTAACTGTGATATGGATGGATTCTATGCTTAGAAGTGATAGAGAATTGTTACTGAAGTTTAGACTCAAAAAATTTAAAGTTTGAGATTGGGATAGAAGTAGATGTTTTTCTCTAAAATCTGCACATTCTTTTCATGTTGATGGACTGAATGTTTTCCTTAAGTGTTTTCTGGTGAAAAGCACACATAATGTTACTTTTCTATGTTCAATAAGACCATACTGAAAATATTTTTCAAAGGTAGTTGCACCTTGTAATTTGCAGAGAGTTTGCTTTTAGCAACTCATTTGTTAGTATTAAGATTTTTATGCTTCTTCTCATTCTTTAAAAGAGCCAGAGATTAATTTAGAGAAAATGGAAAAAACTGTATGCTAACACATACTATATATATAGACACATGATGTTTATTGCATGTGAATATCTTTTGGTTGTCTATCTTGATGCAAAAAGCGACATGGTAGACGAGAAAAACATGGTATGCCATACCAAAATACATAGAATGCATGCACAATACCATACAAAAGTGGTGCATACCAGATGACGTGTGGGAAAAAGGTAGGATAACAGAGTTACAAACTTGAAAAGTCTTGTTAAATTTTATGGTAGTGAAAGAAGAAAGAGTAATAGATAATTGCTAGAAAAGAAAATATTATGGCCAGGAAAGACTAGTACAGTCTACTGCGACCATAAAGACAATGGGAAAAGAATATGTTATAGTCAGGATAGACTGATATACTTAACTATATGTTTGGCAGCGGTTTTTGAGTTAGTTTCACGGTTAATAAGAAAACATGGGAAGTGTTTAACAACAACGAAATAGCTTGTTGCGTTATCAACATTAGAAGCCCTAATATCATGTTATGAATGATATAATACGTAAATGCCCTTTTCAGTATATGTGTGTTGTGTCTATATGTATACGTGTGTGTTTGTGTGTATATATATATATATATGTATGGGATGAAATTTGTAATGAGTATGAGCCAGATATATGTATATGTATATATATGTGTGTGTGTGTGTGTGTGTGTGTGTGTGTGTGTGTGTATACATTGATAGAGAAGGCACATTTCATATGAGAGATATATTTGGAAGTCACACTAGGAGATTCATTGTAACAAGTAAAAATGAGTTGTAAAAACAATTAGACTGGAATGAACATCCTCTTATGCACAGTTTTAGCATCATGACAAACTGACAGATATAGTTGGTCATAGGTACTACTAGTGTTAGCAATATTTTGAATTGTTGGTTATATTTGTATTGAATAGATGACTGTGTATGTCAAATTACAATACAATTCTACAGGTTTTGCAACACAACTTTGTGTCCAACTCTGCTAAATATTGAAAATAAATGGTTTGGTACCGTTTTAACTTGCTAATTCAAAATATGACTAGCACTAACCCTATTTTTACCACACATGCCTTTGTATCAAAAATATGCACAACCTGTCAATTGGTGGTCCTTGAAACATCTGGTGAGTAGACATGCTGAAACATTGTCACTTTTGTAGTCATAAAATAGATTTCCTTCCTTGTACTAAGGAAATAGGAGAATTGGCACTTGTTGTGAATGTTGTCTTTCACTGTGTTCCCTTCATGGTGTGGCAGTGTACACAAAAATAGTGTGATTTGGGGAACATAAGAATAATATGTGGCACCACACGTGTTGAATATCATTTGTAAACTTTGCATAACACTAGTTCTACATGTAGGTTGTTCAATTGTAGGGATGCTTTAGCAGTATTCAATAATGTCAATAAATTATAGGTCATCATTCTTATCCTCAATTCATTCACAATTTTGATTGTCTATTAATTACGTTTATTGACCTACATGTTCTTATCTACTGTCTCTCTTTCCTTATTGTTATAACACATTCTGTGTTTATGGACATGATTATATATATTTTTGTCATTTGATTGTCCTTGGTAGGTGTTTCCAAGATAGGGAATATTGTGTCAACTAGATTGGAGGTGTTGAGGATATATTTCTTACCCGTCAACCTCCTTTGTGTGCACACCATGATTTTATCTAGTAAAAAAACCATGTGCCTTGGCATATTCCTATACGACCAAGGAATTCCTCGTTGATAATTTGTTTTGGAACGGATACTGGTACATTGTGAAAATATCTTATATATGATCAATGTAGTTATTGGTGTCGCTGAAATTGCATCTATGCGAATATGAGTTTTGTATGGTGCCAAGGTTAAGAATGGAAAGTATGACGTATTTTTCATGAGAACTATTTGTAACATGCATGTTATACACTATTGTGTTTAATGATGTGTTTTCTATTGATGACATGTAAACTGATTGAATGTTTGACAATGTTAAGTTGAAGATGATGCAAGACATTAAATCAGTTAATGGTTTGTATTGTCATTGATGTCAACTTGATATCATCTATATGGTCATATACATAATGCCAAAAACTTTAGAGAATCAATGGAACAAAGGTTATTCTTTCAGCAATGCATAAAAGTCAAGTATTCACCAAGTGAGAGACTACACCGGTGGAGTGCACACCATCGGTAAAGACAGAGATAAAGTTACAGTGATACCCGACGATTAGAAGACAGTGTTTCCCGATGAAGCAGAATCAAAGGATTCCCGATGAGAAAGATCCTTTGATGCCCGATGAACAGAGATCCTGAAGCTAATTGAAGTTGCACCGATAGAACTACCAGTTGTCATCGGCGACGAACTGCAGAATTGACCAACAGAACAGAGAGATCAGAAAATGAAAAAATATCTAGTTGGTAGAGCTTAAGGATAGAATTAACTGGTTGTTTTATTTGTGTTATTCGACCATAGCTAAGTAAGTGATTTAAAGATGATTTATACAGCTGGCAAGTACATAACTACGAGATAAATTTGGAGTTAAAGCCGTAAATCAATTTGGTTGGATTATTTTTCATGCCAAGAATCAAGAATCAAGAACCAAGAATTAAGGAATATCATGTCTATATAAGAGACAAGCATAATTAATTTCAAAAAAAGGGGAATTAGATACACAGGGGAGTGAAATGATAGAAGATGCTGAAGAGAAATTGATGAAGGTTAAACTTCATACAGTCCTGATCAATCAAGCTAAGGGAGAGCTAAAGAATTCTGTAGACACCGACACATAGTGAAGCACAACATCACAGAGCAAAAAGAGTTAAGTACAAAGGAATAGAATTGATACATTGATCAGAAAGGCATTGTACGTAAATAGATATGAATATCTGCAATTCAAAGTTGCATTAGAAACAGGTCATTGTGTTTCAGTTTAACCATTGAAGCATTAAGTCTCTTAACAGAGCAGGACTTAACAGTCTTTTGTAATT
>MU226634.1:4286706-4302929 GCA_018584345.1 Thuja plicata | reverse complement strand
AAGGTATAGACTATGGAGAAACCTTTGCACCCATTGCTAGGCTAGAAGGAGTAAGAATTCTACTTTCTTATGCTACATACAAAGGATTCAAAGTATATCAAATGGACGTCAAGTCAGCATTCCTAAATGGAATACTTGAAAAAGAGGTATACATTGAGAAACCAGAAGGGTTTGTAGATCCAGACAAGAGGAACATGGTATGTAGACTTCACAAAGCCTTGTATGGATTAAAAAAATCTCCCAGAGCCTGGTATGAATGACTTTATTACTATCTAATAAGTATTGGATTCATGAGGACTAGTGAAAACAGTAATCTTTATTTGAAAGAAGATACTAATGCTAACACTTTGATTGCTGAAATATTTGTTGATGATATCATATTTGGAGGCAATGATATGCTATGCAAATAATTTGCTGATGAGATGAGAAAAGAATTTGAGATGTCTATGTTTGGAGAGAGAAAGTTCTTTCTTGGTCTACAGATCATTCAACAAAGTGAAGGTATTTTCATTACACAATGCAAATACAACAAATAAGTTATGAAAATATTCAAGATGGAAGATTCCAAACCTGTTGGAACACTGATGGCCGCTAGATGCAAATTAACAAAGGAAGACAAGACAACAGAGGTAAATCAGACTCTATACAGATCAATGATAGGGAAACTCATGTATGTTGTACACACTAGACCATATATTGCACATGCAGTAGGGATTGTTGCTAGATTTTATACTAACCCCAGGGAATCACATATAACTGCTGTAAAAAGAATTTTAAGATATCTGAAGAATATTGAGGAATTTGGCTTATGGTATAGAAGAGAAGGCAAATTTGAACTAAAAGTGTTTACCAACACTGATTGGGCTGGAAATCTTGATGACCGGAAGAGCACAACTGGAGGAGCATTCTTTATGGGTGATATATTTGTCACATGGATTAGCAAGAAGCAAGGATGCATCTCTCAGTCTACTGTAGAAGCAGAATATGGTGCTACTGCTACAAACTGCTCAAATATTGCATGGATCAAACAGTTGCTGGAAGGTATGCATATGAAGATTATAGAACTAGTAGTTATTTAATGTGACAACACCAGTGAAATAAATATTTCCAAGAATCCAGTCATGCATGCAAAGACTAAACGCATTGCCATCAAGTATCATTACTTAAGAGAACAAGTTCAAGAAAAAGAGGTGATACTTGAATATGTGCAATCAAAAGAACAATTGGCTAATATCTTCACCAAACCACTGCCCAAGGATACATTTGAGTACTTGAGGAAAAGACTAGGGGTCAAGCCCATGTCTAACAGTCAGTAAAAGGATTGAAGGCTACATCAGCCATATATTATCAGAATATCATTCATAATTGATGCAAGCAGAAGCTGAACTTCAAAGCTACATCTATATATAGAAAGGTATATATTAGAAAGTTCTCCAAAGCAACTGTTATATTGATGATGGATAAGAGAAATTCAAGGAATATATTATGGATAGAAGAAATTGTTTGACAAGATGTCAGATATTTAAAAAAAAATAATAATTTTTTTTTTTTGGCATTAATGTCAAAGGGGGAGAATGTATCCATATTATCATCAGAAACTATTCATTATCAGATTACTCCAAACAAGGAGAGATCATATCCATAGGGAGAGTATTTGCATAAAAGTTGCAAATACAAGACAAACACATCAGAAGAAGAAACATGAAAGCTGCAAGAATCAAATCGAAGCTAATACAGAGCTTACCGACGGTCAGACATTTTATCAGTTATCAAAACAAACTATTTGGTAATTTAATGAATCTCAACAACTGTATTTCATGTTGTATTAGAAATAGTATAGTGTGATAATATAGTATGTTTCCATCAATGCCAAAGGGAGAGATTGATGACATGTAAACTGATTGAATGTTTGACAATGTTAAGTTGAAGATGATGCAAGACATTAAATCAGTTAATGGTTTGTATTGTCATTGATGTCAACTTAATATCATCTATATGGTCATATACATAATGCCAAAGACTTCAGAGAATCAATGGAACAAAGGTTATGCTTTCAACATTGCATACAATTCAATTCTTTACCAAGTGACAGACTACACCAGCGGAGTGAACACCATCGGTAAAGACAGAGATAAAGTCATAGTGATACCCGACGATTAGAAGACAGTGTTTCGTGACGAAGAAGAATCAAAGGATGCCCGATGAGCAAGATCCTTTGATGCCCAACAAACGGAGATCCCGAAGCTATATGAAGTTGCACTAACAAAACTAGCAGTTGTCACTGGCAACGAACTGCAGAATTGGCCGACAGAACAAAGAGATTAGAAAATGACAAAATATCTAGCTGGTAGAGCTTAAGGATAGAATTAACTGGTTGTTTTATTTATTTTATTCGACCACAGTTAAGTAAGTTATTTAAAGATGATTTATACAGCTGGCAAGTAGATAACTACGAGATAAATCTGGAGTTAAAGCCGTAAATCAATTTGGCTGGATTATTTTTCATGCCAAGAATCAAGAATCAAGAACCAAGAATTAAGGAATATCATGTCTATATAAGAGACAAGCATAATTCATTTGAAAAAAAGGGGAATCAGATACACTAGGGAATGACCTGATAGAAGATGCTGAAGAGAAACTGATGAAGGTTAAACTTCATACATTTTTGATCAATCAAGCTAAGGGAGAGCTAAAGAATTCTGCAGACACCGACACACAGTGAAGCACAACATCACAGAGCCGAAAGAGTTAAGTACAAAGGAATAGAATTGATACATTGATCAAAAATTCATTGTACATAAATAGATCTAAATATCTGCAATTCAAAGTTGCATTAGAAACAGGTCATTGTGTTTCAGTTTAACCATTGAAGCATTAAGTCTCTTAACAGAGCAGGACTTAATAGTCTTTTGTAATTGAGGTATATCCTAACAGATTACCAGAAGGTTGAATCATGATAGTAGCATTGGTCTTACCTAAAGCCTATTGACAGTCTAAGAAGGAGGCTGATTCAAGGATGGTAGTAAGATTAGCATAAAGCCTATTGACAGTCATGAGACTGATTCAAGGATGGTAACATAGATGCCAGACACTTAGTGACAACTTATGTATAAAAATCCTCTAACAAGGCCACACTTAATAGTGTGTTTGTAACCTTTAACAGGGTTGGCTCCTAATAGGGCTCACTTCAGAAGAGTGAAAATTTGGGATACCGGTCCCAGTGGTTTTTCCCTTAACAGGGTTTCCACGTTAAAATCCTTGTGTTATATGTGTATGGCTTATTACTTTACTGTTTTACATTTCACATATGCATTTATGGATTGACTGGTATACTCTGCATATTTACTGAGCATCGGTAAATAAGTTTTACTGCTTATCGGTTATTAAGGAGAAGAAGGACAGACAAGGTAAACCGACAGACAATTATTTATTTCAAGCATTTCAAAGGCATACATCTTGTAGGGACTTAATAATCCGAGGAGTATTAATTGGTGGATTGAAGTTTAAAAGGATAAATTTTTGAGGCCACTAATTCACCCCCCCGCTCTCAGTTATTACTAACAACTGGTACATTGTGAAAATATCTTATATATGATCAATGTAGTTGTTGGTGTCGCCAAAATTGCATCTATGCGAATATGAGTTTCGTATGGTGCCAAGGTTAAGAATGGAAAGTATGACGTGTTTTTCATGAGCATTGTTTGTAACATGCATGTTATACACTATTGTGTTTAATGACGTGTTTTCCATGTCCTCTATTTGTGACACTCTTGTTATGCACCCTTCTATTTAATTGACGTGTTTTCCATGCTCACTATGTAACGAGCATGTTATGCATCCTTGTGTTGAATGTTCATTCTCCCTCTCTGAGTTTGGTGATGCAAATTAGTATTGGGATGGTTTTTTCACAAAGTCTAATAGGTTGCAAGAGCGAACCAAGTAATTAATTCCTTTTTTTTAACGTGTGTACATATATGATTGGGCGTTTGAAACAAAAGTTGGTAGAACCTTTGACATTTAGTTTAGAGGGCTCCCAACATGCTGTTTGACTGGATCGGGCTCAAATGACCAATACTGGGGCTTGTAATGGTGATCTGGTAATGTAGGAGTGGAGGATACAAATGTATATTTACTTTTGTTGGTGTCCTCACCAGAAAAAAATGTTTAATGATACGTGCAACTATTATACGCAAGAGGGAGGGGATGGATGGAATCTATCATTTCCCGAGAAAAGGAGGGATGCTATTGCTGGCGGAACAAAAAAAAAGGGTAATTATTTCTTGGAGTATTGTTCTCACCATCTTTGAAAGCACAACCACTATCATATGTGTTGTTTCTTGGATAATAGTGTAAACATAGTGGCATGGATTTATGTCACAAAGGGAAACACATGGTGGATGGGGCAGATGTTCCCATGGGCGATGTTGATAGAAATGAAAACATTTCTGAGGGCGAGTCTGAGTCTTCATCGAAAGACCAGTCTAATGAGGATGATGATGAGAGTACACATGATGATTATAGCGAAGGGAACAATGTTTCCGCTAGTGTTGAGAAAAAGGGAGAGCCTACCATGACCAAAGGAAAGGTCTAGTTATTATTCTCCTTTCTCATTTTAGTTTGTTAGTCGTAGACGTCTTATTTCCAGTAGTTCATTGTAACTACGCGGATAAGTGTGTTTCAAGTTTCTTTAGGCCTAACCATAATTGTGTGTGCAAGAATGCACATATTATCGAACGGAAAATTTGGAAGACAAACAGTTCTATATCTATATGTACGAATGATGTGCACATGGAGGAGGTCATATGTTCTTGGATTTGTGCAGGATGAACATGCTCAGGTTGGTAAAGCATAACCTCCCATTCCTTCCAGCTTGAACGCATGGGCCTTCTAAGGGAAATAAGCGCTCAAAAATGGGAGATGTCCTTGAGAGATTAAAGAAATAATGATAGAAGAGGGAGATGTACCTCGAGTACCAAATGCAGATCAGGGAAAAATTTAAGAAACCCCCCCTTAGGAAAATATGTAAAATCTTGGCGAATCCTACACTATTTTAGGAGGAAAAAATTAATATTATTGGCAAAATTTTTCAATTTGAAAGGATAAAATATTAATTTTACTGGCGAATCCTACACTATTTTAGGAGGAAAAAATTAATATTATTGGCGAATCGTATTAAAATTCTTGCGAATCTTTCATTATTGAAGAAAATCACTTAATCAATTATCAAACTGAAAGATTAAATTTTCCCATTTTATTGGTGCAATTACCCTCCAAATTATTCAAATGAATTTTATTATTTTTTTAAGGCACCATGAGTTAATTTTATATTGGCTGATAGGAATTAACCCTTGTTTTTTAACCGCTTGATGATCTGAAATCAACGACATGAATTTTATTTCGGGCCAAAGTCTTAAAGGACACAGATTCCACCAAAAGTCTCTGAAATAGAGACATATGTAAATACCATTGGCGAATATGGGCCGTCGATTAAGACAAGCTTTGGAAATTGTAGGCAAATTTTTTCAATTTACCATGTCCAAAAATTAGATTTGATAGGCGATATTGTGAAATAAAAGGAGAAAAATACAAAAAATAATGGGCGATGGGCCTAGGAATTTGACCCAACATTTATAATGTTCAGGCGACATGATGAATCTGATAAAAACATATTATTTGGAAAATCCTGGGTCGCAGACATGAGACATTCACCAAATGGTGAATATTCACCGCTAAAATTATCCCTGATGCAGGTGAGGCATAATATGTAAACAAATGCATGACCGATCGGGTATTGATAGAGTACGATGTAGAATGCTATGAAGATCTCCCAGAGGAAGGCACGAAAGAGATTGCTGATGAAATGCTTGTTTACAAAATTCTCTAGTGAAGGAGGAGAGAAGGAAGATGGTTTTGCATTTGTTTGAACAAAAGAAACATGTCAGAAAGGTAATCAAAAGTTTTCATTTGTAGTGTGTTGATTTAAATATATGCATGCATGATAATGTGGTGTGAAGTGACCAATGTTGTTATGATAGGCTGTTGCTAGGGCTGGTCATAGAGGCACTCCAAATTCTAAAGTGGTTCCTGTTGTAGAGAAAGGTACTGGATCAAGTGCTCGAGACAAGAAGGATGTAGGTAAGTCTTCGAAAAATGTTCAGAGGAGGGATGTTGTGAGGAGGAACAAAGTCAACATGCATGATGGAGGTCCATCAAGAGTAAAGGTAATCTGGTAATGTACTGCACATGTTTTGATTTGTATTGACTGATGATGTGCATAGTTGTAGAGGGATTTGAGGTCACTATTTTGAGTTATAAGTTTGATGAATCCTTCACATTGGTTTAGTAATGATGGAATTGTACACTACTATTTTGGTAGGGTGGGTGTGATGAGGTTCACGGTGATAGTTTGGAGGGTTTTGTTGAGTTGATAGAGGAAGGGGCTCATCCGAGTGAAGGTCCAAAGGAGAAATATGGAACGTACTCTTCTGAAAGGAGAAAGAGGTTGGATGAAAGGAGGAGGAAAAGAAATGATTTGATAGAGGCAAGAATAGAGGAACAACATGTACTTTGCAAAACATTTATTGGAGGATCACGTGGTCCCAATATTCTTGCATACAATTTTTTTTTAAAACTTTGTGAATTTCATTTCAATCATCTAAATCCGGCGTATGTGATGCTGCATGTTTAATGTGGTTGTCGTAGGGTGTCCCCCATGCAGTTAACATAAGGGTGCGGTAGGCTGTAGTGCAATTGCGAACAATAATAACTCCTACAACATGCGCTAGAGGGAAGAAACATTCACGCCACTCTTTTGATAAGCTGAAGAGAAGGGAGGATAGGAAGAAACAAAAAGTTAATTTTGAGGAGAGGACAAAATGAATAGAAGAGGTATGCTGACACTCTACTGTGGGTGTTTTGTGTCCATAAACTGAATATGTTTATCCCTGTTCCACTGAAAGTGAGCATGCATTTATGTTTGATAATTTATCTGAACTTTTTCTATGATAGGGTGGTCGCCACCTTGATGATGGTGGGAATGGGCAGGGAGTTGCATTTTCCAGTCATAGTGGATCTCCTCCGACATGGAGTGTGGTTGAGCATGACACTGACATTTCGGGAGAAGATGCTTTATGTATCTTCTAAGTCCATAAAGTTGTTGTCCTTAGACATTCTATTTGTGTTCTATGTATTTTGAATTTGTCCACTTATCTATCCATATCAATTCTAATTTATAAAATTCTCTTGTGGCCATATCCCGATAGTGTCCGTGATACTGTTGACTACAATTCAAACATTGAAGAGACAAATGGAGTGGTAAGTTTTACTGTACTCTCTTTCTGGTTCTTGTCTAGGGTAAATAGTGTTTATTTTGAATGAGGACATATTGCATATATCTCTCTTGGGATGTTGATTTTATTAGATAGTGTGTTGTGGGAAAAAATAGGGGGATGTGGGGATGAAGGAATGATAAAGGTAATTATCTATTTGAGGAATTGAGTGTGTTGATTATGCCATGTCTGATGTATTTATATGATTGGAATTGCAAAATGCAATATACGATTGTATTTAGTCATATTTTTATTGATTTGGTTTTCATGCGTGTCAACTTTCTTTTCTTTGTAGCATGATGAGACAAAAGGAATTTTCGGGGGGAAAAATTGCACAGGTGCAAAACTTAATGGTTAGGGTGTTGCCTTGGGGGAGATGAACGATATTCATAAAATATCTAATGATTCAGAACATCAGAAGAATAAGGTATGACATTCCTCTTTTCACGCTATCTTACGAGGTATATGTGATTTTCAATTTGTCTAGTTCAATTCTCGGTATAACACTAGGAGTAGATTGGTTCACATGTGCCCACACCTTTACTGATGTAGGAAACTGTCACTAGCGAGGACCACATAGATGGGGATGGTTGTTCTTTTTCAGTTGGACATAACGTGGACCTACTAGTGAATGGAAAGGTGGAAGGAAGAGGTGACGTGGATGCGGTGGGAAGGGGTTCTCTATGCCACAACCTCCCAATACCACGAGGATGTGCAAAATTCTGCATTGATGTAGTCTTTGATCAAGATGCTCCTCTTCCATTTGGTCATTCCTTTTCTGACCACCTCGCTGAATCCCTAAAGTCATATGAGGTGTGGCACATGGAGGACCTTGTGAAATCCACATATGTGGTACAATTTCATCACATATTGGTCACTTTTTTTGTTGATCCATATATATTTCATCCACTATATCAATTTTGTGATAGCTTTATAAATGATTTGATTGAAGTTGTGTATTGTTGATGGTTTTTTGCAGGATCAAGTTTTGGAGACTGTGAAGGCAAGAAAAAGTGATAGCAGTGACCAACCTATCATCAAAAGGAGCAGTGTGAAGATTTGATCTCTTGGGATCACTCCTCCAGAGATGCACAAGAATTCGAGGAAGCATACTCAATTCTATGAGGGCATCAACTCTATTGCACGAAATATACAATAGAGGATGGAATTAGAATGGGCTGTTAATGGTAGCCATACCTATTTGATGTGTGAATAACACATTCACCAAGATAATTTGTAGGAAGTAATAGTAAGGTAGATGATCAAATGTCCTATGTCAAATATTCAATGTATGTGGAGGTCATTTCATTGATAACCTTGTTTATGATTTAACTATATTCAAGAAGAGTGTACCTCAGTTGGAGTGAAGTTTCCAATTAGAAGAGGTTCTTGTATGTTTAGAAACTGGACAATGTTATGTGAACTTTATCCCCCTCATGGTCTATCAAAATGGTTTTCTCTGACGGGCCAAAGGTGACAATAATTGCAAATAGGTTTTAGTTCTATTGATTAGAAGTTCACTTGTATTCAAACTACTTGTTTCTATACACACAATAAATTAAATCTGGCTGTGTTCAATATGATTTCAATTAACTACGAACAATTATTTGCAATTCAAAATAATTGTATGTTGAAATGGACAGTGTGGATAGACAAGCTTTCATCTATTTTACCTGTCCATTGATTTGTGTTTTCAATATACCAATTTCTAAGTTGTTTATGCAACACCGAATAATGCTTGCGTTTTCTATAAATGCAACAAAATAGATTCAGTTGTGTTCAATATGATTTGAGTTAACTATTAATTATATTTGCAATGCAAATTATTTGTATGTTGAAATTATGGACAATGTGGATAAAGGATCCTGCTTTTTTGTGTTTTCCCTGTTCCATGATTTCTGTTTTAAATAAAATAATTACTGAGGAGTTGTTGTAGGACAAATAATTGAATTTATTATGTATCGAATGTTGATTGTTCTTGTTCACCATGCATTCCTTAAACAATGTATTGGATGATGCCTAATGTTTCCAATGTTGGTCTATGGATTGATTTTCTATGCACCGTTGACTAATGGACCCAACACTGGTAATTTCTCGTATGTTTTTCTATAAATCTCACTGATAGTTTTGTATTCTAAATAAAATTTAAGTTTACTTTTCTTACGATTCCATGACCTAGTTTATTCCTAAGATGGTGTGCGATTATGGTTTGTGGTAATGGACAAATGGTGGAAAAAATGCCAATAGTCATCGATACTAAACAATAAAAGTTCTCATCTTTTGGAAGCATGGTTGTAGTACTTGTGAGCTAATAGATTCACTTGTTTTTAATTGGAAATGACTTAACTATGAAAGACATTTTGAAATAGAAATATCTATATTTTGAAAGGATGATCATTGTTATTGAGTGCCATTGTTTGCTACCCCTGTACAATTAATTATGTTTTTATTAATACTGTTTGCTGACTAGTTTATGCGGCAGAATATATTGCACTCCTTACGTGTCCAGTGTTGATTATTATTATTGATTATGCATTTGTTACAAGCACTATGTAACCAATGTTTCTTTTTTGTAGCCAATGTTATGAGAAGTGCGAACATCACATTTGACATAATAATTGTTTGGAACTCTATTTTTTTATTCAGCTAGGCTAACATTTTATTGTGGACACTCATAATGTGTGCCTTTAGTTTCCCCGAGGACTCTTTTTATGGTGAGGAATGCATTTTTTGTGGCAACATCTGATATGGTTTATACAACATTAGTTGAGGTCATTTCTCCCTATACCTTGTATTGTGATGGTATAGTAGATGTTGCAGCTGTTTGCATTTCCACATTTTTATATTGCATTTGCATTCCATTTATATAATACTTTCTGTTCTTACTATGATTTTCGATTGTAACTCTCCATACAGTGTCTTTACATTTGTATTATGTGCAGGTGTTTGATTCTCTTTCATTTTCTTATTTACTATCGCAAGTTAGCCATAGAGTTTCTTGATTTCAGTGTGGACTAATGTCTGTCTGCAGCATGGCAACGAGAAAATATGGATCAACTGGGGAAACGAAGAGAAAGGCTGCTGAAGAAGATGCGGTCGAATAGAACCTGGAAACCTCTCAGAGTTCAAGCCTAGAGGTAATGTCTTCTAGGGACACAACCAAACACGCTATGGTTCCATCTCTGGCTTCTGATGATAAAGGAAAGCTCCCAATGAAAACACTGTTCGAAGGGGGAAAGTCCCCAATGAAAGCACCATTGCAAGGGGGGAACTCCCCAATGAGAGCACCATTAGCAGGGGCATTTAAAAACGTTCCCATGATAATGGATCCACTTGAACCATACTGTAATTCTCTTAGAATAGACATTGGGCACACTAAAGTGCTCACAAAGAAGCTGGGGTCCTGCAAGGCAGAGATTGCAAGGCTGAAGTCGATGCTAAGCGAGGATGAGATACACTAAATTAAAAATGAGATGCACCAAATTGAATAAGAATTTTGTATAGATTTCTGATAAGAGCATGGAGATGCAGCTAGAATCATGTCGATATGAGATGGTTGTCAAGAAGCTTGAGGCAGGGCTTGAGGCAAAGGCGAAGATAGAGCATGTTGGAAAGGACTAGTATCATGCATGCCATGCTCGAAGTGATAGAAAGTAGCATGGAGTCATGGAAAGACATGTACTTAAAGCTCGTGCACATGTCTTGATATTGATTCAATGGGTATCCCCCCTGCCACCAATCAATCTGATCGGGGAAAAAATGACGAAGGGTTACAATATTTATTTTCTTTTATCTGAACTGTTAGTGATAGTATTCTTGTTCTAATAGGGCACTGATTTAGTTATGACTACTTTTGAATATAAGACCAGTTATATTGGATGCACGTTTCCAATAAATGTAACAAAAAATAGATTAAAATGTGTTCTAATATACTTCAATTAACTATGACTGATATTTTGCAAGTAAACATAATTGTATGATGAAATGGCGAACAATGTGTCTATCACAGATGCTGCATCTGTTGTTGCTGTACATTGAATCATGTTTTGAGTTCAACTATTAGTCATGAGTTTATATATCATAAACTTAAGTATTTCTTACTCATCCAATCTTGATTCTTAAGGCCCATTATTATTTTTGAACAAGTAGTATTTTACGATGGTTAATGTTTTGAATGGCGGTGAATGCATTATTTATACTATGTTGAAATATTCTTTGGGCACTCAGGTTTCAAACTATTTTGAGATCGATAATTATGCCACCTCCAATGGGGTCAAATGGAAAGACTACACATCCTTTAACATCCCTCCCAACCTTACCTTGGAACTTCAAGAGGAAATAAATAAATGAGTTATCTTCTTCACTCCTTGTGATTAAATGACACAATAATAGTTCTTCTAAAGAGTGTCATGATGAGAGAATTATTCATAACATATGACCTATCTATAACACTAAAAAAGGACAAAATTACGTGACTTATAAATGGTCGCCAACATATTTTAAGCCTTAGATAGATAAATTTGATCCAAAGTTGGTTTCAATGATAAGGCTTACTTGTGTACAATCTAGTAACCTCATGAAATCCATTTGTGGAATAGTGTAAGTTCATTTAGTTTAAAGTCAATTTCTATAAGTGTGAGACTGCAACCTTGTAAAGTATTAGATCTTGCCCTAATTCTAAAGATGAACCTAAAGCTAGCTATGGTATTAAACATATTAATGCACATATAACTTCAAAATTATGAGAAATTAGTTTTTCCACAATGATTTCAAAATGAAGCCATGCCAATAAAACGTTTTCCTTCAATATGTATAATTTTACTTAATGCTTTATAGTAGAGGTGCATAGATAATAAGTGCATTTATGGAATGAATCCCTTCCTTACATACAAATCCATATTTAGTTTGTGAGTAAAATTTGTCACACATTTATATAGCAATGAACTTGGAGGTTACAGAAATTGTTGAGTGAATAATGAGCACCTAAGGGTATAAGATTATTAAATTCCTACCAAAGCATAAGTGATCTATAATCTAAAGTCCAACTAAAAGTTGTAGAACATGGAAATAAAGAATCATGTTATAGAAAAATTTCTTAGGAGGAAATGAATTTGACATAATGATTAAATTAACTAATATCAAGTATAAGAAATTTCATGTTTGTAAACAAAATATGGAAGTACTTGAGTAGATCCATCATTGAATTGTTGGAAAGATTGCTACAATGTAGACAATTGTTATTTTGTCATTGATGTCAAACCTTAACTGGTGAGACTATTCCTATATGTTTGAGTAACTTATCCATTGATTGATGAAGATTTGAAAAGAATGGGATAACAAGAAGACCAAGGAAATGGTTGAGTTATGAGTATACACCAGGGTACTTGATCATTTGGCACTTTGGCAGAGTGATATGTTGTTTATCTAGCACTGACAGTTCATTGGAAGGTCAATTCTGAGCAAAGCAAAGTTGATGCTGAGCAAAGCGAAAGGTGATGCCGAGCAAAGCAAAGATGATGCTGAGCGCCAGTGAAATGCTGAGGGAGACAGTGAAAATCTGAGCAACAATATTTTGTTTATTAATGAGATTTGAGATCTATGGCTGACATAACTGATTTTATTGGGATATGCATTATTAATTAAGATTGGTCCATATTCATTTAATGCACGGGAAACCGTTATTAGCGCATGGATTCAATGGTTAATTAATGACTGTATTGGAAAAGTAAATTAAATGTAAAGATAGAAAGATCCGTTGGATCTGACCTAACCTAAGATTTGTGATCTTGATTAAGCGGTGAAAGATTTATCTGACCTAGATGAAGAGGTATAATATAACATACTATGGTTATTGTTATTGTATCCAAGTGCAAAGAGAAGTTGAATGCAAAATGTTGCATGGTTAATTTACTGATTAGCAAGACCTAGCAAAGAAGGCTGAGCAAAAAAGTAGAGAGAGATTGCTTGATGGGTTTCCAAGCAGATCTAAAGTTTGAAATGAAAAATGGAGGCCACTCAGTGAATTAGCAGTAGAGATGAAACTAGATCTGGATTTGCAAAGTAAGTTGTATGTATCAGATCACACCTGCTGATTACTTTCTAACCATTGTAATATAAATCCAGGTTGACCTAACAGTCATTATATAAATCCTTTGAACAAGGTGACATTTAGATTGGAATGTTCTAAGTCCTCTGACAAGGCCACTCCTAACAGGGTGATTAAATCCTTTAACCAGGTCACATTTGACAGTGTGTTTTGTAACCTTTAACAGGGTTGGCTCCTCATAGAGCATCACTTCAGAAGAGTGAAATTTTGGTAGCATATTACTGGTGGTTTATCCCATATTGGTTTTCACGTTAAATCATGGTGTCAAAATGTGTGAATGTTATTGTTGTGTTTTACTGTTAAGTTTCTGCAAGCACATTTCATTAGCACAGTAAACTGCACACTTTTATTGTTTATTGTTGCTGAGTAGATCTGAGTTGTTGAAGTTGATTTAAATTTTTATATGGGCACATCTCGACCTGAGGATAACTGATTCACCCCCCTCTCAGTTATTCTGAATTCATATTAAAAATTGGTATCAGAGCAGGTTTCTCTTGAAAATTTTGAAGGTACTTGAAGATAAAGATCAAGATGTATAAAAGGGATGGACCGAAGATCAACAAGGAAAACTTTCCTGCATGGCAAAGTTTGATGAAACTTCACTTGGCCGGTATTGGTGATTCTGCAAAATGACATATTGAAACAGAATATGTAGCCCCTACTGGAGGTCTGGATGCTGCACAACTAAGAGAGAAGCATGAACATAATCAAGCGATGTTGGAACTTGCATCATCTCTGAATTATCATGAATTTGAGGACATCAAAGAATGTACAAGTGCAAATAGGATGTGGGATGCCCTTGCAACCATCTATGGAGGTGATACAAATGTACTAAGAGCCAAATATGAAAGCTTGAGAGGTAAGTTTGATGATTTAAAAATGCAAGAAGGAGAAAATATAGTGCAATACTATGATAGGATAAAGGAAGTTGTAAATGCTATTAGAGGAGCTAAGGGGATCATTGATGAAGATACTATCATGAGAAAGGTACTGAGAACACTTCTTCCTATTTATGCTATTAGAGTATCTGCAATTCAAGAACTAAGATGTACTCCTAATAACAATTTAACTCTGGAAATTCTGGTAGGTAGATTTACTGCATTTGAGATGTCAAATTTTGACAACTATACTCCACAAGCTGTTGAATCTGCATTCAAGTCACAAATGGTCATCAAAAAATCTAAGAAAGGAAAGAAATGTGTAGACAGTGACAACGACACCTCAGATGATGATCTAGAAGAACTTGAGGCACTTATGGCAAGAAGACTAGCTAGAGGAAAAGGAAAATTCAAAGGTAAACTTCCTATTATTTGTTTTTCTTTTAACAAAGTTGGTCATATTGTTGCTAGATGTCCTGACAAGAATGAGAAGGATGAAAGAAGGGACAACAAGTATAAGGACAGAAAGGATGACCGAGACTATAGAAAGTATAAGGACTACAAAGACAAAGGTAAGAAATCTTGCTATATAGCTAAAGAAGCTTCTGACAGTGAATCTGACAAATCTGATGAAAATAATATAGAAGTAGTGTATGTTGCAATGATAGACGATTCTGACAATGATGAGAAAACTGCACTAATTTCTTATATGAGTAAAGGTGATCGTTGGATTATTGACAGTGGTTGTTGACATCACATGACTGGTGATAAGGACAAATTTGAAACATTAGATCAATGCAAAGGTGAATATGTTAAGTTTGGTAATGATACACCTTGTAGAGTCAAAGGGAAAGGATCAATTCAATTGACTAATAAGATTAGATGTGATGATGTATATTGGGTTGATGATCTTAAGTATAACTTATTGAGTGTTTCACAGCTGAACACTTCTGGTTACAAAGTTGAATTCCATCACAGGAAAGCAAAGATCTATGTTGCCAATGGAGAATTAGTTGGAGGTGGTGACCAAACAAAAGGTAACTTGTTCTATCTGGATTTAGCTGAAGAGACATGCTTGTTTGCACAATATAATGATGTTTGGTTATGGCATAAGAGGCTATGTCATGTTAACTTTGATAACTTGGTAAGCATAAGTAAATTGAAAAAGGTCAGAGGGCTGCCTAAGTTAAAGAAACTTGAGAATGCAATGTGTAAGCAATGTCAGTTGGACAAAATGACTAAATATAGTTTTTAAAAGCAAAAATCATACTTCTAAGAATATTTTGGAATTGGTTCATACTGACCTTTGTGGACTTATTGGTGAGAAAAGTTACTGTGGAGACAAATATTTTATTCTTTTTGTAGATGACTACTCTAGGCTGATGACTGTTATGTTTCTCAAAGAAAAATCTGATGCATTTCAGTTATTTAAGTGGTACTTGGAAAAAGTTGAAAAGGAAACAGGTAAGAGTCTGAAATGTCTGAGATATGACAGAGGAGGTGAGTTCATTTCTAATGAGTTTAACAGGTTTTGCAATGACTGAGGAATAAAAAGACAGATGTCAACACCTAGGACACCACCATAGAATGGTATAGATGAAAGAAGAAATTGAGCTATCATGGACTATGCTAGAACATTAATGATGGAGAAAAATGTTTCACAGAAATATTGGAGAGAAGCTGTAAGTACAACTGTTTATACCCTGAATAGAGTACAAGTCAAGAAAGGTATGAATTCTACACCTTATGAGCTATGGTATGGATATGCACCTACTGTAAGTTACTTTAAAGTCTTTGGGAGCAAATGTTTTATACTGAAGGATAAAAAAAATGGTAAACTTGATGCTAAAGGAGAAGAAGGCATATTTCTTGGATATTCTACTAAGAGTAAGGCATACAAATGTTTGAATT
>MU226634.1:4268386-4283350 GCA_018584345.1 Thuja plicata | reverse complement strand
GAAGAGTGAAATTTTGGTAGCATGTTACTGGTGGTTTTTCCCATATTGGGTTTCCATGTTAAATCATGGTGTCAAAATGTGTGAATGTTATTGTTGTGTTTTACTGTTAAGTTTCTGCAAGCATATTTCATTAGCACAGTAAACTACACACTTTTATTGTTTATTGCTGCCGAGCAAATATGAGTTGTTGAAGTTGATTTAAAGTTTTATATGGGCACATATAGACCTGAGAATAACTGATTCACCCCCCTCTCAGTTATTCTAAATTCATATTAACATGAACTAGTAAATTGAAAGTTAAATTTTATTCAAAACCATTTGGGTAGTACTATGTTATACGTGTAGTTTTATAAAAGTATTAATATAAGGGATATAAAGTATTAATCTTATTCATTATTGTTGTTGTCCCAAATTCATTAAAATTCTCATTAAGATCTAAGTATGAGGATAAGAAGGATTTGTGGTGAAATAAGAGAATAAAATTAAATCCATATAGTATCAATACTTTGATTCAAAGAGATATGTTATTGTATTGTTAGTTTTGTTTAGTAAAACTTTGTTCATAAGATATAACATGAACATTATTAATAATGGGTTAACTTGCTAAGGAAATTATACTTTGGTAAAGATCTTATGTCTATGAAGTTAAAGTCTCATTATAATGATTTATTTCTATGATATGAGGATGCAAAGTCATGTGTTTTAAAATCTATTGAGTTGTAAAATCTCTATTTAATTAAGTGTGAATACATTAATTTAATTTTCCTAAGTTAGAAATGGAGAACTTATTATGCTATGATGTAGAAAATGTAGAGTGAAATTGCATATCTTTTTTGTAAATATAAACATAGAAAACCTAGTTTATTGAAGAACTTAATGTTGATCATGTACGTATTGATCTAGAGAAAAAAAGATAAAAGTATAGGTGAGATACATCAATATAGAAATTCTAGTGGGATAATACTGAAAGCAATAAAAGTGCATTTTATATAACAAAATGGGAAAACATCGACACACATGAGTAATGAAACAAATATTTTTTAAGAAAGAGAAATGCATATACAAAACTTACTCTCATACTTGTATGTGTTTGAATGTTGTGAAAATTTGTAAACACCCCATTTTGTGATGTATTGTGGTATGTTTGTTGAGGTTTTGTATGTGTAGAAATGATTGTGGACATTGTGAAAAACATGTGAAACAATCTAGTAAATGTGATGTGTCTCATGTTGGTGACTCTTTCCACCTAACTTGGGTAAGGGTGATATGAATGTCTTATGGGATCCACAAATGAACACCCCTTGTGATAACACTATGAATGAATGTGTTAGTGAAAAAATAGGTTCATGTTATTTGTTGTGTTGGTGCTATATTTGTTTTTATGTGTTTATATAGTGTTGTGTTGGTAGTGCTCCACGACAAGTCCTTTTTCTCGTATGAGATGCACACCATGGTTTTGTGATGGTAGTAGCTCCATAGTGTATGTTATATGAGATGAACACCATGTAATTAGGGTTTGAGTGATAGAGGACACTGATTGGAGTCTTACAAACAAATGTTATGATGGTAGTAGCTCCATGGAAAATTTATTTCTGCTATATGAGACACACACCATGTTTAGAGATAGATGACCTCCATTTACTGCAAGACTCTAAAGGACATTAGTCCCTATAGACTCCCCCACATGTAGAACCACACTTGTTGGTTCATAGTGAAAACCTACTCCTTAATGTGTTTACCCATGGGTCGAGGATGGTTCCTATTATGGAAATGACATATGGATATTATGGTAGATATATTGACTTTTGAGATAGATGGCATTACATGTTCATTATTGTTCATGTCCCAGGTTGTGCGAGACCAATGTTGGTTATATTTTATGTGGTATAGACCACCTTCATATGGCATGATATTATATGATTATGTGGTTAGAGAACCGCCATTATGATTTTGAGGAGTGAGATCCATCATTATATATTTAAGTGGTTAGAGAACCACCATTCCCCTCCTCCCTCTCAATGGCCTTAATAAGGCCACATAGTGCTCATAATGTGCAATTGTTGATCTAGTTTCATTTGTTGAGAATTTTTATTATTTATATTTATATTGCCAACAATACAAAAAAATATTGTTGGGCTACTTAGCCAATTTTTGTTTTGATGGTCCTATTTGCCTCAAGGACATGCCTTTACTTGTTTTAACCTAAGGGTTTGCTAATGTGACCACTCTTGAATTTTACTTTATGAATTGATCATTTTATCTTTGGTCTTATGATTATTTATTGAGGCCCTTTATTGTTGAAAAATGTTGGCAAAATATGTTTGTAATGTGATTACTATAAATTGTCATACCCAAGAGGGTTTCCTGGAAGGTCGTATAAGGGAGAGGATGCACTGGGGAATCTCTTTTTTTGTGAGGATGGGGGTGAAAATGGGATCAGTATGGGACGGTCATAATACATTCCTCCCTAGATCATGTGTGTGATTATTTTGTACCTAACTTTGGAGGCTAATCCCCTTACACAAACAAAGGGAAGGTACTAGGAAATGTATGGGGGGGATTCTTAGAGAAGGTCCCTGTGACACCATTCTTTCCTATGTCATTAATATTATGGATAATCATCTTCATAAGCCCTTTTGTGAGTCTTGTGTTGTGTTAGTGCATTGTAAAACCATTTTATCATTGTATTAAATTATTTTATTATAAAGTTATCAATGGGTGCAATGTGGAATTACTACAAGATATGACATAAAAGAAAGTGACACATATTATACATCTTAATCATGAATTGATACACAAATGAAATTGGAAATTTTGGAGGTACCGACATCGTGAGTGATGTTTTGGTTCAATTGAGTATTTTTTGCACAAAAATGAGCTATGTATCAATATACTATCATGTGACTTTATTTTAGATTTTGATATTTTGGATGATACAACTATGCATCGTTACATTTAAAATTGAATAATTATGTGAATGATGCAAACATAATATGTATTTGCATATCAGAGATACATTTTTCCACTGTATGATATTTTATTCCTAAATTATTTAAGTCCCTAAATCAAGAAAAGTTATCTTTAACATGAATTATGGCTCAAGTTCTATATTTTATTAGCATAAAAAAATCAATATAAGATTACTGGAAACATGTATGAACATGTGATTAATAATATAAGTTCTAATTGATTTATGTATGAACATGTGATTACTAATATAAGTTCCTCACAAGTAAAATTAAGGTTTAAAATTTTCAAGGATTTAAGCAATATCTAAGGATGAAAATTATATCCCTAAATTTGAGTGACTTCCAGGAGGAAGTCAAAGACAAGGGGAGGGGGATGTAAGACCCAAAATCTCATGTATCTAATAAAATCTTAAATTCATGAGTGTGTTTCTTTTATTAAGGATTATATAGGTTAATGATGTGAATAAAGATGTTTGAATGAAAATATTATAGTTTTCCTTACAAAATTTGATGCGAATTATGCACACACACACACACGCACACGCACACACACACACACACACACACACACACACACACACACACACACACACACACACACGCACGCACGCACACTTACTTTAATGAAAATATATTTTATAAATAGTTGGTAATGGGGGATCTAAGGAATCTTGTATTTCACTTTTGGCATTTTGAATTCTTTCCTCTAACTGATGTATTGGAGAGGTATTGCACTAGGAAAATGTTGTATAAGAATTAAAATTTTATGATAGATCATTGTATAAAGTAAAATTATGGGAATGAAATTCATAGCTAATAGATTTTGAATGGTGACCTAATTATACTCACAATTATTTTGTGCAGGAAACTAAGTGTTCCAAGAGGAGAAGGGAGAAATCTCTATCAAACCAAATATCCCTTGGGTAAGTGCACCGAGTAGTTGGTTAGAAAAGTGGCCACATGTAAAAAAAACTAAATTTTTCATAACCCGATCGGGTTCCTTAAATTCAAAAATGTCCTTGGCTTGGTAACACCAAGCCTAATAGAAAACATTTAAAAAAAGAAAAAGTTTTTGAAATTCATGCGGTTTTTGAGGAACAAAAAGTTTCTCAAAACCCATGCGGGTTTTGAGGAGAATAAAGTTTCTCATAAGCTGTACGGGTTATGAGAAACATTACATATTTTAAAAGGCCACAAATCTGGGCCATTTTCAATGCCAAAAATGATGAAATGACTTGAAGGAAGTAAGAAACTCAATAACCCGTGTGTGTTCAGCTTGTAATTTCATTTTATCGATGTTTAGAGAAATTTCCAACAATGTCACCTCGTCAAAAAAGTAAGAATTCATTAGTTTGATTGTTTTTGTTTACATTTTAATTGAAGTAAGGGTTTTAAATTGATTTAAGTTTTTTTATATTAATTTGATATCATATTCTATAAAAAATCCCCAAAAATGAAAGAAACAACAAAGACCTCTTCATGAACAACCAACATAAGAAAACCCTAAAAACAATGAACATGAGCATCAAGAAAACCCTCAAGGCGCTGCTCCACCTATGTAAAATCCTTAAAATGTTTCTTTTGAACAACCAACACCACCCCTAAACCCTCCACTTCCTCCAGTAGATCATGTACAAGCCACACACGATATTATTATCAATCACCTGACACAAAACACTGCCCAAATTTCTATATTAGTGAATAGGTTGAGCTCCTCTAATTAGGAGCACCGCTCATCCTTTCTAGAAAGATCTAATATTGTTATGATTCTTCGCTCTGGCATCCCATTCTGTTATGGTTTCCTAGGAGCATATGTATGTCTCTATATTCCATGCTCTTCGCAGTAGGTTTTGAAAAAACTTGAAGTAAACTCACCACCTCTATCTGATCTCAAACATTTTATCTTTAAGCCTTATTCATTCTCAACTTTTTCTTTGAATATATTGAAATTTTCAAACACTTTTAATTTCTCTCATAAATATGTAATCCACATCATTCTAGAAAATTCATCAACAAAAGTATAAAGTACCTTTCACCATAGTAAGATCTTGTTCTTGTAGGACCACACAGATCTATATGCACTAGATCCAACTTCCCTTTTGCTGAGTAAGATTTGTGTTTAAAATTTCTTCTAGTCTACTTGCCCATCACACATTCTCTACACATGGTGTTAGAGGGTTTCACAATCTTTGGTAGATCTCTAACTGCATTAGCCATGCTTGCCTTCAAAATATTATCAAAGTTAACATGAAAAAATCTTCTATGCCATAACCAACTCTAATCAATCTTCACATCAAAATAAGAAGCCTTAGATGTATTTAATTCAAATAAATTACCTCTGGATTTAGTACCAGATGCGATCAAGTCTCCTGAGTCACTTCTGATAGAACATTTCCTATCAATGCATTTCAATTGATAACCCTTGTCCACTAGCTGTCCAACACTCAAAAAATTATGCTTAAGTTCATCAACAAGTAATACATTGTCAGTATTTGTCTTTCCATCCAAAGATATAGATCCAACTACAATGATAAGTATAGGAGTATCATCTCCAAATCTCACAACACCACCATCATACTTTTTCAGCTTAACAAACTTATTTTTATCTCCAGTCATATGGTGTGAACAACCACTGTCTATGACCCATTCAGATTTCTTTTCAACATGAGATACTAAATCTCTTTCTTCATGTATAGGTTTCTCAACCTTGATAGAAATAAATCCAATCTCATCATAATCAATAGAAACATCATCAGAATCACCTTCACTAGCATAATAACATTCCTTATCCTTTGAATACTTAGGTTTATAAAACTTAGATTTATGCTTTGGAACCCTTGTAGGAAATCTATATGAAAAATGACCTATCTTATTGCATGAGAAACATTTCAGAGGTAGATTTTCTTCAAACTTACCCTTATCTCTCTTTTCTCTTCTAGAGACCAGGGCCACAATTTCATCTAACTTTATTTCTTCTTCCTGTATTTTTTCCCATTCATCAACATATTCACTGAGCTCTTCTCTCAAGTCACTACTTCTGGTGTTCACAATTCCTGATAAAGTCTTTTTAGTTTTATGCATAGTTGCCTCGAATGTTGAATCAAATTTAGGTAATGAATCTCCCAGTTCTGCAGCCTTAAAGGTAGTTAGTTTTCCAATCAACATCTCTCTATTGAAGTTTGATGTCAAAGGTATGATCTCTTTTATAGCTTGCACTTTGGTTTTGTACACAGGTGTTAGGGATCTAGGAATTTTCTCAATCACTTCTTCCTCACTGTAAGTGCCTCCAAATTTTCTGATGCCAATAACAACTTCAGTAATTCTTTGTGCATATGTTATAATATTCTCATCATCTCTCATTTTCAACATTTCCATCTTTGTCTTCTAGTTCTGCAACTTCTCCTCCTTAGTAAACTTGTCTCCTTCATACAGTGCTTCCAATCTTGTCCAGATGTCATGTGAAAAATCCAAATCTTTAACCTGTGTGAATTCACCTTCAGAAAGTGTGCTAATCAATTCTTCTCTTGCGACCATGTTGTGTGAGAATACCTTCTTTTCATAATCAGTATCCTTGTCTAGTTCATCCTCAACCTTCATCTATACACTACTCTTTGTTATTAACCAGTAGTTGATTCCCAAGCATAGCATATGTGTTCTCAGCTTGTTCTTCCAACTATCAAATTTCTCAGGATCAAACTTTGGACTATCCTTCCTATAGTAAGCCATCTTCAGGATCACCTCAAGCTGTAAAAATTTCTCTCTAAGGATAAGTCTCTCTGATACCAATAGTTAGGAATAATAGTGCACAACACAAATGAGAGGGGAGGGGGGAATCAGTTGTGAGACAAATTATTAAACATTAAACTTTATAAACAAAACTTTCATCCAAATGATAATACAGTAAATGCCAACACAATAACACAATCCTTTGTTGTTGAGGAAACCCTGTTAAAGTTAAAGCTCCAGTGGGAATTACCACACACAAATAATGTACTGAGAGTATAGTATCCCTGTTAAAAGATTTAGCCCTGTTAGGATTTTATTGATGCATTACAATACACAATCCCTATTAAAGGACATACCCTGTTAGGATTCAATAGTAACAATGGGCTCACTACCTAGGTACACTACCTAAAGAAGGTTAAAGCCACCCTCAAGGACTTATAGTCTGAAACACAAGTGTATATAGAAAATATGTAGTCCAATCAACTTTATAATAGAAACTATCTTTTCTTGGTCAGTTCCAATGAAGTAACACAATCACAAAGTCTTCTCTACATTCAGTAGACAATCAAGCTCACAACTTGCACACTTCTTTGTCTCAATCAATCATCTTCTCTTCATACACACATCTTTTAAAAATAAAATATCTCTCGTATATACCCTATTATAATTATTGATTAGGTCAGCCAATTAAGCTTTCACAATATAAAAATAATTATTTAACCCCTTGCTAAGATACACACGGTACCTATAACAAGTAAAAATCAATTATAATTCATCAAATATAATCTAAGGTCTGTAATCCACACTCACAATCCATAATTCATGCTACATATATGAAGTCAGACTGAAATAGCTCTCCTCTAGAATACACGTCATAGCTTATGCCACCAACAATCATACAAATTTCAACCCATAAAAAAAATTCCTTAATATGTCTTCTTCCATCCCTTAAGTTCACATAAACTGAATCCACATCGCAAGTAAGTTATACTCAAAATACAGAGACTAACTCTGTCGAACATCACTATCACCGTCCAGTATCCAGTCTTTACTAAAACATATGTAACTCATCTAATACACACTATTAAGCTATGTGAACTTAGAAATAAGATCACCACACATCACTATACACATTAGTATGTTCACTTGTTTTGAATCAATCGTACAGTACGCATACACCTTTGTCAGTCATAAAGCAATAGTAATAACCAGTCTATTCTTCCTCCACAGAAACATATGTTGACATCAGTGAAAAAAATTGAATGCCAACAACATCAACAAAAACCAATTCCAACACAACCTACTTACTACTACGAGTTGGTTTCCTATACATTGGTGTGTTCACATTAGGATGAAAGCACAATGGAGTTGAAACTCTCTTGTTAACTCCTTTCAGATTGCTTTCTTGTTTGTTTGAAAACCATACTTCCTTCCTATATGACTATAATATATTTTATCACTTACCATATAGGAAATGATCATAACTAATTCATCAATGACTTTTCCTCCTATGAGCATAGGAGATCTATATGAGGCTTTGGTATGCATTTATTTTTTAGTCCATGCATTTTTAGTTATTTAGTGTTTTTTGACATATATGTTATTAACTTGTATTAATGTTGTTTTACCTTTTACAACCCCCTTCAAGACTTCCCACGATTCCTCAGCCTTTTCCAAGTGTAGAAGAAAGAGATGAGGTAATCAAAATTTCAACTGCAACTAATTTACAGTCCAGTATTTAGTTATTTTGATGTTATATTAAGAAAATATATATGATTCAACATTTCAATTATCCTTGTCCAACCATGTACAAAGCCACATACTTCTTTGAAGAGGCTCAATTTTGATGATCCACCACAGTCATAGATATTGATAGAGATATATAGTTCTAGTTGTGGTTATTGAAGGACCAACTTATGTATATATTTAACATTTGTATTGTATATGTTGACCTTGACATGACACATGCCACATTTTTTAAACTCTATTATTGACTTGACATTTATGCTATTTTTGTATATGTATATGATTACTATTCATTTTGATATATATGAAAGTTTATATTTGATCCAATTTATTCATTGTGTGCATATCTGTACATTGAAACTTAGTTATTTGCAATTGAAATGTGATCAAAATTGTTCATTATGTGTATGTCCTGATTAGCCTCAAATAGTCAATTATGGATTTTTGATTAATTTTGATTAGATTTATCTTAATAATGGTTTCTAAGGTCACTTTAGACCATTTTTTATTATTCCCCCAATTTGTAAGCCTTTAGGCATCACGATGTAAAAGTTGCTAAAATGTAGGAAAAGTTGTCAAGCAATGTTTTTTTGTAAAAAGTTGAAAAAAAGGGAAAAATATTGAAAAAGGAAGTTGAAAAGTCACTCCTGGGCGTGGATCACTGGTGAAATCACAATCATAGTGATAGTAGGAGAAAATTAGTACAATTCTTTATTTTTGTTGTAGTTGTCTCTTGCTTGCATATGGTGTGTGTTCATGGTAGGTTAGGATCCTTGGAATCACAAGAAAATAGAGATATAACCTAATTTACGTTGGTTGTACTTTATTAGGAGTTAACTGTCCAAAGTTTTCTTTCATAGTCACAGTCCAAAGTTGTATTTTGTCACTGTTTCATATGCATTTATTGTATGGAAGCTTGAGCTTGTTGATCATCCACCAATCTCAACCTATTAAAGAGATCTTCCTCCCAACTCACCTATTCAATAGGTAACAAACCCCCAAGCCCTCACTAGGCTACTAGCCCCTTAAGTTTCTTCAATACCCCAAAGAACCACTCCTACTCCCAAATCCCATAAAACCACTGACACACATCACCTTAGGTGTACTCATCTTGCCAAAATATATCTTGAGGTCTTCCAATCCTTGAATCACACCAACTCACAAAATATTACTTCCATAAATCCTTACCCATTTAGTACTCCTAGTTACTTGTAGACACAACTCCCAATGCCAATTAGGTACACACCAAACCAAGGGTACTAAAGGGTACATCAATGACTCGCTCTTCCATAGTCAAAACAAAAATCTTAACCCCCCATGCACCCTAGGAAACATAATAAGACCATGTTGTCTTAACATTGTTTACAATGACATATAAGCAACCATAGGACAATTGGAACATTTATATTTTTCTCCCACACACCCCACTACACCTTCACCACCCTTCCAAGGCTACTACTTGGCATTCAAACCCTTTCCAAAACTTGAGTTCATTGTCAATCATGGACTGAGACAAAAAAAAATGTTTTGTGTCTTCCCTAACACAAGCCAAAGTCTGCATGGAGATATGCAACCAATACAAAATGAAAGAGAATACTAATGTACATATTTCCACCCAATGGTGCTTAGTGCACCTTAGGGAAACTTCGGTCTGGTGTTGTTCCCACTGTTCAAGTGACTGCATGGGAAAAAAATGTTGTTTTTGGGGTTTACCCAAACAACTGGAGATAATTCCACATGCGGTTCAAGGCCACGATGAATGGTTTGAAAGATACACAATGTTTCTCATTTCAAATAAGCCACACTAAACGTTTTGACATGAGCTGAGATTGCATTTCCAAATTAAAAGGAAGTTGAATCTCCCAAAACTGAGATAGGTTATTGTAGGCCTCTATAGCATGGTCTCGTAGCACCTGATAGTTTGCTGATACCTTGCACGAGCTCTGAGAGATGGTCCTTGAAATATAACTACCCAATGGTGCTTAGTGCACCTTAGGGACACTTCAGTATGGCATGGTTCCCAATGTTTGAGTGACCACATAGGAGAAACAAGGTTGTTCCTAGGGTATACCTGACCAACCAGAGCTAATGGTGCAGATGGTTTGAGGCCATGATGATCGGTTTGAAAGATATACAATGTTTCTCATTTCAACTAATCAACACTATAGGTTTTGATGTAAACTAAGATTGCATTTCTAAATTAATATGAAGTTGAATCTCCCAAAACCAAGATAGGTTATTGTAGGAATCCATAGCATGGTCTCGTATCATTTGAAACTTTTTTGATAGCTCACACAAGCTTTGAGATATGGCCCTCAAAAGATCATTTCCCAATGGTGCTTAGTGAACCTTTGGGAAACTTTGGTCCGATGTGGTTCCCAATGTTTGAGCCACTGTATGGGAAAAGGAAGGTTGTTCCTAGGGTATATCTGGCCAATTAGAGATAATGGTGTAGATGGTTTGAGGCCATGAAAAATAGTTTGAAAGATACACAGTATTTCTCATTTCAACTTAGCCACACTGCAAGTTTTGACATAAAATGAGATTGCATTTCCAAATTAAAATGAAGTTGAATCTCCCAAAATAGAGATAGGTTATTTTAGGCCTTCATAGCATTGTCTCACAACACTTGATGGTTCTCTGATACCTCATGCGGGCTTCAAGATATGGGCCTCGAAAGATCGCTTCCAAATGGTGCTTAGTGCACCTTAGGGACACTTCAGTCTGGCGTGGGTGAAACAAGGTTGTTCCTGGGGTTTACCCATCCAACCAGAGCTAATGGAATAGATCATTTGAGGCAATGATGAATGGTTTGAAAGATCAATCAATCAAACACCTTGCGTATGAACTTCACCATCTATGAACATTGGATTGCAGCTACATCTATTCAATATACAAAAGATGATATAGAAAAACTCGGATTGATGAACATGGGATTGGAACTACATCTATTCATTTTACAAAAAAAGGTAGCCATCTATAGTCCAAGCTATGATACATAATTAACATTTTTTGCACTTTATTACATTATAATTAACATTTTTTGCTTTTTATTACATCATGAATGGTATGATACAAAATCCATACATGTAATGATACACAATTCTATATGTATTTATAATAAAATGTTAAACATTAGGATATACAAATATAATGATAAAAAATTCAATATATATTTATAATCAAATGGTACACAGTATGATATACATAATTTGTCTTGTCAATATTTGAAAATCATCCCCATGGCCAATTTTATATACAAAATTTGGCATCGAATATGCACATGACAACTCATAACCATTTATATATACAAAATTTGGCATCTAAATATGCACATTACAACTCATTATTATTTTTATATACAAAATTTGGCCTCTAAATATGTACATAGAGCACCTCCAAAAAAGCGAAGTTACAATGTTTCACAAAATATATATACAAAAATGTCAAAATTATTGTATGATATTGTAGAATCATCCTTCTACATGGCCCAAAATCAATCAAGTGAAGCTTATGGATCAGCTCTAACCCTTATTGTGTCAATTATTGCCTCATGGTCAGATTTATGATCTTTCCACAAATCTACTGATGCTTCAATCTAGTTCAGTTGTAGTGCTCTAGGAAGTTTATATATATCTAGGGTTTGCAAAGGTCTAAAAGACCATTGGTCAACCCACTCTCTTGATTCACATTCATCCACACAAAATTCATTCATGAAGAGAAAAATCATGCAATTTGTCTATTATAAATAGCTAATGATGTAGCATTTGAACTTATAAATGAATGCATGTCACTTGATCCTGCAAGTGTATAACAATCTACATAGTTTTTAATGTTAGTCTAATGTATTAACCAAAAATATCTACAAACCATAGACTTAACTGCATTACCTAGTCCCATTGTAGAGTTATACCATTCAACAATTATTTCTACATCTATTAACATTGCACCACCATCATACTTGAATTCCTCTTAGGTAAGAGCTCTTTTCACACATGCTCCTGCATCATCATGCTCTCCCTTTCTATGCCCTGCCTCAGTGAAATTCCAAAAATGTTGCACACAGCTTGTCACATACATCCTAGTCAACTAGTAGAACATCCTTTCATTTTTAAATTGTGTGGTGCAATTTCCTGACCATATTATGTGTTAGTTGTATCTTATATCCCTTTCCCTTAAACTGTCATAGAAAACTGTAAAGCATCCTTGCACAAACTCTAACGAATGAGTTTGATCATCAATGATATAGAAGTGATACTCTCTTATAACCTTTCTATCATCCTCTATACTATCATGTACATGCATGAATTATATGTATAAAAATTATAACTTGTGTGGAGTGGTAATACATATGGTGCATTTCATTTTGAGGTTTTAGTGTAGAATTCTCAGCAAAATCAACAACAAAGACAACAATACCAAGGGAAAAATTGTCCTTACACAACTTGAACTACTCATCTAACCACCATTCTCTATTTGTATGACCCATGTACTCATAAACTAGTTTCTCTTGAAAAATGTTCATAAAATTAGCTACGCATATATCCTTTTTCACTAATTCACACTTCTTTAATTATTTTCCATCTTTAACACCATCTATGACTGACTTGTATTTTCCAATAGAAAGTATTTTCTTACTAATTTAACGTGTGCTATCTAGATGTATGCATCCATGCAACTTATGCAAAACACCACATATAGGACAAAAACCTTTCAAACACATCATCTTATAATTAATGCACCCATAATCTTATTTAGATATACACTTGAAATAATTTCTCTCTGTGACTTAGGAGGTGCTTGTAGACCATATTCCTGCAAAATATCATTAGTGTGCAAAGTAGAACATAGATGGAGATAAATATCATAATGCATAGAAAATTCAACATGGACCCTACAACAACATGTAGTACATGCATGATTAATCTTAACATAAAATGGTTGTCTTCTCAAAAAATATTTGGATAATTCTAATCTAAGGAAAGCTTTGAAGAAACTTTTCATAAAATTGTGTTTGAGTCATATCTAAATAGTGTTTTGGATGTGGCTCACAATTTCTAAATCCAATTCACCTTCTAATAACATCTCTTTGGTTGGGTGAAACCCTTGTGTTGTCATGCCAAATTGTTTCAATCACCGCTCTTAATGCATCAACAACAACCTTGTCCTTGCATGGGAATCTACCTAAGAATTCCCAAAGATAATTATTGTTAGGATCCTCAATTTTATCTTGCCTCTCTAAAGCAGTGTGTAATGTTTTTCTACTTATCCTTAATGACTTGCTTTTTTTTCTTAGAAAATGCAATTTTTTCATTTGCTTTCCCATTATGGTTGATGTGAGGACATAGTGAGTAACATTAGCATATTTAGTACGTGATTTTGAACCAATTTCTTGGTATGCATAAAATAGATTTTTCATAATGACTCTTTCACTATTATTTTTGGATGTTCTTAACCCCAAAATTTTCACTCTTTCTAAATTTTAGTTTTTTAATCATTTCAACAAATAATTGACATATTCCACTTTGATTTAAGTTTTCAAAATAGTTTTTCCAAATTCTTCTAACCATTCTTCTACATTTTGTTTCAGAAATATTATTCTCCATATCATTCAAAATACATTCATCAATGTCAATTAGAAACTCTGGTTTTCTATGAATTATTCTAGGAGGTGTTAATATTGGTTCATGGTATTCATTTTCAATACGTGAATTACATGCATTAATCACATCAAATTCAATTGGTTTATCTTTTTCAATTTCATTGGGTACATTCATCACATCAATTTCAAATGGTGTACATTCATCGCATTCATTAGGTGCCTTCAACACATGCATTTGAATTGATGTATGTTGATCATTTTGATATCATACATTCACCATATCAATTTGAATTGTTGGATGTTCATCATGCTCATCAGGTGTATTAGATGACGTACCTTCATGCAATCTCTTCATACGCTCCCTTTGTCTTTCTTGTACCGCCTCTCATTGTTCATCCGTTACTCTTTTTTTCTTTCCCATTGTTGATATGGATTATCCTACACATATTCATCATGATGAACATCCACAATAAAATAGCAAGGAAAAAAAATGAGCATCATCATTCTATAATCTAAAGTAAAAATGATAAAATTGTATGTGGTAAATTTGGCCTTGTTAATTCACCGTACACTTCAACAGAGTCCTTCTTCACCAGGTACACACAAGACTGAATATGAGATTATTCATCCTGTCTGCCTGCATGATTCGACCTATTGCCTTCTATCCAGATGGGGTTTTTGAAATAGCTCTCAGAACGAGAGTCTCACAACCATAGACCAATCTAGGAATGAAGGATTTTTCTCCATGAATGCAATACAATGCAACATTATTCTAAGAAATGAGAGATGTAAGATAATCTAAGACATGATTTCAATGCAATTATTCTAGAAATTGAAACTATCTTATTGCAAAATGAAATTACTCTATATGAGATGATTAAGAAATGTGACAATAATTCAGTATTCTAACAATGCATAAAA
>MU226634.1:4233438-4262433 GCA_018584345.1 Thuja plicata | reverse complement strand
TATATATTAGAAACGTTTCTACTTTACTCTTTAGTTCTATTTCATTTAAATAGCATGAAAGATTTACTTTATTTTATGTTATAATATAAGTGGGAAGTTACAATAGATTTGTTTCTATTTTATAATGTGACATTAATTTTCATGATCTTGTAGAATAGAATAGTTAAAAAGCCATAATAGAGATATCTTTCTAATTTAATTCCAAATATATATATATATATATAAAATGAAGATTTATTATTTTATTTGAATCTAAAAATATTTTTCTTTTCTAATTGTCATATTGTTTCATTAGAAAAAGGAAAAGATCAAGATTTAATAAAATAGTTATGAACTCATATTAGAAACATGTTAATATTAGAATGTAATTCTGTTTTATGAAATATAAAATGAAAGTGTTTATATATATCTCTATTTTACAAAATATAAAATAAAAGTTTCAATATCATATAAGACAAGTCATTAAAGCAAAAGTCATTTTCATAAAAGGATGCATCTTTGTTTTATAAAAGAAAAGATTATTTATTTTATCTTAAAAAGATAATAGAGAAATGATAATAAACCTATTCTCATATTATAATTATAATATAATTAATTTTATTTTATTGTTTATTCTAATTAAATCTTAAATATGAAAACATCAAGACTAATATAGTTTTTAGTGAACTAAGATTTAAATAGTCAGTGTTAAAGTATATAGTCATCAAGATAAAAAGTTAAATATTATGTCATTTATGTAATTAAAACTTTAGTAATTTTAGCAATAATATCTTGGTAATTTTATTATTTAGTCAATTATGTACAAGTTAAAGAAATTTAAAACTAAATGGTCTCTCTGGTTCATTTAAAGGCCAAAAGTGTGAAGTGTTATTTCCATGGACAGAAATATAGTAAGATTCTAAGTTATTAGATCACTTGGTATTATGAATTAAACATATGGTTTAATTGAAATCAATTTTATTATTAGGTCTTGGGCATGAGATAGGTACATAACTAATTTGGCTTTTAAGAATGATTAATAAGGACTGATCTTTGTAAATCCTTCCTTGAAAGTGACTTTTACTTATATTCCTATGCATATTGGATTGTCAATCCTCAAGGGGGTGTGATAGGGTTTCTTCGATGGTCCTCATTTTACTTTGTCCTCACTCTCAAATGAGAAAATGCTAAAAATGTTATATGTGTAAAACCTGTAAGGCCATATATTCCTTCAACATGATTAAGCCTAACAGATGTCTTTATATAGAATTTATGCCAAAAGAATAAAATAGTTGCATTTTTAGTCAAGTGTAAAATCTAAGGCATGACATCAAGACCACAATGTATTATATTGTAAGATACTCATAAGAGGCTACATGCACTAGATTAATGTTTAAAAAAATGTGTGGTTTTGCGTCCAAATTTTGACTTGAAATTTTGGACATTGCATCATTCCATTACCTAAACATGTAATATCTATATTATCTAATGAAAATGCTTGAAATAAATCTAAGCTACAATGAAAACTATGAAGTGCTCAAGTACTCAATTGCTCCAAGTGCAAGTTATCAAAAATTTGTACCTTACAATAGTTGAAAATGAGGAGTGAGGCCTCCTTTTTATAGATTTTGGAAGAGTTAGGTAGGGTTTTGGCTTGGGTGAAGGAGATTAAGAGGCAAAAGAGATGGATGACTAGGATTAAGAGGTGGAAGGGAGTTGTTGACTTTTCAAATAGGAGAGGTAAAGTGAAGATATGAATGACGAGTGGCATGTGGAGGATGATTTAGGAGTTAATCCATGTGATTGAATATGATTGGCTAAAATGAGAAGAAGAGGATTTATGAATTTATAAAATAAATAAAAGTGCTTATTTAATAAATAGAGGAAATATACTTAGACAAAGGGGTTTAATTAAATAAATAAAAAATTATTTAAATTTAGAAAGAAAATGATAAAGAATAATTTAATTAAATAAGAATATTTATTTAAATAATAGATGAAAATGATAATGAATTAATTAAAAAGTAATTTAATTAATAGAGGAATTATGATTTTTTTGGGTGTCTACAGTATTAAAGTGCAAAACATAAACACAACATGTGCAATAAACCACATGTCAAGATAACATCATGAACATCACATGTTCTCACACCAGCAAAATTCTTTACAATCACTTCGAAAGGTTCCCAAGAATTAATACATACGTGTGAAAATAATAGGCATGTTCAGGTCACCACATGAGAGTTCATATCACATCCACGAACCTCATGGGTCATGATCAGACCATCGTCAATAGTCGCCCATCGACGAGACCACAACACCCTCATGAAATTTAAAAGAAAGAAGTTGACATCAAGAAAGAAAAGGGTAAACATCACCAATGGAAATGAATTTGATATGTTTTGATAGAAATGGCCTCTACTCGATAAAGGGTATCCAAAACAACTTTTCCTTTTTTGATATGACCTCAGGAAGTGCTCATTTTTTATAGGCATTGCAAAAATTTACATAGGTGCTGCAAGAAGTTGCATAGGTGCTACAAAATTGCATAGGTGCGACAAAAAGTTGCATAGGCACCATTCTGCGTCATACATATAGAAGGACCTTTCAAAGGCCATAACTTTTGCATCTGACGTCTGATTGAATCCGTTCAAAATATGTCAAAAATATCTTACAAAGATCTACAATAAAATGAGTCTAAAAATAACCTATGAAATCATCAATTTTTTTCCATCCACTTGAATAAAGTATGGTCCAAGTGCAGGTAACTGTTGTTACCTAAAACATGCAACAAACATGGTAACTTAGTCTGACAAAAAGGTAGGTTTTTTGATAGTAACATACGACATAATATACAGGCTTGCTCCACACCAGGGAGTACCATATACATGCACATCGGTGCATTACCCAATCGATTGCAACCAAAAGAATAATCAGTAAGCTATGCTCAAAATCAAATACATATAAGAGAATTAAAGGATAAGGTGAATATACAACAATGAAACTACTCAATGAACTTAAAACATACATGTGTGTATATATACATCAATTCATATACATCAAGAGACTACTTTGAATACAATAAATGAAAGATTACATCCATATCAAGTCCAATGAATCTCTACAAAGAGCCCTCAATGCTCAAGTATTTTAGATTTGGAGGAAGATCACCACCTGTACACTATTTCCCAGTAGGGGTAAAGTGCAACGCCACCCTACCACATGGAACCCTCAAGCCCACCCCACCATTCTCATGGAGATAGTAACCTAACCAAAATCACAATAAAATTACACACCTAAAGGAGGCTACACACATGCCAATCAAATGCACGACTCGAGGGAAAAACAACAACTTGAGTAAACACATAATATGAGTTCTCAGGTTCACTACTCAGAGCTCTATAGGATAACATGAAGGGACTCTAGTGGAGTGTCGTTACTTGGCTCAAAGTATCCCAAGTAGCATCGAGTCTTCAATCAACATCCATAGAAGGCCAGTCTCAGAATGTATCTTGGATCAACACCTGTAGGTGGTCAAATACCATGCCTTTGATCAACACCATTAGGTAGCTAAACACTGACTTAACTTTGATCAAAAATATTAGTTGGCTAGGTAGTCCAATTTCTCTTTTATTAATTTTTAATCCCCTTTATGTTCATTATGTTATCTCTTTTTAAGAACTTCTTCACATTCCCGGGTCAATTTACTTATGAGTTGCGATAAATGTGAGAATCAACTACACAATATAGCCAAGTATAAAACCATCTCATTAAGAAAAGTGGAAACAAATAAAAATCCACAAGGAAAAATCCATAAAAGACTCAAAAATTTATAAAATACAAAACATGGTAAGCTCTATTGGTCTAAATGCCAAGACCACAGGGCATTCAGACCTCGGCATAGGAGAATATCTCAACCACATGCCTAGATGTGGTCTCAACAACCTAGATCCACATATAACATGCGATCTCAACCTCAACTATGGGAGGTGCCAATACAATAAGAAACACAATAACATTTATGACAATGACAGGAGGATATCTTGACTCCCAAGACACATAAGGAAAAAATAGAGTAAATGTAAAACTAAGCCAATTTTCAAATTGTTTGATTGTTTACTTGAAAAGAGAACAAATTCCCATATAATCCATCAATCATCTCTTTAGAACACAAGGATGGCTCAGAACATCCAAAAGCACAAAATACTTTAATTCTGGAAAAAATTGGAAGAGTGCAAAAATCATCTTTTTAACATAAGATGGGTAAGTTCAGGATACAATATCAAATATCTGAAATGCCTGCAATACATTTTGATTCCACAATCCCATTACAAAGTTGGAGTACTAAGAAATCCAATAAATTAATCACACCAAACATGATGGAAAACACGTTCTGGGTAGCATGCAAAATAATGCAACCCCAAAATTTTCCAAAAATCAAACCTGAAATAAGGCTTCAAAATTAAAACCCATTTTTCCTTAGTCATCCAAAAACACACTAATCCAATAAAATTTTAGTTCTAGATAAACACGAAAAAATGACCAGAATAACGATGTAAAACCCAAAATGCAAAACCCCAGTTACTCGTAGCGAGTCAACCGGGTAACAAAAAACTATAAGATTGTGAGGGAGTACTAACTCTCAGCCCACGAAGAATTTACATACAAGAAATAAATTAAATAAATGAGAAACAAAATAAATAACAAAGGCCCTACCTCATAGCCGGAGGATAAACCCATAAAGACGAGGAATAAAATAAATTCAAAGTTGAATCCTGAAGTGACTCCACATAAATGGAAGTATTCGCATCATGATTCCAAGGAGACACTACCCACCAGAAATTGACAACCTAGTCAATCCCAAAAAGAAGAAGACTAAATTTATCCAAGTGAAAATTTAAAATTCTTCTCCCAACTCAAAGTGAAAAAGTGAGTTAAAATAACTCTTTTTCCAAATATAAAATAGTTTTGCCCAAAAATCCCGAAAGGGAAAATTAAAACAAATCAATTAAATAACTCCCATAAACTCTTTAATTTCCCAAATTAAATCAAATCTATTCCAACTAGAAATGGAATTTGATTATGAAAAATTAGTCGACAATAAAATTAAATCCCTAAAATAATTAAAGTCAACATTTAATTCTAAATCATCCACGACAACTACGGGCACTCTAAATGCATAGATACATCACTGGCCTCTCACAAATGCATATGCAATCTAGATTTACCAACACATATCGAAGGGATAATATTATAACACATATACACCATCAATACAAGGGCGACATTGGATTAGTATGACAGTCCAAAGCTACTATCTCCTATGTCACTACCAGGGATATAGACACACTCAAATCCTGTAGCTCAAGCAAAAATTATCTAGTACCTATTTACTAAAACAAGAAAACATCAAGTGTAGATGCTCATGATATAAATAGTCAAAGCACATAAAATACATGATAACAAATAGGGAAGGAGAGCGATACATCATGTGGATCTCACAAATGAGTGACTACGACTTCATCTCACTTCATACCAGCACAAAGAGCATAATGGATAGCAATTGTGAGATAAAGTAGTAAACATAATATCATTAAATAACATTGCATTTAAATTTAGAGTATTTAACTAAATCACTTTACGACTATTGTGAGCATAAATTATTGAAATCAAACAACTGATATACCCAACAAAATAAAAGGCACAATAATTTAGGAACCCAATAACATCCTAATATATAATCAATAATCTTGAATGCACAATACATCGGATATAATCATAAGGCGTCATCATGCAGATATAATCAAAACAATACTAACAATATAATCTAACAGATAAATCAACAATGTTGCAGTAACTAAAATAGAGTGCAGTAATAATTTACATCACATCACATGGGTACTCACACAATAATATCATGATACAATCAATCCTACATCCACTTCCACAAACCTCAATGACACCATCAAATCACATTAAAAGCCAAACAGGGTAGATACCAATCATAACCACAACAACAATCATTAAATGGACACAAGAATCAACTATACTAGGTGCATCTCACAATACTAGCATAAAACCATAACATAGGAATAGTCACCACATCACAAGATTATCTAACCCAATCACATAGGAACAACAATAAGCATATAAAATTTTAAAGCAAAGTATCTCAGAACAGGCATACAACCAGCCACAACACAATGGTTCTCACAACCAGGCATAAGGGCATAAAAACCCTTTTGATGCAACAACATAAATAAAATCACCCTGAAGGTACAAACCTCTCATGGGTCCATCATGATTAATAATATAAGCATGAAAATTCAAAGGCACATCTAACAGAATGTCACGTGGAATACAAATGAGAGAGATAGTACATCATCCCCCCCAAATAATAGGCTTACTCCTAGAAGCCTACAAGTCAAACCAACAAGTGCACCAAATGCAAGATCAAAAACCAATCCAAAAGAAAGAATAGCCATATGAATCCTCCACTAGTCTGGCCAAGTCACACCATTTCCTTACTAGCCAACCTCACTACTATTGAAAGGATCACACACACTCAACAAGAGCATCAAAAAAATCTCTAATTCCTTCAACAAGGAACACCATACATGATAGGAAAGACACATCTAGCCAAATTTTTTTCCAAAAGAGGCATAACACAAGCCACTCTACCCCACCATGAGTCGTCTAACTGCAAAATATTTCCCTCCATGATCTCTTCAATACCAAAGAATCACAAGATCAGAAGTCAATAACTCAAGAAAGAGGGAAAGATCATCTAAAGAGATTGAGTGGCACTACCATGCTCATCTAGAGTGTACTTTAATCCATCCAGAGTCTCACTAACTCAACTAAGAATCAAAAGGAGGCAAGGATTCCTTGCCAAAATATACTTCTCTAATGGATAATACACCCAACTAAGGGGTAACAAGAGATACAAATACACAAGGTTTCCTCTCAACCAAAAGAACACACCCTAGAGAGGCTCAATAACTCACTCCTATATGAAGGGATAATTAGAGTACAACTAATCACTCATAATAGGAGCAATATGATTTCCATAACATTGAGAGCTCAACTATAGCTAGAAACTAGGGTCACCCAACTAAACTAGACCATGGTCTCAACTTCAACAAGGTGATAATGAATATAAATAGAGAACTTTATCTTACTTTCAAATCCATACCAAATGTCAGGATGATAAGATATGCCTAGATATACCATGTCCGTCTAGCCAAGAGCTAGGGATACCACTCTACAAGAAATCCTTTAGCAAATCAATCTCCAACATGGAGTCTCGCCAGTAAGGGATAAAATACCACTATAATATCATATATATAGTCATAAGGAGATATCACTATGGGAGTGTGATGACTGGAAATGAGACTCTCTCTATCCCCACACTAGATCAACACAAAGAAGGGTAAGGGAAATCACCACAAATGTGACCCCAAAGAGCACTCACTTACACTAAAACCAAATAGTGGTGAATCAAGCACATCCATAATCTCTCTAAAAGAGGCAATCACATAGAAAAACATGATCATAAAGACCCACAACATAGATCTAAACTCATAGGTGGACTAAGTCACACCCTACCATTTAGACTAATAATGCCATGAAGGAAGACACTCAAGATCTCAAAATCACAACATGGGAGAAAACAAGAATCTCACTAAGAAAGCTAGAAACCAATGCAAGAATTCAAGATCAACCAAGATTACACAATATAGACATTGAAATTAACACAACTATCATCATTCTTACTATCACTCAAAATGAGGTCTACCAAAAACATCCATTCATTCTTAACCATTTACCTGAAGTTCATGCAACTATAGTCTTATTTAACATGGTACACATTTACTCATCAATAGTAAAATACAATTATGAACATCCATACTAAGAATATTTACAATCCAATGCATCATTTAAATCAATTAATGTTAACATGCATATACATCATTATCAACTTGCACTTCTTTTATGCGAAAAAAATGATTTTTTCATAATTTAAACAAGAAGATATTCTCATTAACATATTTAAAAATACTCAAAAAACGCAATATAGTAAGTTGTATTTGATGTTCTCCCTTGCACATACTACCAAAGGTCCGCATCAAACATGATAGAGTCACAAAACACAAAATTGTGCAGCAACAACAAACATTTGGGTGCAATCACCTAAATTGGTCAAGGCATAATCAAATGACCAAATTCATATCAGTGGTATCAAAGTGATCAAATTAAATCAAAAGATACTAATGCTTAATTATGTAATTGAATTTAATCAATTAAATGGCATAATAAATCAATAATCCTAAGAAAATATGTCCTAGCCATTTAATTAAGTAAAGATTAGAAATGTTGGCAAGTTGCCTGATCAAAATTGCTTATAGGTTGTCATTTATGGAAACACTACTCATTGGCATTATCCCTATTTTGGAGAAGAACACAAAGAAATAGGTGGAAACCCTAACAAACTCTAGATGGGATAAGAGGGCAATGGCCATTGACAACATCTTTCAGCAAGATGTAAGATTAGTTTCTATGATTCTTGGATAAAAAATTCACTATAGTGGCTGACCTAATTCGGTATCCATAGGACTTATTATGATGGCCTATAAAATGGTGAAATACAATGTAAATTTCAATCTATCCAAAGCTCTTGCACACTAATTTATGGAGAATGAGAAGAAAATCAAGTGAGATAAGTTAAAGGCATTCAGGTTTGGGTCTTTATTGATTCATATTTATATTCATATAGTACATACATTTCCTAGAATGCACCCTAGAGATTGGAAAGACAACAAACCTACTAGAATTAAGATCACAAACAGTTATAGGAGATAGAATAACACTTGGGTAGATGGAGAGCTATTTTCTATGTTCAAAATTCTACAGAGACAAATGAAGGAAAGGGTGTGAATCCCCAAAGATATGGTTGAGAAATACAAAGATACAATTTGTTTCATGGTTGAAACTGATTGTGTGTGCTTTGAGGCAGCTGAAAAAAGAAAGAAGTGGTGTTATCCTATGGGATATGAGGTTAGTTCAAAAGTTATAACTATGCAAGTAGAATATACCTTATCTTCTGAGATTGATCCATCTGAAGAAAGATGGGGAACTTATGAGGAGAAGTCAGAAAATATATGAGAGGAACAAACTAGGACAACAAGGAAAAGAAAAGTAGAGAATGTTGTGGATAATCTAGTAGAAAAGGCATGTATTTCAAATGATGAGATGAAATAACTAAGGAAAAATATGGAAGAAGGAGTTTCTGGATTGGTGACCACTGCTCTTGCAACCCTTCCACCTCCACAAAATAAATTTTTTATCAGTCCACCTTCTACTATGATCGATGTACCAGATACTACAACTACACCACCCAAGAGGACATCACAGGTAGATAAAACAAAAATTTTTCCTAAGAAAAGCACAATGTCCTCCCGAAAGACTTCACCACCAAAAAGACAGAGGATTGAAGTAGAAGAGAAGAAATTAGAGGAAAAGATAGTGCAAGAGAAGAAAACAGAGGAAAGAAAACTTTGGAAACTAGATCTAAAGATGCTATAAAAGAGAATCATTGATCAAGGAAATCTTAATCAGTTGCCTAAATATTATGAGAGGTATAACTAGAAAGATAAGATTCTAATTGAATGTTTTTTCATTTATGATATGCTTGTATTCAAAAAGAATATACTTGAAATAGAAGGTAGTATTCCTAAGGAGTTGTATGATAAATTGGAAATAAGGAAACAATTAGCACTAATAGAGGATGATCAGATAAGGAGGAAAGCTATAGATAATATGCTACCAGTTTTCACATATGATGAACACAAGAGGATACTAAAAGCCATAAATCCCTGTTGAGAATTAAATCAAGACTAATAAGGATTATGGGAAGGAAATATGATGAGGTCATAGAGGAAACACATAAAGCTATTGATAAAGTCCTATTGGAAGATGAGCCTAAAAATCCTTCACCTCCTAAGAACAAGACTACTAAGCCTAAAAATATTCTAAGAGGAGAGTCATCCAAGGTCGCAAAATTAAATCTTGACAAATCTAACGATGTAGAAGATAATAGTCAATTTGTTCGCACATTAAAACAACCAAACTTCTTTGTTTCTAGTGTGCCTCTTTCTTTGGACACCTCATGAGATAGAAGTGACCATTTTCAAGGGAATACTGATATTGTTATTGATGGAAGTGATGAACAAAATGAGATAGAGAAGGAAGTTGACACTAAGGCATAACATAAAGAGACTACAATTGAGGCAGTTAAGGAATCAAAAACTAAAGTTGAATTTAAACAAGAAACACATGTATCTGTTTCTTTAGATTTATTTTTGGCAAGTAGAAGTAAACCTCTGAATACTAATGTGGATGGTATGGATGAGGATGAACTAATGAGGTTATCTTACATAGCCTTTGCTAAGGTTAAGGAGAGATCTAAACAGAAATTAGAAAGGAAGTCCAAGGTACTGGAAATAGCAGTTGATAGTATCAACAAACTCCTACCCCTACCTTTCACCTTCCAAGGAAAGGATATAGTGGAAAACTTGAACAAAGTTCTTGATGAATTTGATTTTCATTTTGAGTCATTGGAGAAGGCTGTAATAGTTAGAGCTAGAAAAGAGTACATGTTGAAGAAGTTGGAAGATTTTTGTAAGTCAATTACATGGGACTTGAGTGACTGAATAAAACTATTATTGAAGCAAAGTCCTATATTTCTCATGGAATAAATTTATATAGCTGCTGTATAAACCGTCTAAATCATCTGAATGATATTAAAGACATCATTATTAATGATATGAAGACTCTGGACACATTAGTAAATAGTTTTGAGTCCTCCTCACAAACTATTGTAGAGCTGGATAAGGAAGTGTCTAAGCTGTTAGACAAAATCAGTGTGCTTGAGACTGAGTAAAGGAAAGTATTGGGAAGATTTGGTGTGTTAAGGAGTCTAATCACTCCTAAACTATCAATTCTGGAAAAAAATATCTTGTAGATATGGAGAAAGTGAAGAAATCTCTTACTGAAGACATGCCTACAATATTGAAGGCTGCAAAAATATCTTCTTTTTCTCTAAATGGTTTGATTCATGTTTGTTAGATCTTAGTAAAGACATGGACTACAAAGGAAAATATCTTTGAAACCTCTTTCCAAGATGTACTTCACATGGTATGAGTTTTTGATGAGTGGTTGTGTAATTCTGATATGTATATAGATACTATTTTTTGTACACTTTTTCCATTGATGTCAAAGGAGGAGTAATGAGTATGAAAAATATGCACTTAGTTAGTAGTTTGGTATTGAGAACTTAGTAATTTTTCACTAAGTGTTTCCATCAATGCCAAGGAGGGAGATTATTGACAAGTGGCCTGATCTATGGCACTCCTAGGGGAATCTCATCATCCCATCATGAACAAAGTTTTCGATCCCCTGCATCGAGCTTTACACTAGGAACTCTTATATCATAGATTGTGAAACCTACCTTCTCTCCTTCCATAATGCACACCACACAACAATCCACCCCATCTACCATCATGGGAGCCCTGCCTCCTTATCCACCATCCTAAACATAGGCAATACCTCCCACCACACAAGCACCATCACCTATTCAACCTACAACATATCCCGCAACAATAACCTATTCAACAACAATAACCAATCCAACATCAACAACCAATCCATCAGCAAAAACCAATCCAACAAAAAAAACCTATCCAACAACTTATCCCACATCAGCAACCTCTTCAGCAACAACAACCCTAGCAATCCCAGCCACACAACACAAACCCCTTCGCTTCTCAAGCACATCCACAATACAACTCTTTGACCGCAACACCACCTCTTATTCAACCTACCCAACAACGTCAACCATCAATGTAGAATACCAATCCCCTCATCACATAGGTGCTACAACAAATCATGAATCCTTTTGCAAGTACACAATCCACCGCCCAATCTACCCAACAAAAACAACCCAACTATGCCAACTACCTGGCTATGCTATCTTCCACTGCATCACAAGTAGTCCCTCCACCACAACAAACCAGTGTTCCCATCAATACCAACTACTTCATTCCACCTACTAGGGGCATTCCACCTTAGAAAACCTATCCTCCATACCTCAATAATTCCACACCACCACCCAATGCAAGTGCACAGTCACCTTAGTTCACTTATCCAACACCTCAGCAGATATAGATCTACTTCCAATAGATACAACAACAACATAAGGCATTACCACCTCCTCCACGACAATATTCCTGTCAGCTGTAGTTCCCACCACCCCAACAACCTATCTATGTTGACCAAACACCACAATACCCTCCACAAAACCATCTGTATTCACCAGCTCCATTCGACCCATATCTCATGAGGAGGATCAACATGACATCAAATAACAATTCCCCACCACCCAATCCAGAGTGGGAAGAAATGAAGAATTCTCTAAAAGAGCTACATGCTGGAACTAAAGAAAAGTCCTTCAAATTTGAGGAAGCCTATCCTTATCCATTCGATCAATCCCTCACAAGTATCCCTTTCCCAAGCTCTTTGAAACACCCAAGTTTGAAAAATACCGTGGAAAGGGAGATCCCATCAGTCATGTAAAGGAGTTCTACATGGCATGCCAAGAAGTGACATACAATGACAATTTCCTTATGCGCTTATTCCCTCAGAGTTTGGGAGGGAATTTTCTAGAATGGTTCTACAAGATCCCTTATGGTAGAGTGTCCACATTTGCAGAGCTCTCAAAGAAGTTTGTAGCCCAATACGTGCACAATATAGAGAATGAACTCTCCCTTCTCAATTTATGTAATTCCAAACAAAAGGGTGGAGAGAGCTTGACAGATTACCTTCAGCGTTAGCAAGGACTTACCACAAGATTTTCCTATCAACCCCCCGAGCAACATCTCATAAAAATATTTATTAACAATCTCCATCCCAAGCTTTCCTACCATATGTGCGTGAATTGTATACAAACCTATCAGGACATCAAAATCAAAGGAATGGATCTTGAAAGGGGTCTTGTAGAAGATGGTGCCATAAAGAACTATAAAGAATCACAACCTAATAGAGGCAATAATGATCACTCTAGATATTGTAGAAAAAATAAGAATGCCATCAGCGATGGAGCCACTGACACTAAGTATGTCTGGATCATTGTGGCAGGTCCTCAAGCATCCACTCCTGCATACCAACAACCACAATACTATCCATAGACTACCCCAACACATGCATACCAACAACTGCAACACTATCAACAAACTTCCCTAGTGCCGAACTATTCGCAACCACAGTATCAAAAAGTTCCACCTCCCCCAATATATAAACAAGCAACCCAACACCAAGCCATGCAACAACAAACCATACGCCTGCAGCATGCTAACCAACCTAATTATCCGTATAATCCTCAACATCTCTAGAATCAGACTAATGCAATATCAGTCCAACAAGGACATAACAGACCAAGAAGAGATCAAAATGCACCTAAGCGTACATTCACCCCTTTGGGTGAACCCATAGATCTCATTTTCCAAAGAATGGCTATAGAAAACCTGGTAGTATATCCTCCACTAACGCAAAATTTTGAGAACTCTACTCCAAAACCAAAATGGTTCAATGACAATGAATATTGTGACTACCATTGTGTTAAGGGACATGCCATGATCAAGTGAATGAAGTTAGAGCACTACATCCAAGACCTCATTGATCGCAAGGAGATTGAAGTAGATTCTACAAACAAAGCCTCACCCAATAAAAATCTGAAAATCTACCAAAATGCGTTCGCAAACCATGCCAATAACACAGGACCTACCAACACACACACTGTTTCAACATCCAATCAGAACAAAGGAAAACAAAGTGCTCATACCAGTAATAATACCACCACTCATGTTGAGTATAGTATCCTCATCAGTTGTATATCCCAAGTTGAGCCACCTGTCAATGTCATTCATATGAAAGGTGCCGATACTAAGTGTGTAATTACCATGTGTCGCGGATGCATAACTGTTGTAGGTGCTAGTACTACCTCATCCTCTAGGGAAAAATATAACTTATTGGAACATATAGGGAATACGCCTGCCCAAATACCCATCTTGGATCTCTTACGCACATCACCCGTCCATTAAGAGATCTTGAATAAAGCTTTGTAAGAGTTACGCATTCCCAATAACATGGATCCCGGTCAGTTTCAAAACCTTGTAGGTCACTTATCCACATCTTATGCTATATATTTTAAACCCACATTTATGCCATATGTTGAGCTTGATCATATCCTCCCTCTTCACATCGTCGTCATGGTCTAAAACTTTGTCGTTAAGCGGGTCATGATAGATAATGGTTTGACCTTGAATGTATGTACTTTAAAATTTATAAAGAAACTGGGATACACCAAGGCTGATATCATGAATGATGTCATCACAATCAAGGCCTATGATAATCTAGAACAAACAATAGAAGGTACAATCTCCTTGCCCATTCAACTAGGCCCAATAGTACAAGAGACAACTTTCCATGTGGTTAATCTTGACCTACCATACAACATCCTCCTTGGACGCCCGTGGATTCACTCTATGCAGGCCATCCTTTCCACCTATCATCAGTGTATCAAGTTTCCATACAATGGAGTTGAGATCACTATCCATGCAAATCCCAAGCCCTTCACATACTACCATGCATTGGAAGCCTCCCATCCAGATTCAAATCATTGTTGTGAGACTGACATTGGCACATCTATTGCTAGTTCCTCTACAACCCTTCCAGATCTAAGCACCATCCTTGCATCCACTCTATCCACTATCAAGATCAACCACCAAGGCTATGGAGAATATAGTCTAACTAATGCTTTTGCTGTTAGAGCCCTTCCAGCTGATCCACATACATATGGGAATCCATCCGGCTACATTGAGAAAAAGACACCTGAACCAACGCAATTGGGTCCTACCACCTTTCTTTCTCTTGGCATTTTGAATAGCCAAGAAATGGCACCTGATATCAATAAATATATCTACAAAGATCTCACACCTCCTAACAGTGGCCTCCTGAATCATTTCAAAGGCAAATATCCCTCCACCCATAAAATGGTCACTGGAAAGTGGAACTATCAAGGAGGCAGACTGGGCCGTGAAGAACAAGGCATGAGATTTCCCATTAAGGAAACTAAATTACAAAGAAATATTGGTCTGTGATTTGAAAATATTGCATTCGGCATTGGCCATAACATGACTAGGGGCACTAACAAAGCCAGTCTTACTTATCACATCCCTCTGGGTAACATATGCAAATTTAAAAACATCCCAGAAGAGAAAATTGTGAGAGCCTATGATGATATTAATGCTGACATCTTCCTTGGTAACTCCGTCCTTCTCCAATTATCCCTCCATTTCATTGACCTTCCACTCCTCCATCCCAAGCTCATTAATTGGGACCAACCAAGGAACACCTCGATCGACGAGTTTGAAAGCATGGCCGCGCTCCTAAGCTTCATGAGAGCTATAGATCAACAACCAGATTGGGGGAAGACTTCCACACATGTGTACACCTTGAATGTGGAAGCATAGTTTGAGGGAGAGGAGGACTCTAGCTGCAAAATTGAAAAGCAAAATAAAAAAGAAATTTTTTTATTTCTTAGTGAAAACCCTTTTGGGGCACTTTCAGATAAAAAAAATAAAAAATAAAGAGCATATCTCCTAGTGAAAATATTTCTGAGGTGCCAGGAGATGGAGATTATCCTCTCCCTATCATCCATGATTATAGGTCAGAACAATTATCTATTCTCATCGAGGAAACCAAACCTGTTAATTTGGGTCAAGAGGACCAACTTCGACTCACTCACATTGCAACATCCTTGACTGAAGAAGAAGAAATGGCCTTCATAGCTCTTTTAAGAGAATATTCAGACATCTTTGCATGGTACTATTCTCACATGCATGAATTGGATCTTGAACTTGTAGCACATCATCTATCTATGGATCCTAACATTAAACAAGTCAAACAAAATATCCAAAAAATCCATCCCAAAGTTGCACTAATGGTCAAGACAAAACTAGAAAAGATTTTGGCAGCTGGAATCATTTGAGCGATAGAATATTCAGACTGGATTTCAAATATATTCCCAGTCTCTAAGCTAGATAACTCCATCAGAATCTGCACCGACTCCCAATATCTAAACAAAGCATGTCCAAAAGATGAATTTCCATTGCCTAACATTGACATGATAGTGGACCTCACTGCCAGACATGAGATGTTTTCTCTCATGGATAGATTTTTAGGATACAATCAAATCCATATAGCAGAAGAAGATCAACATATGACATCATTTACAACCCCATGGGTTACCTTCTTCTACAACATGATTCTATTTGGGCTCAATAATGCTGGAGCAACAATCAGAGGGCCATGACTGTCATATTTCACAACATGATCCATAAGATCCTTGAAGATTACGTGGATGATATATTAGCTAAGCCAAAAAATAGAATGGATCACCTAAATGATCTAGAGGTAGTGTTTGATTGACTTTGACATTATGGTCTCAAGCTTAATCCAAAGAAATGCGTCTTCGGAGTTACATCAAGAAATCTCCTTGGCTTCATTGTATCAAGGCGTGGCATCGAGATAGATCCTAAAAAAGTTAAAGCAATCATGGAAATGCCTTCACTAAAGATACTTAGATAGTTGCGTAGTCTACAAGGAAAGCTTCAATTAGTGTGCCTCTTCATATCACAGCTTGCAGACAAATGCTAACCTTTCACACATCTACTAAGGAAAGATCATAGTTTCAAATGGGATCCTATATGCCAAAGAAGCTTTGATAAAATCAAGGAATATCTGGCAAATTCAACTATCTTAGTGCCACCTACACCAGGAAATCCTCTCATTTTGTATATATCTGCAACAACAATAGCACTGGGAGCACTCCAGGCCTAGTTAGATGACAATGGAAAAGAGTGCACTATCTACTACATTAGCCGCACTTTGGTGGGCTATGAGATAAATTATACACCAATGGAAAAAGCATGCCTAGCAGGGGTTTTTTCCACTCAAAAGCTCTGTCACTACATACTCAGTCATACAGTTAAGATTATATCAAAAGTAGACCAGCTCAAGTATCTTCTAACCAAAACAACTCTCACAAGCTGCATGGCTAAATGGGTAATGATTTTAAGCGAGTTTGACATCCAGTATGTTGACAGAACAACCGTCAAAGGTCAAGTTAACATAGATTAGTTAGCAGAGGCACCATTAATCGATGCATATCATTTAGTCATGGAATTTCTTGTTGAACATCTATGTATGGTGGAAGCACAACTATCCTAGAAGCTATTCTTTGATGGCTCCTACACATCACATGGTTCTGGGGCAAGAATCCTGTTTGTTACCCCACAAGGTGACTACATCTCGAAATCATTCAAACTAGGATTTCCTTGCACTAACAATATAGAAGAATATGAAGCATTGGTCATAGGGATTAGCATTTCCATTCAATGGAACATAACATATATCCAAGTCTTTGGCGATTCTCATCTCATCATAAAGCAAGTGTTAGATGAATTATAAATGAAAGATGATAAGCTGCTACCTTACAAAGAGATGGTAGAAAAAATAAAGGAGAATTTCATCAATCTGAAAATCACCCAAGTACCACTTCTACAAAACAAAGCCAACGATGCAATGACTATAATTAGATCTCTTCTAGAAATACCATGTGCTGCAATGTAGTATGAATTCTTAGTTGAGAAACTTCACGCACCAGGTTACAAGAGAAATGATGTTAGTCAGGTCTGTGTCTTGGTTGGTTCTCAGTCCCCATGGTACCATGACATCCATGCTTATCTAAAGAATGGTATCATATCCCCTCATCTAACCAACACCCAAAACAAAAACCTTATTCACAGAACTTCCCACTACACCATTGTAGCCAACACCTTATATCATCGTGATTATCACAATATTCTCTCTAGATGTTTAGATGAAATGAAAGTTGCCCAGGCATTGCGAGAAGTGCAAGCCAGAATCTGTAGTGCCCACATGAGTGGCATGGTCCTAGCTAAATAACTTCTTTGAATTGGGTATTATTGGCCTACCATGGAGCATGATGCTTGTGAATTTGTAAAGAAATGCTTAGCATGTTAGCAGCATGCGAATTTGATCCATGCACCAGCACAAGAGCTATATCCCATTGCACCTTCTTGGTCATTCTCATGTTGGGGTTTCAACCTAATTGGTAAGATCACTCCCCTATTCTTTGAGGGAAAAAAATTTATCATCACAAAAACTAAATACTTTACTAAGTAGGTTGAAGAAATCCCACTTTCCCTCACGACAGACATCCAAATATCCAAGTTTATCCTATACCACATCATTTTCCATTTTGGCATTCTATCCACCATTTTTATAGATCATGGATCACCATTTTAAAATAAGCATATGGTTGATCTTTACACACACCTCCACATCCATCATCTCTTCTCTAGCCCATATTTCCCACAAGGTAATGACCAAGTTGAGGCAACCAAAAAAACACTTCTAAAAATCCTAAAGAAGGTTGTCAATGATATTGGTCTTGACTGGAACCTCCAAATTAATCCTGCCCTTTTGGCCTATCGTACTTCATTCCGCACTCCCACAGGCACCACTCCATATTCCCTTGTCTATGATGTCAAGGTTGTCTTACCAATAGATTTCAAACTACCATCCTTACGGGTATCTCTCAAAGACTTAATCACAGATGAAGACTACAGAGTAACAAGACTCACACAACTTGATCTCCTTTATGAAAAGCGCGAGCAAGAATATGACCACGTGATCATATATCAGAATCTATTAAAGCAAAGCTATAATAAGAAGATCCACCCATGCCAGTTCTAGGTAGGGGACTTTGTGGTCAAAGAGAATCAAAAAGTGAGCGCTAATCAAGAAAAGAAAGAAAGTTTGAGGTTACTTTGAAAGGCACATATATTGTCACTACATGCTTCAGATCTGGAGCATATTAGTTATCCACTCTTGAAGGAGAACCTCTAAATGATCCAATCAACATCATTCATCTCAAGCGCTTCTATGCCTGACAACTTCTTATCTCAGTTATCTGAAAAATCCAAAAATATTATAAAAAGTCCTGAAGAAATCATTGTCTTGGTGAAAATATGGTAAACAGACACCTTGATGATAGAAAAAAAATCAAAAAGAGAAAAAAAGAAAAAAAAATCAATCAAGAGAAATCAATTGTCCAATGGTGAAATCTTGGCAATCAAGATCCTTGGACAAGTATGTGTGGTGAAAACCTAACAATCAGGCATCACACATAGTGGGCTATATCATTATCTATAAAAATCTCATTCTCCTCCATCTCATTCATTCCACTCCACTTTGGCCTAATCATTACCTTTATTTCCTAGATGTTCGATTATTGATCGCATCAGTCAACATTGGTCCTCCTGTCCTACATCCTTAGCTTTTGTACATATCATTCCTATATATACTCATCCATCCAAGTTGTATATATGTTGTCCTATCCCAATCCCTGAGCTCTAGTCCTATAAATATCTTGTCTGTGTTAGTCTAGTCTTGAGTCTAGTCCCGCTTATACATATATCGCATCCCTGGTCGATATCCTTGAAGAAAGTGATCCAGTTTCAGTTCCAAATCCTGTGCTTCAATAAGTTCCTTATGACAAAATCTTGTTTCAGCAATTTGATCATCATCACATCTTTGGCCAATCATATTCAAAATTGACATCTCCATGTAAATGGATCCTTGAGGATGTATCCTTCCTCTCGTTGACCTAAATCCAATCATCTTTCTGGAAATGGGTCCTTGAGGATGTACCCTTTCTATCACTGACCTAAATCTAGATCATCATCATCACTGGGTTCTTGTAGGATATATCCTTCCTCTTCACCTAATCTCAATCCAATCATCATCCCATATTGTTGATCTCTCCAGAAAAAGACATCTTGTTATTAAATTTTTGATCTTGAAATTTGAATTTGGTTCTTGGTTATCATTCCTGATTCTTTTGGGTTGTTCTCCTCCTCAAGGTTTCCACAATTCTTTATATCATGGTATGCTATGAATGGATGCACCTGAGATAGGGAACTTGATATTTTTGTTTTATGCTTGTGAGTAGTCAAATATGACCCTTGCATGTATGTAATCCATTTGGGTTCGCATGTTGCACTTGAGAAGTGTCGCTTGCTTGTGGGATTTTCTAGCATAATTTCTACCATGGCTCTTCCTGGAATCATGTGTGATGCTGGGGCAACCCCCACGTGTCTTTAGTGTTAGTCCTCTACAACATCAATGACAAGGCCTCATGTTCCTAGTAACCTTGGAATGGTCTCTAGCATTGTTATATCAAAATAAGTGCTCAACTACATGTTAGTATTACACCCTGGAATACCCCTCACTCAAACTTCAAGAAAACTCCTCACCCCATCAAATCCCTAGCAAAGCATTTCCTTTTTAGTCCAATCAAATCCTATCAAAAGAAGCAAATCCAACATCCCTATCAAAGAATTTCCTTTTTAGTCCAATAAAATCCCGTCTCAAACCTAACCCTTCATCCTTGATGCAAACCTGACTATCCCCTCCCTCATTCTTATATCCCCCTTCCTTTTTCTTTTATCCTGTCTCTCCTGGCCATCTTTTCAAGATGCCGCTAGGGCTTCACCTTTTCTCCCTATCACTCTCTCAAGGGGGCATCATCATGGTCATCCTATTATAAATCTATCCTAATCATCACTCTGGGGCAACTTCTTTGCCTACATCCACATCTTCACGTCATCTATTGTTTTAAACGTCTTCAAAATAGAGTTATTCTAACACTATGTCAAAGAGGGGCAAAATGTAGACACCTAAATCTGATTAACCTAATTCAATCATATTAAGTGCCTTCTAGGACATACTAGCTAAGTAATTAAGCATTACCTAATTGATCTATGTCATCCCCTAGCCCTAATTAATTAAATTAATTGGCTATAGTCATGATTTATTATTAAAAGCACCAATAGCTTAATAATTAATTAAAACCCCATTCCCCTATTATTGAATGAATATTTTATTTATGTAATTCAACTCATTAATATTCCCTTTAACCCTTAACCTAACCTATCTCAAACACCTACCTTAGGGTTCAAACTAATCCCAACCTCTTCACCCATGCTAATCCTAATCCTAATCCCAATTCTATCCTAAACTCTCCCTAATGATGTCACATTCCTAATCTTTGGATTAGAAATTCAATCCCTTCCCCAAAGTCAACTTTATCAAGCTCTATCTTATCCCCTCACCCATGCCTCATTAATGCCTCTTACACCCCTCATTAAGGCTCTTACACCCTCATTAATATCCTTATATCCTAAAGTCTCCTCTCAGCCCCTTGGCTCACTTCCCTAAATGGTCACATTCCTCCCTATTTTCAACCCAAGAATATTTTGACACTTGTCATCATATGATGCACTTGAAGAAGCACAATCCATGTGCTCTCTTCTAGGTGCATCTGAGGCTCTCCTCAGGATTGCATCCTGACCCTTGATTCCTCACCCATTTTCTATAAAAAAACCTCATTCCTTCACAATTTCATCCACCTTCCATATAGAGTTATAATGCCATTTTTAGTCCACAATCATCCATTTTGAAGCAATATCCATCTTGAAGCATTGAATCAATCTTGAGCATACATCCCTTAAGCATGGACAGAAAGAAATATCAAATGGAGTTAGAATGAGTCATAGGAGGTTTTTAATCTCTTATTTTATGCTTATTTTAAGTTTCACTTATGTCTTAGCATGTGTGTAGTTTAGATTATTAGTTTTAGAGTGTTTTCATTTGTTATTATGCTCCTTTACACCTAATTTTCATAGCTTACAGAAACATTACTCATTGGCATGGTTACTTGGAGTACAATCCAATTTTGTATATTTAGTTTTGTAAAAATGACTAAGTCCAAATGCAGTTTATAGGGTACAGTCACATAGTTTTGGTTAGCGAGCAGAATATATGGAGATCTAAGTCATGCAAGCTTAGAGGGAGACATTTTGGGATATAGTAGAGCTCCAATTATTGTTGCTTGTATTTTGGAGTTTATCTCTAAGAGTTACAGTCTTTTGAAGTCATGTGAAGACAACAAAATAGTATAATAGGGAAGATGAATGGTCGCGATGATTAAGGAAGTAATTTGAGGATCCAGAAGTGCTACTTTAGATTTGGATTGGGTCCTACCCTAATTTTTTTAGAGTATGATAGTCAACTATGGATTTGATATCTGGTTAAGTGTTGGACACATTTTGTGATATTCTAATGCAGGAGCATCTTAGGTCCTTGGCAATCCTTCTCAACAGAAAATATGTTTTTTTTGTTCTCTGTTGCTTAGGCATGCTTGTTCCGAGTTGGTCTTTGTCATTTGGGTTTTATCTTTGTTTCTCGATTATGCTTGTTCCAAATTAGTCTCTATTTCTTGGGTTTCTGTCACTCGGGCATGCTTGTTCCAAGTCCATTTTTTGTCGCTCAGGTTTATCTTCTGTTGCTCAAGTATGCTTGGCCCGAGTCATGTTCTGTTGCTCGGGTTGTTCTTTGCCCGAGTTATGCTATTGCTCGGTCATCCTTTTCCAGAGTTGTTTATTTTTGAGTTGGATCTGGTGGCTGAATTCTATATTTAATTTTCATGGCTTAATTAATATGGGGTCTCTCTTTAGGATCTCTGTGGACCTAAATATGGGTCTCACTTATGGATTTGAGCACAGACCTCTTTGGTGGTCTCTTGTATATATTTGTTTCTACGTTCTCAGTTTAGGGACAATTTAGAAGTAGGATTTTGATATCAGATTTTAATATAAGATTAAGTATTGAATTATCTAGAAGGAAGGTCTATGACCTCGCATGTATGAAGATCAAATCTACAATTCATTAAATGTATATGGCCCAAACCGTGAAGGCCTTACAACCCAACATGTATTGATTTTTATCAATTAATGAAAAGGATCTTTGTTGTTTCTTCTCTCACTGTATTGTTGTTGCTTCTACATTGTGTTTGCCAGTTGGTTTGGTAGTTGGGAGAGCCCTTGGCCCCTCCTACCATTCTTCCTTGGGTTAAGTGGTATCAGAGAATTGGTGAGATCTAATTTTCTTCTTATAAAACCTAACCCTAGTTGGTGATATTTTTGTGGGGTAGTAGATTGTGATTTGACCTACAATTGCAAAGGTATTCAAGATGGTTCATGGGAGAGGAAATGCAGATCTAGGTCTAGCTGATATACTTAGATAGATGGCTGCTAGATTGGAAGCTATCAAGACAGCCCAGTGCAGAGGAAGACATCTTGAAGATGTTAGTGATGATGAATTGGAAGAAGTTCAAGGTGAAGTTGCACCTACACCTGTGATGGATTGGGAAGAAGAAAGATTCCTGAGAGCATTGACAAGTTTGAAATCCACACCTCAGTTTAATCCTCCTAAGTATAGTGGAAAGTTGGATTCTGATGAATTGATAGACTGGATAACTGAGATGGAAAATTATTTTGAATATAATAATGTATTAGGGGATAAGAAGGTGAAGATTTCAAGCACAAAGTTGAAAGGTCATGTGTCCTTATGGTGGGAACATTTGCAATTGGATCAAAAGAAGAAAGGTAAAGACAAAATCAAGGTATGGGATAAGATGGTAAAAAAATTGAAAGGAAAGTTTCTACCTTGTGATTATCAGATTAACCTGATTAGGAGAATGTAAATTTTGAAGCAGAAAGATAGATCAATAAAAGACTACACTGAGGAATTCTATAGATTGGACATCAGATCTGGACATGTTGAAGATAAGGTAGAAAGAGTAAAAATATATTTGAATGGATTGAGAAGTTCCATACAAGATGAGATCAGTTTGGTCAAGATGGAAAGCATTGAGGAGGCCTATCAATTTTCCCTAAAAGCTGAGGAGAAATTGAACAAAAGATATGAGAAAAGACAAAGAGGAAGAGGTGGTAGATTCCCTAGAGGAGGAGGTAGATCTCATGGTGAAAATAGTAGATTTGAACCAGACAAGTCAATTTCAGACACATCTCAAGACAAAGGAAAGACTAAATGGAAAGGTGGAAGTTCATACCAAGGAAGGGGAAATTACTCCCAAGTTGGTTATAGTAGAAGAGGGTTCCAAGTAACTTGTTACAATTGTGGTGAAGGAAATAAATACTTTAAGTATACACATGAAAGAAAGAAACTTGGTAGTAGCAGAAATTCTTTGGTGCAAGAGGAGTCACCAAATGAAGCTGAGAAGGAAGGAAATCTCATGATCTGAAGGATACTATGGTGTGAAAAAGATAAGAAAGATCTTGTCAGGAAAATTTTGTTCAAGACCAGATGTAGAGTTGCAGACAAAGTTTGGAAGGTAATTGTTGATAGTGTAAGATCGAAGAATCTGGCATTTGAGGAAATGGTTAAAAAGTTTTAGTTGGAAGGGATGAAGCTTCCGAAGCCCTATCAAATCTCATGGATCAAGGATGAACACACATTAATGTTAAGTGAACAATGTTTTATGAATTTGAAAATTGCAAAGTATTATGATAAGGTGTTATGTGATATTATGCCAATGGATTGTTGTCATATTTTGTTGGGTAGACCTTGGCAATATGATAGACATGTTATATATGATGGAAGATGTAATATATATTCTATTTGGGTTGATGGTAAGAAGAAAATTTTGTTACCTTTGGTTGAAGAATCTGTTGGTGAGATATGTACATCTGTGAAATTTTGTTTGATGGAAGGTAGAAAGTTTGTTAAGGATTTGAAAATAAATGACATTTGTTATGCTTTGATTCCTAAAAAACCGAGTAAGAATACAAAAGATGAAATTCTTGCAGAAGTTGAAAAGTTACTCACTGAGTACAAGGAGATAATTTTAGATAATGTACATAATGGTTTACCACCAATGAGAGATATCAGTCATTGTATGGATCTGATTCCTAGAGCTAGTTTACCAAACAAAGCACCACATAGGTTAACATAGACCGAGAATGAAGAACTTAACTGACAAGTTCATGAATTTTTGAACAAAGGTTTGATTTGAGAAAGTTTGAGTCCATGTGTAGTACCAGCTGTGTTGGCACCTAAGAATAATGGAGAATGGTAAATGTGCACTGATTCAAGAGAAATCAACAAGATCACAGTGAGTATAGGTTTCCTATACCGAGAATGGATGACATAATGGATTGTTTGAGTACAACAAGATATTTTACCAAAATTGATTTGAAGAGTGGGTATCATTAGATAAGAATTAGAGAAGGTGATGAATGGAAGACTACTTTCAAGACAAAGGAAATTTTGTATGAGTGGTTGGTTATGACTTTTGGTTTAACTAATGCACCGAGTACATTTATGAGGTTAATGAATGAAATTTTGAATAAATTCTTGAATAAATGTGTGATTATATACTTGGATGATATTATGATATTCAGTAAGACTAGAGAAGAGCATTTGTGCATATAAGGCAAGTGTTGCAGAGATTAAATGGGGAAAAGTTGTTGATAAATCTGAAGATGTGTTTCTTCATGAAAGAAGAGCTTGCGTGGTTTTTTAATTTCAGCTGATGGTTTGAAGATGGATTTTGAGAAGGTTGAAGCTATACTTAGTTGGACTACACCTGAGAATGTTAGTGAGGTAAGAACATTTCATGGATTGGCAAGTTTTTACAGGAATTTTATTAGAAATTTTAGTTCTATTTGTAATGCTACGACTAAGACAATGAGAGGAGACAAAAGAGAATTAAAATGGACACATGGAGCTAATAAGAGTTTTGAGGCTTTGAAATTGAAGGTTTCTTAATTTCCTATGTTAGCCTTACCTGATTTTAATAAGTTATTTCAAGTGGAAGTGCAATTGGAGCTGTGCTGACTCAAGAAGGTAAACTTGTTGCTTTCTTTAGTGAAAAGTTCAATGATGTTAAAAGGAAATATTCTATCTATGATCAATAATTCTGTGCTATTGTTCAAGCTATGAAGAATGGAGATATTATTTGATGCCAAATGAATTTGTGTTGTATACTAATCATAAGGCTTTACAGTATTTAGGTAGTCAAAATAAGTTGAATTAGAGACATATGAAATGAGTAGAGTATTTGAAGAGTTTCACATTTGTGATTAAAGATAAGAGTGGAGTTTCTAACCTTGTTGCTGATGCATTGTGTAGAAGAAGGTCTTTGTTGACTAAAAGTAGAATTGAAGTTCTTGGTTTTGAAGACATGAAGAGTTTGTATGAAAGTGATTCTAATTTTTCTAAGTAGGGGAGAGTGTGGAGAGCACCTAATTCAAATCAATCAAGTAAGTATGAAGACTATTTCATTCAGGAAGATATGTTGTTCAAAGGTATTCAATTGTGTATACCAAGAGGTTCAATGAGAACTAATTTGATTAAGGTGGAACATAGTAGTGGTTTGGCTGGACATTATGGTATTGATAATATTGGTTACTTTTTATGTTGCAAAAAAACACAACCTCTTCTTCTTCTGACTAGTTTTATAGAGAAGTCAAATCCAAATATTACTCCATCCAAGAAAAGGAACAACTAACAAGCACTCTTACAATACTTCTACTCTTTAGGTTCTGCTATACCAAGGGGGGATACCCTATAATACCCTGAGATATTTCTATATGGTATTCATCTAAGCAGTAATCTCACAACAAATCAACATAACCGGGAGATACTAGATAATTGGCTAATTATCCATTGAACATCAACCATGAAATGGAGCATGAGATAGAAACTCAGAACAAACTTATGAAAATATAGACTTAATGGATTTATGTTTGTTTATATAGAAACCATAGCCAATATGCCACAAGATGTGCAATAACAAAGAACTTATTAATTTCAGATCAGTGCCTTATCCATTGGATTACTCTCTAACTCAAATACAATATACCAAAATCAATATTTATCAAAGATTCTAGGTCATAAACACAAATATCCCAAACCCATACTGATGACATGTAACTGATTGAATGTTTGATAAATGTTAAGTTGAAGATAATGCAAGATATTAAATTAGTTAATGGTTTGTATTGTCATTACTGTAAAATTGATATCATCTGTACGGTCATGTACATAATGCCAAAGAATTCAGAGAATCAATGGAACAAAGCTTATGCTTCTAGCAATGCATAAATGTCAAGTATTCACCAAGTGACAGACAACACTGATGGAGTGCACACCATCAGTAAAAGGCAAAGAAGAAAAGTCACAGTGATACTCGACGAGTAGAAGATAGTGTTTCCCGACAAAGAAAAACCACAGGATGCTCGACGAGCTGAAAACAAAGTTGCCTGACGAGTCAAATCCAATGATGCCAAGTAGAGGGAGATCCTAAAGCTACCTAGAGTCACACTGATGAAACTGGCAGTTGTCACCGATGACTAACTACAGAGTTGACTGACGGAAAAGAGAGTTTAGAAAATGAAAAAATATCTAGCTAGCAAGAGCTAAAGATAGACTTAATTGGTTGTTTTCTTTGTTTTATTCAACCAGAGTTAAGTAATTAATTTAAAGCTGATTTGTATAGTTGAAAAAAAGATAACTACAACATAAATCAGGAGTTATTCTTTAAATCAAATTGGTTGGATTGTTTTTCACACCAAGAATCAAGAATCAAGAATCAAGAATCGGTGAATATCATGTCTATATAAGAGACAAGATTAATTCATTTCCAAATGCATGAAAGGGGAGTGAATAGAAAGAGGATGCTGAAGAGAAAATGATGAAGAATATCTTCATACAGTCCTGATTAATCAAGCTTAAGGAGAGCTAAGGAATTCTCTAGACACTGACGGACAGTGAAGCACAACATCACAAAGCAGAAAGTGTGGAGCACAAAGAATTGAATTGATACATTGATCAAAGAGGTAATGTACTTAAATAGATCTGAAAATATTCAATTCAAAGTTGCGTTAGAAACAGGTCATAGTGTTTTATTTTAATCATTGAAGCATCAAGTCTCTTAACCGAGAATGACTTAACAATATTCTATATATTGAGGTACATCCCAAGGAGTGCCAAAAAGGTTGATTCATGAAAGTAGCATTGGACTTGCCCGATACCTATTGATAGTCTAAAAAGGAGGCTGATTCAAGGATGGTAGCAATAGATGCTTGATACTAAGTGACAACCTCTATGTATAAAATCCTCTAACAAGGTCACACCTAACAGTGTGTTTGTAACCTTTAACAGGGTTGGCTCCTAATAGGGCTCACTTCAAAAGAGTGAAAATTTGGGGTACCGGTCCCAGTGGTTTTTTCTCTTAACAGGGTTTCCACTTTACAATCCATGTGTTATGTGTGTATGGTTTATTACTTTACTATTTTACATTTCACATATGCATTTTTGGATAGATTGGTATACTCTGCTTATTTACTGAGTTTCAGTAAATAGTTTTATTGCTTATTAGTAATCAAGGAGAATAAGGATAGACAAGGAAAATTGACAGACAGTTAATCATTATAAGTATTTCATGGCATGAATCTTGTAGGGACTTAATAATCTAAGGTTTATTTGATTGGTGGTAAATTGTTGAAGGATAAATTTTGAGGCCACTGATTCACCCCCCCTCTCAGTTATTACTAACAATTAGTATCAAAGCTTGTGTGCTTAGAAGGAAGGTTTCAAGACCTAAGTCAGGATCACAAGATGAACAGATGAGATGTGCCCAAGTTGAACAAAGACAACTTTGCTTCATGGAAAAGCAGGATAAGACTCCACTTATGAGGTATTGGTAATGATGTTACTCAATTCCTAGATACTGAATATGTGTTTCCTATAGGAGTATTGATAGTAGATAAATTGAGAGAGAAGCATGAGCATAACTGCATGGTTATAGAGCTTTCTTTCTCACTCTCTGATGCTGAATTTGAAGATGTCAAGGATTGCAAAACTGCAAAGAAGATGTGGGACAAACTGAAGCTTGTACATGGAGGTGATACAAATGTTCTAAGAGCCAAGGTAGAAAGCCTTAGA
>MU226634.1:4177602-4230890 GCA_018584345.1 Thuja plicata | reverse complement strand
GAAGGAGTAAGAATACTACTTGCTTATGCTGCATATAAAGGATTCAAAGTATATCAAATGGATGTCAAGTCAACATTCCTAAATGGAATACTTGAAGAAGAGGTATACATTGAACAACCAGAAGGGTGTGTCGATCCAGACAAGAGAAACATGGTATGTAGACTTCACAAAGCCTTGTATGGATTGAAACAAGCTCCCAGAGCTTGGTATGAACAACTTCATTCCTATCTAATAAGTATTGGATTTATAAGGACTAGTGAAAACAATAATCTTTATTTGAAAGAAGATACTGATGCTAACACTTTGATTGCTGAAATATTTGTTGATGACATCATATTTGGAGGAAATGATATGCTATGCAAATCATTTTTTGATGAGATGAGAAAAGAGTTTGAGATGTTTATGTTTGGAGAGATCAAGTTCTTTCTTGGTCTATAGATCATTCAAAAAAGTGAAGGTATTTTCATTACACAGTCCAAAAACATCAAAGAGGTCCTAAAAATATTCAAGACGGAAGATTCCAAACAAGTTGGAACACCGATGGCTACTGGATGTAAGTTGAAAAAGGAAGATAAGACAATAGAGGTAAATCAAACTTTGTACAGATCAATGATTGGAAAAATCATGTATGTTGTACACACTAGACTAGATATTGCACACACAGTAGGAATTGTTGCTAGATTTTCTACTAATCCCAGGGAATCACATATGACTACTGTGAAAAGAATTTTAAGATATCTGAAGAATACTTAGGAATTTGGCTTATGATATAGAGGAGAAGGAAAATTTGAACTTAAGATGTTTACCGACGCTAATTGGGCTAGAAATATTGATGACTGGAAGAGCACAACTGAAGAAGTATTCTTTATGGGTGACAGACTTGTTACATGGATTAGCAAGAAGCAGGGATGCATCTCTTAGTCTACTGCAGAAGAAAAATATGTTGCTGCTACTGCAAATTGCTCAAATATTGCATGGATCAAACAGTTGCTGGAAGGTATGCATATGAAGATCTTAGAACCAGTGATTATCTATTGTGATAAAACCAGTGCAATAAACATTTCCAAGAATCCAGTCATGCATTCCAAGACTAAACACATTTCAATCAAGTATCAATATTTAAGAGAACAAGTTCAAGAAAAAGAGGTGATACTTGTGTATGTGCAATCAAAATAATAATTAGTTGATATCTTCACCAAGCCACTGCCCAAGGATACGTTTGAGTACTTGAGAAAGAGACTAGGGGTCAAACCCTTCTCTATCAGTTAGTAAAAGATTGAAGGCTACATCAGCCTACATATGATTAGAATATCATTCATGTTGACGCGAGCAAAAAGATGAACTTCAAAGATACATCTATATACAGAGAGGTATATATGAGAATTGAGCACCAGAGCATATTAATGTATTGCTGATGGATAAGGGAAATTCAAGGAATATATTATGGATGGAGAGAAAAGATTGCTTGACATGAATGTCAGATATTTGTAAAATATTTGTTTGGCATTGATGTCAAAGGGAGAGAGATTATCCATATTATCACATTCTTCTAAAAAAGAGAGATATTATCCATTATCAGATCACTCCAATAGAGAGAATTATATCCTTAGGGATAGAAAATTGTATGAAAGTTTATACAAAGGGAGAGTTGCTGAAAAGAGAAAAAGACATCATAAATGAGAGAATAGGCAAAGGAGAGGAATTGACACATGAAGAAGACTTAACACATCAGAAGGTAAAAAGCTGTAAGAATCAAATCTAAGATAAAACAAAGCTTACCGATGATCAGACATTTATCGGTTGACAGAAAAAAATGATTGTTAGTTTGATGAATCTCAACTGTTGTATTTCATATTATATTAGAAATAGTATAGTGTGATAATATATTATGTTGCCATCAATTCTAAAGGGAGAGATTGATGACATGTAACTGATTGAATGTTTGATAAATGTTAAGTTGAAGATAATGCAAGACATTAAATCAGTTAATGGTTTATATTGTCATTGATGTCAACTTGATATCATCTGTATGGTCATGTACATAATGCCAAAGACTTTAGAGAATCAATGGAACAAAGGTTATGCTTCCATAAATGCATAAATGTCAAGTATTCACCAAGTGACAGACAACACCGATGAAGTGCACACCATCGGTAAAGGCAAAGAAGAAAAGTCATAGTGATACCCGACAAGCAGAAGACAGTGTTTCCTGACAAAGCAAAACCATAGGATGCCCGACGAGCTGAAAATAGAGTTGCCCGACGAGTAAAATCCAATGATGCCCAATGGATGGAGATCCTGAAGCTAACTGGAGTCACACCAATGGAACTGGCAGTTGTCACTGATGACTAACTGCAAAGTTGACCAATGGAACAGAGAGTTTAGAAAATGAAAAAATATCTAGCTAACAAGAGCTAAAGATAGACTTAACTGCTTGTTTTATTTGACCATAGTTAAGTAATTGATTTAAAGCTGATTTGTACAGTTGGCAAAAAGATAACTATGAGATAAATTAGGAGTTATGCTTTAAATCAAATTGGATGGATTAATTTTCACGCCAAGAATCAAGAATCAAGAATCAAGAAACTGTGAATATCATGTCTATATAAGAGACAAGCTTAATTCATTTCCAAATGCATGGAAGGGGAGTGAATAGAAAGAGGATGCTGAAGAGAAAGTGATGAAGAATATCTTCATACAGTCCTGATAAATCAAGCTAAAGGAGAGCTAAGAAATTCTGCAGACACCAATGAACAGTGAAGCACAACATCACAGAGCAGAAAGTGTGGAGCACAAAGAATTGAATTGATACATTGATCAGAGAGGTAATGTACTTAAATAGATCTAAAAATATACAATTCAAAGTTGCATTAGAAACAGGTCATAGTGTTTTAATTTAACCATTGAAGCATCAAGCCTCTTAACTGAGTAGGACTTAACAGTCTTCTATATATTGAGGTACATCCCAAGGAGTGCCAAAAAGGTTGATTCATGAAAGTAGCATTGGACTTGTCAAATACCTATTGACAGTCTAAGAAGGAGGTTGATTCAAGGATGGTAGCAATAGATTCCTGATACTAAGTGACAACCTCTCTATATAAAATCCTCTAACAAGGTCACACCTAAAAGTGTGTTTGTAACCTTTAAGAGGGTTGGCTCCTAACAAGGCTCACTTCAAAAGAGTGAAAATTTGGGGTACCGGTCCCAGTGGTTTTTTTCCTTAACAGGGTTTCCACGTTAAAATCCATGTGTTATGTGTGTATGGTTTATTACTTTATTATTTTACATTTCACATATGCATTTTTGGATAGATTGGTATATTCTTCTTATTTACTGAGTTTCGGTAAATAGTTTTAGTACTTATCGGTAATCAAGGAGAATAAGGACAGACAAGGAAAACCGACAGACAGTTAATCATTATAATTATTTCATGGTATGCATCTTGTAGGGACTTAATAATCTAAGGTTTATTTGATTGGTGGTAAATTGTTGAAGGATAAATTTTGAGGCCATTGATTCACCCCCCCTCTTAGTTATTACTAACACATACTACTCATAGAATCCTATCATATGTTAGATGAATCTATGGATTAATGAAAGCATCTTTTAATTTGATGCTTGATCAAAACTCTCAAATAAGTACATAAAAACAAAGAAATCATATGCTAATGAATCAAAAAACTCATAACTCACAAGAAAATATGACACAAGAGAGATTGAAATTCAGATCTTTGTATTAAGTTTAAAGAATCATATTCCAGTATACAAGATGTACTCAAATATAACCTCTTCAATAATCTGCAAGAGATCTTTCAACTTTATTTCTAATTATCACACCTATCTAGTACAAACTTTCTGCTATATTTCCCTGACTAAAACCTTGCAAGAATGTTTACAATACAAATTTTCTTGCCCTTTCCAATGATCTTGGGAATCATTTTATAGAATAGGATTGCAAAAAACTATGGATAAATTGGAATGAGGACAAAACAAATGACTCTAAAAAAAGACAAAATATCAAATGAAGTGCTAACCACTTTTGTTACAATATATTCAAAATATTTTGTCTTCTGACCGCTTGGGTAATTTTAACTGCTTTAAGGTTGTTCGGTAGTCGTCATATGGAATATGTTGTCCTTGTTCTTGTTGATGTAGGATCTTTACCTTTGTCTGTCTTATTCACCAATTAGGAGCACTGCCACTTGTTGTATTTTACATACTGCCACATTCTCCTTGATCAACTGTATTATATTTGTCCTTCCAGTACATATACACCTCATCACTTGGCCAAGTGAAGTTGATGACTTCATCCTTTTTGTTGTTTATTTCACTCCAAATTACATTGGCTTTCTCAATTTCATCTTTCCAAAATTCATGGAATGACTTGGCTTTATTTATGATCTCAACAGTTTGGACAAACAAAAGTGTGCTTTCCAAAGTAATAACACTATTGGTCCTTATTCCCAAAGCCTCATTCATTTGTCTCATCCATAATGGCTCATTATTTATTGAACCATTATTATTGAACAAGTTAGGGAACATCTCATAATGATCCTTCAAATATTCCTCCCTCAAAGTTTCTACATATCTCACAATGATGCTCCTTTTGATGTCCAAGTCCACTAGTAATTTGAGGCATTTATAAGTGCCAGTCAATATGATATCAACTTTATTTTCTTCTTTAGATGTAGAATAGAAGAAATTCAATTCTATACTCTTTCCCTTCCAATTATCCATTATTGGATCCTATTTATCCTTATCTGCATTTTATTCATTCAATATGTTGACAATATTCTTTCCTTGTAAATAAATGGCAGCATGGCTTAAATCCTGAGTGCATTGCATGAGAGTGGCATGTATTTTATTAGCATACCTTTTTTGTAACCATGCCTCTACTTCTTTAAATTCTATAGAATGTTCAAGCCATTTCTTCGTTGATTCTTCTAACTTGGTCCTTTCAACAATTAATCTTTCTCTTTCTAATTCCCAGTCTTCTTGTGTAGTGGGACTTGATGGCATGGGAGAAGGGGGATAAGTTATAATTGGACTTGATGATGAGGGCTAGTCAGGATCTTGTGTAATCATTCTTTGAGGAACAAACTGAGCTGTTTGTTTACCTTCAAGGATAACAATCTTTTTATCTCTCTCAATAGACTTTATCACCTCATCATTATACACCTTCATGACTATCTCACATTTTTCCCTTAGGCTTTTAATTTCTTCTTCCTTTTTCTCAGCTACTTTCATGCCAAATTTTTCTGATTCCAGAGTAAGGCTAGATGCTTCTACCCCTGAGGTGTCTGTTACTCTTCTTACCATGAGGCTACCTAGATGTTTGTCATGATCATCTCCACCAGTTCTCTTATTGTCTTTCTTCTTTATAGACCACATTACTAGTGCTGCATGGTCTTCACTAAATTTAACACCAGTAGACACTCCACTAGTGTGCATTGGTTTGGTCTCTTTTCTAACAGAATAAAAAAGACAACAACATCAACAAGATCCCACCATGGCATAATGAGAACTCCTTCTTTATTTACCAATTCCCTTCCTTCTTCAGGAGTGATTTTGTCAAACTTAGCTACCATCTCCTTCTTTATTTACTTTTTAATGTCATCTTTATCTCTATTAGGTTGATCATTTTTCAACTTCTGACATTTCTCTCTGAATTCATTAATGTGAATTCTCCAAAGGAATTGAATAAAATCCCTTTCTTTAACAAATTGATCATCTGACAAGAATTCATCACTAGCTTGCTTAGTGGTAGGATCCAACTCCTTCCCAACCAACTCATCTACTATTAAATCCATTTCAACATGTTTGGGTGCCTCTGGCACTCCTTATTCCAATTCCTAAACTATAACAAAGATATGTCTTATATTTCCCATTTGCACTAATTGCTCAGCAATGGTGTGTTCATCCTTGTATAGGGGAGATTGGGAAGGGGAATAAATATTATCTTGTTGTTGATCTCTTCCTTTCACCCTTTGCCTTTTTGGAGATGGCAATGATTGGGTACTGGAGTCTAATGACCTTTTCCTTTTTGGATCAAAGGTCTTTTCAACTCTTGACAGGATTTTGCTATATCCTCTCCATTGGTATGCCACATACTTCCCTAGTGGAACAACCCTTCCCTGTGTAGCTATGTTCAAAATAGCCTTTGCCTTTTCTCACTCTATTTCCATTACCTTATTCTTCTTCTACTCTAAGGCTTGCATAATGTCTTCAAACATACTTATCAAGTATTCTACCTTCTTTTCCCTGGGCATAAATTCTTTCAAGGGATCATATGCTTTATCAAAATGGTGGACAAAATCTAATGATTTCTTATATACTAACCACTTTTCCTTCTTGATCTCTTTCTCCATCAAATCAAATTCATTTCTAATTATATCCTTAGGAAAATTAAACTGATGATCTAGAGCTAAACACTTAGTTCTTTTCTGAACATCTCACTAATGAATCCCTCATTATCTGCACATCTTACCACTGATGTTTCCAATTGATAAGGCTTTGAGTATTTGTGAAATTGGGTCCATCCTCCTTTAGTGATAATGAACTAGTGTGCTTTTGTGATGGTAGGGAAGATGCTACCTATCATTTTTCTAGTCAATGCTTCCTCTTGTAACCCACCCAGTTGTCTAAGGATTTCTTCCAAGCCTATCTTGAGTGGAACCCTATAAGGGAGGACATTTGGAGTTCCTCTGAAACCGTAGACCCTAATAACTTTTGAAATAGGGTATAGAATGAAGTCACCCCAATTTTGAACAATTTAAAACTCTTTAACATACTCCATTTGTCTCAAAAGTCTTAACACATCTATGTAAATTCTTGGGTTGTCTATGCATAACAATGCTTTGAGCCTAGAGGAAAAACATCTATCATAATTGATAAAACTGGCCTATTTCCTATCCCAAGACAAATCTCTACTCCATAACTGAACTGGAAACTCTTCATCATCTTGAAATTTGATAAGATCCATTTCTTTCTCAAAATAGTCAGCATTATTATACAAGATCATGTGCATCATCATAGAGTACCATCCAAATATCTTAACTATCTTAGCCTCTTTTATGCCTACTAGACCTTGATGCATTAGATTAGCAATGTGAGTAGCAAAGTAAAAAAAAAAAGACAAATGTGGAAGAAAAATCTGAACCATCATAAGCATAAAGTGAATGGGCATTGTTGTCTCCTCATCTTCTCCCAGAACATGACACAAGGAACTATACATCCCTCTAGCCTTGCCATTAAAATAATCTAATTTGAAGGGCTCTGGTGTGTTAGGGCCTACTACAATTAAACCCCCTATCTTATTGAAACACTCTTTCAAATGATCAGTTCTGAAGTACTCCCTTTGAGCCTTGTACACTTCTTTGAAATGATCAAAATCAATGTCACCCATCTGAATAGAAAGGTCACTCAACTTTAAAAATTTTCTTATCTCATCAGCTGTGACACTCATTTATATGTTCCTATATGTATCTCTCAAAAGCCTAGACACCTTATCATAAGTTTTGGAAATTGTGATCAACAAATCTGTGTCCATAAACACTCCAGGACCTATCAATTTTCCTACATCTAAGCCCCATATGTTATAGTCTGGTATAGGAGCATTCCTTTGGCTAAAAGAAATTCTGAACAAACTAAGACCATTTATACTAACCTTGGCATCCTTATCCCATCTTCCCAGATCATATAAACCCTCCCCAACTCTAAAATGAGGACTTACAGGCACTATTTGTTTGAGTTTAGTAGAGTCATTGGTGGATCCATTCAACTATTGTAAAAGATCATCATGCACATTCCTGTCCTTGTAATCAATTTTACCAGTGAACTCAATTCTAGGGGCCATTTCTGAATTTAGGGTTTCTTATAGTAACAATATCAGACTTTGTCAACACTCTATTTATTCTTCAGAATTTGAAACCCTACTATAGGTTTGAGTTTTAATGTTTCAAAAGTATGACAATAGAAAACTTACCCGTTCTGCAATTTGTAACACAGAGCGCAATATTACTGCAACTTTTAGTTTCACTTTAATCAGTTCAATGGTTATGACAACTTCAAACTCAAGTAATGAATTATATGCTTGATCAAATCAATCTCTCACATTGAATTTTATCTGAGGTGGCCACACACTCTGTAATCAATTCATCTTGTTTGAACATTCGTGACTCAACAATTTATTGAAACCATTCTTAAAATTTTAAATTTGAATAGTAGATCTTAACATCATCCCATCTATCATGTGGCTCTCATCACTTTATGAAAACCACTATTCATCTTGGACATGCGTCAACATGACTTGATCGCTTAAGCATTAAATCTCGTGCATCTCCACCATAAGACTTTAAGTTAGCCGTCCAATTTTTTCTAACCTGACCACCAGTTACTTTACCCCATAATTTACTAACTACGGATATAACTTTATCAGAGAAGCCATGCGTGAACACCACTTAATGACTTATATGCTAGATCTTCCTCATATTTACCTTAAGTCATTAAGTGAGCTGTTGGATCCTTTTCAAACTGTATCCTCTTTATTTTATCCTTGCATTGTACTGGGTCTGCCGACTGCCACATGTCAATATGACTTAATCGCTTATACTATAGATCTCAATCACTTTATCACCCAACATTTAAGTCAACCATTGGATCAACCTTTAAATGATAAAACTTTAACTCCTTTCTTACGACCTTAGCTGAACCCATTGGGACACATAGCATCATGACTTAATAGGTTGTATGCTAGATTACGTGCATCTTAATATTAAGCTATCAAGTCAGTCGTTGGATCTTTTTAGAATTTCCAGCACTTTAATCTATGGTCACCTTCATGTTAGTGGAACCCATGTCATCTCCAGGACACACGTAAGCATGAATTAATCACTTAAAAGATAGATCTTGTGCATCTTTGGATGAAGTCATTAAGTCCACCATTGGATTAAAGGGAATCTGACTGCGGTTTATCAAACAAATTTTCACAAATCTCAGGCTTGCCAAGACACATGGGGTCATTGCTAAATGAATTATATGTTAGATTGTTCGCATCTTGATCATAAGCGATTAAGTGAACCGTTGGATCAAAACAAAATTGCACGACACATGATCTTAAATAAAAGACTTGCGAGATTTCAAACTTTGGGATTATTAAAGTGATAAAGACTAAGGATAAATTGAACATGACCCCATTTAAAAAGAACACATGGTGGACACATAAATTAAGTGGTGAAAAAAGGTAATGTAAAAATAGAAACCGCTTCAACACTTAGGGTCTAAAAAAAGATTTACACTTGAATACTTAAAAAAAGGGTTTCAAAATTTACATATGACCTCTTTGAAAATTGCAGACCAAGGACTCACTTTCTTGGAAATTTTTTCTTAAATAGACCTAACATATAAAACATTGAGTTTGCTTAAGGAAAGGTATTTTTGGCCTCAATTGTATAAGGATGTTTAGAAATTTGTGAAAAGTTGTGGAGTTTGTCAAATTGAAAAAGGAGTGAGTCATAATACTGGTTTGTATACATGAATTACTGTTCCTGAGAAACCTTGGAGTGATATCAACATATATTTTGTTCTTGGCTTAACTAGGACAAAAAGAGGTAATGATTCCATATTTGTTGTTGTGGATAGATTTTCCAAGATGACACATTTTATACCATGTCAGAAAACATCAGATGCACTACATATAGCAGATCTTTTCTTTAAAGAGATTTTCAGATTGCATGGATTACCGAGGAGTATCATCTCTGACCGAGACAGTAAATTTGTAAGCTATTTTTGGAGAACACTCTGGAAGAAGCTGGATACTGAATTGAAATATAGTTATACATGTTATACATTTCATCCAGATTCTGATGGATAAACAAAGGTTGTAAACCGAGTTTGGGTAACTTGTTGAGATGCCTAGTTGGAGACATACCAAGTAATTGTGATTTGATGTTGACACAAGAAGAGTTTGCATACAACAGTTCAGTAAATAGAAGTACTGGAAAGACACCTTTTGAGATTGTTCATGGAACAATCCGAGAGGTATATCAGACTTGAGAGATATTGTTGGAGAAAAGAAAAGAAGTGCTGAAGTGGAAGAATTTGCTAAGTTTATGAAGACATTGCATGAAGATGTAAAAAATAAGTTGGAGAAAATAAATCATAAATACAAGGATAGTGAAGACAAATGAAGGAGACATAATATTTTTGAAGTTGGTGATACATTTATGGTTCATTTGAAGAAAGGAAGATTTCCTATTGGAACATATGGAAAATTGAAGATGAAGAATTTTGGTCCTTGCAGAATACTGAGAAGATTTGACAGTGGAAATCCTTATGAAGTGGAATTACCTGATGACATGGATATATCACCTATATTCAATATTTCAGACTTGTATGAATATCATGAACTTGATGAAGAAGTGACATTACCAAGTGATTATCTTAAGAAGCATATAGAAGAAGTTGAAAATATTTTGAAACAAAGAGTTAGCAGAAGTACAAGAGGAAAGGAATACATGGAGTATCTGGTAAAATGGAAGAACAAACTGATTAAGGACTCATCTTGGATTTTTCAATCTATGTTGGATTCATTTTAGGTTGGACCTGATACATGATTCGGGGAATCATTTCTTGTACCCCATGTGTCTGATGTAGGAGCATCTTGGGTCCTTGGAAATCCTTCTCAACCAAAAATATGTTTGTTTTTTTCTGTGTTGCTCGGGCATGCTTGCTCCGAGTTGGTCTCTATCGCTCAGGTTTTATCTATGTTGCTCATTTATGCTTTTTCTGAGTTGGTTTTTGTTTCTCAAGTTTCTATCGCTTGGGCATGCTTGTTCCAATTTCATTTTCTGTTGCTCGGGTTTGTCTTCTATTTCTTGGGTATGCTTGGCTCGAGTCATGTTCTATTGCTTGGGTTGTTATTTTCCCGAGTAACTCTATTGCTCGATCATCCTTTTCCTGAGTTATTTATTTTTGAGTTGGATCTAGTGGCCGACTTCTGCATTTAATTTTCGTGGCTTAATTAATATGGGGTCTCTCTTTGGGATCTGTGTGGACCTAAATCTGGGTCTCACTTATGGATTTGAGCACTGACATCTTTGGTGGGCTCTTGTATATATTTGTTTCAATGTTCTTAGTTTAGGGGTAGTTTAGAAGTAGAATTTTGATATCAGATTGTAATAGAAGATTAAGTATTGAATTATTTGGAAGGTAGGTTTGTGACCTCACATGTATGAAGATCAAATTTGTAATTCATTGAATATATATAGACCAAATTGGGAAGGCCTTACAGCCTGACATGTATTGAGTTTGATTAATTAATGAAAAAGATGTCTATTGTTTCTTCTCTCACTGTGTTGTTGTTGCTTCCGCATTGTGTCTGCAAGTTGGTTTGGTAGTTGGGAGAGCCCTTGGCTCCTCCTGCCATCCTTCCTTGCGTCATATTCTTATGAGCTGATTGGAAGAAATTTTTGAGATTAAGTATATAAGTAAAGTTGTTTTATGATGCGAAGAGATATGGAATGTACAGATGTATTGTGATGTCAAGATTAGACAGAATTTGATGCGAGCTATAACTGAGACTACTTAAGCATAAAAGATGCTTGTATTGTTTATTTTGATAAATCATTGTATCAGAACAATATTGATTTGTAAGAGAAATGTGCTCATTGTATACCCCTAACAAGGTTTCTATCCCTTAAAAGGGTTATGTAATAAATATAATGTGATACCCACCCATAGTTTTCTTTTAGTTTCTGATGTCGAACTCTTTTAGGCTATTATATCAGTTGATTTTTGAATTCTTTTAGGCTACATTTCATGTGAGCATTTATTATTTTAGTGGATGGTAATTTTGGATCATGACGTTTATATCTATATCATATCTTAAGTAGATAGATTATGGTGATATTATCATGATGTTGTTATTATATGTTGATATTAGAACTATGATGTTACCTACCCCATACTTGCATGTGTATGGTTATCATATGTGTTAGTTCTTATTGGCATGTTTGATGTGGTACAGGACAGAGACATAGTTATTCACATTGCGAGATCCACACGATCGATCGATCCCTGTCATTGTTTTCTATATTTATATTGGACGTACATGCTTGTTCTTGTGATGTTAGGTTCGCAGGTATAGGACATCGTCTTTCCTGAATTGGCAGGAGTGAGTGTGCCCATATATTCATCTCAATGGTAAAGAGGGGAGTTAACATTCAGACCCAAAACCCTACCCTAAGCCTATTTGTCCTAAGATTGGATGAGAATCAGTTTGACTACCCTACCCAAATTTATCTAGTTGACGTAAATTCGTGGATCCATTCATTGTGTGTGTTTGGGTTTTACTTTGGTTGGTCTCAGTTATGTGTATTGCTATTTGTTTGATTTACTATATTATTTATTCAATTGATTATTGTTGAAATTGAATATTAAATATAGGGTATTTGATTAATTAGAATTAATTAAATACCTATGTTTAATTAAGAGAATTAATAAAAGTTCAAATATTTGAATATTTAGATTTAATTAAATATTTAATTTAAATTTGGAGTTATTTGAGCTTTTATGCTTTATTAAATAATTAAATATTTAATTGCATGGATAAACTTGTACTATAAATATTTAATTTATTTAATATAATATTTATTTAATTACTTGTGCATTTTAATTATTGAAATTGAAATTTGAATTCAAATGCAAGTTGCTTTTAATTGTCAAAGTAGGAGTTGCATAATAAAATATATTTTTATTTAATTAAATATGGTTTTCTTTCAATTTAGAAGTTGAGTTAACTAAGTTGAGTGGAGTGTGTGTTTTCTGGGATTGCATGAAAGGGGGAAAGTTGACTCTCTTTATGAGATATTTTCTTTTCATTTGAGAGGATTACAGGTTTTGGAGAAGGTTGAAGGAATTGGAGGAATTATTGTGATTTGGGCATTTTTGTGATATTGTTGTTTTGGGAAGCTTGGAAGGAATTTTTGGGATCATTATTCTCAAGCCTTCGTTGTGCCGGATCTGTTATCAGATTAAGACTTGGAGGTTTTCAGGATTCTTCTTCTTTCAAAGGCTTTGAAGATCATATCTGATATTGAATTTAAGGTAGGGTTTGAAACCCTTTATAAATTTTTGTTGTTGATTTAAAATTGATTCTTTGTGTTTGATAATCTTGTCTTTTATGTTTAAATGAGCTTGAATGATGTTATTTCTTATTTGGGTATTAAGAGAACCCATGGATCTATATTTTGGAGAAAAATAGATTTTAACCATAGTAGGGTTATGCTGTCAAATTTTATTTAAATCTCCCTATGAAAAAATCTACATGTTAGGAAAATCAAAATCTAGACTATAGAGAGACTATGTTCCAAAATTAAATTATTTAGAATCTCCTGTTGTTTGAAAAAACTAGATATTTCAAAAAAAAGAAAAAAAAATAGCTTGCTCGAAAAACACAGTCAAAAGGAAAAAATACACCAATAAAGAAAAAGAGAAAAGACAAAATGAATGAAAGAAAAACATTTTTTATGCTTTTTCACATTTTCCAAAAATGCATTGGAAAAAATAAATTAAATTAAAAAGAAAAAAATGAAAAAATGAAAAAATGAAAAAAGAAAAAATAAATAAATAAATAAAAATTGGTTTGGGGAGGTGGGTCCTACCCCACCATCCCCGCGGCAACCTTGGCCGCACAACAACCAACCTGCCGTACGTAGCGAGACTACCTTGGCAGTCCGCACTGCTGTAAGGCAACATGACTGCTTAGGCTGCGGGCTGACAGTTGTGGCCGCCGCCTTAATCAAAGGCATGAGGGGCGCGTGGGTCCCGCTCCCCCAAACAACTTTACATTAACAAGTTTTTTTTAAAAATTAAATTTTGTTTTTAATTAATGTTTTATTTATATTTTAAAATATATATAATTTGTTTATTAGTTAATTAATAACTTTTTGAAAGTTAGTTTAACTAATTTGATAATCAATTTATTAATTTCATGAATAATTTTTAAATTAGGATTGATGTATATGTGTTTTAAGTTGTTAATTTTATTAGTAACTTTTGAACTTACTCTAATTTATCTGTTATTTGAATTATTAAATTAATTAATAACTTTTAATTAGAATGTGTATATATGTAATTTTATTATAAGTTTTATGGATGTCTTTCATTTTGTAGTTATTTTAATTGATAAAGATATTATGTACTTTTATTAAAAGGAGTTATTATTATCAATTAGAGATGAAAGGAGAACCTAGTGTTTTGTTCGTTTAATAAACCATGGAACTATAGACATTTAGCGATAGATGTTTCATAATTAGGAGTGTATTTATATCATTGTTAGATTTAAATGTACAATGTTTTACCTTTATTTCTGCATGATGCAAATGGTGTTCCTTCTTAAGTGAACTGATTTCTTTGGAACATTGGTCTGGGATTTAGAATGACCTTAGGGGGGATACAGAGGATGAGAATGTTTTAATTTTTGTCTTATGATGTGATGTGTGTGTGTATTGGTTTATTACCCTAAACTATCCATATAAGCTCATGTTGTTTATGAATTTTCTGAGAGTGTATATCTATGTGATTGTTCCTGTTATTGTGTGGGCAACTAGATTGGGTATATCTTTATTTGAACCTATGCTAGATCTATGTAGGATCTATGAGCCTAGGGTAGGTTACCTAGTTGTGTAGTAGGGGGTGGCTTGCAATAAGTGCCAAGGCCTGCAAGTGGCTACCAGGATCACTTATTGTAAGTAATCTTAATAAGTGAAAATATAACGATTAACTGAGAGATCTTAAAATGAATTAATAAAATGTGTTTCCTCACCCATGCTTGAGTGCTATTATAGGGTAAGATGGTGGATGAGATGATACTTTCCACCTTGAGGGGTGTGTGTCTGGCATAGTTAGTGACTTTGTCTATTTGAGAGGTCGTTGATACCATGTATGATCACTTGAGTGTCGGGGTCTAATGAGACTACTAGGAAAAAATTTAAGGGTTAGACGTATATGATGACACCTTCCTATACATAGCATAGATTTTCTACATGTGTCAATTTCCTCTAGATTAGTGATTCTTACCTTGCATTATGTGTAGCACACCCGGAGTTAGAGAGCTATCAGGATCTCCTTGCTTAGTGGTCATTTCCTTCTTTGGTTTTGGTTATCCGAGTGGGGTTTGGTTGTTATCTCCTCAACATTGTAGGGTGGACTTTTATAGTTCTACACGAATGGTTGGTAGTGATTATTTACCATTTGAGATTTTCCGTCCTTGTTCTAGTGCTAGATGATCCTTCTGCAGTTGAGCTCTTTATGATTCTTCATTAGTGGTTTTGTTCTTATCATTCATTATATTGTAATCTTGTATTAGCGTATCGCATGTGATACCTAAATTTGGATATTGTATTATATTGTTAGAGTGATTACTACATACCCTGCGATATGTGCATAGGATGTGAGTTTATTTAGGTCTCATGGTTTCTGTGAGAATGGTAATTATTGTTTATAATTTATACTTGTTACATCTATTAATATGGAATCTTTTGTTATGGTTATTTAGTTGAGTTTTACTTTGACGTAATTCTATGTCATGGAACCCTTGAGTTTTGTAATCTATGTTTGTATTTGTATATGTGAGTAAATGGTAATTGCTTTTGCATTAACGTATGTCTTGTTGTGTAAAAATTTTTAAAAAAATTGTTCATCAAACTTAGTATCATGTTCTAGGTTAATCTCTCTTGAGTTCCCTGGCCGGGCGTTACATATAATATTCAGCTCCTAAGAAGGCTAGGTCTCCTAATAGGGAAATTATACTCTTAGTTCATTATTTGTGGGTATTATCTCCACCGAGGTTTTCCCTTGGCTAGGGTTTCCTCATGAACAAATCATGGTGTTATGAGTTGTTTACTTTTTGTGTATGTTCTATTTATTTCAGTAATTGCATGGTTAATTTTGAATTGGTTAAATAAGTTTATAAATTGTTGTAATACTGATTCACCCCCTCTCAGTATTACTTAATCCTAACAAAAAATCCACATGGCTAAATATATTAATTACTTTGATTTAATTAAATCCTTAATATTCTCTGAATATGACATTTAAGTCAACACATCAAGCAATAAGATTAAAGGACATGGATCACTCAACTTTGAATATCAACCATTCAATTCAAATTGAATCTTGTCCATCCATTTCAAACTCAAACATTTTCCTCCAAGGGAAAATCTATAAAATCAGCTCCAATCAAGGCATTATCATCCATCCATCATTTGCATAGACATAATGCTAGTTTTAAGTCTTAGTTAATGCGTGCATTCAAGAGCTCAATTTAGTAGTAATTCATCATCTTAAATCAGTTTTCATTTCATTTCATATATGAATTGATCATGTAGATGAATAATTCACCTTATCTTAGAGTTCATCTTTCTTAATTGAATTCAATTTTATAGAATTCGTCTTAATTTAATTCACTTAGTTGAATTTCAATTGAATCTTCCATCTCATAATGGCTTGTCACTGATCTATTGCCAATTCTGAGAGAAAATATATATGTAGATCATACTCATTATGACTAGGAAGCTATAATTCAATTTCAATTATGTCATTTTGATTGATCTATTCATACTAACAATTAATCTAATGAGTTATATATGTGTTGTGTTGTAGGATATGCAGGTACGATAATTTACACACATATTTTTGGTGCCCACCATGGGGTACAAATCCCTATAAATCCACATTTTGTAACATCTTGTACTTGCAGCTCATAGGTTCTACTAACTTAGTTCATTTCTCGAGGAAAAAGTTTGTTTGTGGTTTCTATGAGTTGTTTCGTATTTAGTTACCATTCATTCATTTTTGGTTAAAGCTTCATTTCTAGTCGTAATTATTTCATTTCTGGAAAAATAAGTTTGTTTCTGGTCAAAGCACTTTCATCTTTGGGAAAAGTTATTTCATCTTTGGGGATCATTAGTTTGTTTCTGGTAAAAAAATCATCTTTGGGTAAATAAATTTCATTTCTGGGGTGGTTAGCAGTGAATTAAGGTATTTGAATTGGATTTTATGACTAATCCTAATGAATTGATGTTTTGTTTTCTCATATGATCTCAATACGTAGGATTTGACATGTTAATACAAGATGAATATCAAAGACAAACTCAAATTTAAACTACTAACAAATTGATGATGCAGGTTGCCAAGGAGATTCAAGCAAACTTTGTGTCTTCATTAGCTTGTTTTTCTAGGAATATATATTAATTAGAGGATTATTTGTGGTATTTTTTTGAGTAGTATGGAAGTATTCTCTTATCTCTTGAAGATAATCATAAACCTAGACCTAATTTATTCCTCATTTACAAAGAAGTCTAGGTAAATGAACGTGTGCTTGACATGTTTGGGAGAAGCAACTTTGGTAGGAGAGTATTCTGTCACTCCTTGAGGGTGATAATGAATCTAGACCCTTAATGGTTATCCATTTTTTCTTTTATTTTACCTTGTATAGAGCCTATTGTAGTGGGAAAAAGTACTCACCCTGCGAGGATGACCCAAGTGGAAACAAAGTTAAAGCCAAGCCCCTTCTGATCTACTATAAATAAATACCTTCTTGAGGCGAAAAACTCAAATTGAAAAAATATCTTATGCATGGTCTCCTCTGGCAGTCTATAGGACCTAAATAAAATTTACGCTACCATGATGCCTTGTATTGGCATTCATAAGATGCTTTTGAATTGATACACTTACTAAAAACCTTAGAATAGTGGTCACCTGGATCACCTCTAAAAGTTTTATAATATTTGTGCAAGGATGGGGAAGAATCTCTCATGAAGACACCTACCATAAGTATCCCCTTGGGTGTTTTAAAGTGGATAATACAAAATTAGAGATCTCATTGTGTAGTCTCCTTTGACTGTCTTGTGCATAGCTCTTGCAAAAGGAAAAAATATGGGCTCCCTTCTGGGAGTGACATGCTATGTGAGACGAAGGGATATCATGTTGTGGGTAAAGGTTTTGATCACTCAGTCAATTCCTTAGAGTTAAATTTTTTTCTCTTCTCTTCATTTGTGACAAACTAGTGGAAACCAGGTCTTCTTCAACATCAAAGAACATACACTTAATGTTAGGATTTTAAAGATTAATTTTTTTTTGTGCTTTATTCTACATGTGTGTACCACTTCTACTACTTTAATTCACCTTTCAAACACACTTGAAACCCCAAAATTTCTCACTGGAAACATCCCTGCAAATTGAAATAAATACTGTCCTATAAGGTATCATAGAAAGGTCACTAGAAACGATAAAATGAATATCTTTACCAAAAATTTGATCTCAAAGATGAATTTTTTCCTTTGATTGCAACATTTAACAAACTTTGATGAAATGGTGGACAATCCCCTCAAAGTTGAAGATGTTTTGGTGAGAAAAGGAGAAATCAAGATTTATAAAGAAACTGAGTTATCCAAAAATTCTAATCCTAATCACAATAACAATGAAAATTCCAAGTTTTGGAACAAGAAAAAAAATATAGTAAATGATGGAGTTGTGGAAGTATCCCATGTCAAACCAAAGAAACCAATTTTTAATCTCTCAAATAACATTCAAGATGCTAAGAATCCTAATACTACATCTACCTTAAAAAATAATCACGATTCTAACAAAGACAAGGCACCTTGGGCAGCTGGTCTTAAAATATTGTTCACTCCTCTTGGAGAACCACTTGAGGTAGCATTGAAGACTCTTCTAACACAATAGATCACCACTTTACTAGAGTCACAACCTTGGGAACCCCAAATCAAGCCAAAGTGGTGGAATGATAATCACTACTATGATTATCACCACAGAAAAGCCATAAGACCAAAAAATGCATGGAACTCAAACATGATCTAATTGATAATGAAATGATCACATTTGATGGACATAAGAATAACAATGATCACACTACATTCAAACACCACTACCTAAATATGAGAAAGGTGGAACATCAAAACCTAAAGATGCTAAAGTGAATTACACTTACTCTAACAACAATGTGATCAATATGATTGAGCCCTATGGGTATTCTATCAATGCCATTATCATCAAAGAAAAAAATGAGTTTGAGTATTCTAATGTTGTGATACAATGCCAGTTAATGATTACTCTTAAAGGTGTCTCATCAAAGAAGCCCACATCATCAAAACCTTCTACCTCCAAGTAACTCTCATAATCCTAATTATCAAATTATAGCTTTTTGGACCAACTTCAACATACCCCCACTCAAATATCAATCCTAGAATTGCACAAAATATATCAGGCACATAAAGAGATTATTGAATTATCCCTATTGAAAACAACTGTCCTGAAGGATCTAGATGTTAGTTAGTTTCAAGCCATGGTTGGTCATTTAAAAACCCCATACTATGTCTCTTTCTTAGAAGAGGATGAAAAGTTTCTTAATCATCCACTACATATAGTGGTCTTGATTCATAAGCATCATTCCAAATGAGTCTAGATAGATGAAGGGGTTGGTTTGAATATATGTACCCTGAATCTTGTGACCACCTTGGGATTATCTAAAAATGTTATAGATCCGAGGAGGAATATAACCATAAAGCAATATGACAAAGAAGAAAGGTCATGAAAAGGATTATTATTATTTCTAATCAGATTGGGACCTATTTAGAGGGATGTCATATGTCAATTTGTTGATCTATCTTTAGTATACAACATTCTATTAGCCAAACCTTGGATCCATGATATGTAGGTAGTGCATTCAACTTACCAACAATGTGTAAAATTTACCTATAATGAACTTGAGGTAAGTATAGTAGAAAACACATGATACTCTTGTAATACATTGAGACAAGATAGTGATAGGATGGTCCCATACAAAAGGGAGGCATCCAATGAAAAAAAGGCTGAAAGTTATATGGTAAAAACACTGAGATATTCTGAAAAGAAGTTGAAGATTAAAGATGAGGGAACGCGAGAATACAATATTGTTCAATTATTATCCATTTCTACTCTACCCACATCACATAAATATTATGACAAACCATCATCATATTCTAAGCCTTCTATTTTGAAAGAATTAACCATATATGATGGAATATTTGTAAGAGATGCTACTTCTCTAGCTGAGGAGAATGAAGATAAAGTTGTTCTAATTTGGCTGTATAGAGAAGAAGAAGAGGAATCCAAATAAGATGTCAAACATGTTAAAACATCTCCTAAAAAATATGGGAAGGTCTATCACATCATGCAACAAATGGTATACAAAGGCCAAGGGACTCTTGGAAAGAACATGGAAGGCATTGTAGAAGCTATCCACAAGGACTTTAGAAATCCCAAGCACAAAATAAGATTGGGTTACAAAGAAGAATAGGAAGACATTCCCTTAATTAAAAGTAGTCTAATTTTTTTATCATGAAGAGGATGAATCTGACAAAGGTGAAGAGGTAGACTATACACCTATATCATTTGAAAGGTTTTTGTTCCTACAAGGAAAAAATGATACTCATCAAGGAGAAGCTTCTACTTCATGATAAAAACCAATAAAAAATAATACCCCACATCAAGAAAAATAACTCAGTTAAGAAATTGAAAATCAAGAAAATGAGATCTGGTGTAGAGGCTAGTGGTGGGTAATAATTCTTCAAAGAACCATATCTTATTCCTTCCTTATTTACAATAACTCCTTCAAACCTCAATCAAAGATCACTCAAAGACCCATCCCACTCCATAGACCTATCAAAGGTCAAATCCAATACACTAGATTCCACACCTTGAGTTACATCCACCATCTCAACCCAAACCCCTCAATCATACCACACTAGTGCACCCTTCAACCAAAATAATGAACCTTAATTCTAATGGTGATCCTAAACCCTCTAAGGATCCCAACACACCTATTACATCTTCACACCAAGTCACAAACACTTTCTTGTAGGAATAATGTTCTTCTTCCCCAAACTACCCAGTCTAAGATAGTCTTACTAGTACATCAGAGATAATTTTTAATTCATTTCAAAAAATTGTTCCAAAAAAATTTGAAAAAACATTGCACATTCAAATACCCTTTTCCAATATTTTTAACATATCCCAAAACCAACCCCTTGTGTTTTGGACCAACCTTCTCAAATTTTCCACTATTCCTGGACTAGGAGGGCTGATTCCACCACATTTACAAAGCAACTACTCTTGTTTCTTGACACCAGACCTTGAGACCTTCAAAAATTTCTTAAATGACCCCAAATAAAGGATTCTACAATCAATTTAGTTCTATGACCTTCCTAAGTGTAAAAGCCCTAATTTTCTCCTTAAAAACCCCTAAAATCTAGGGCTCAACCAATGTCTTTCTTCCCATCATCATACCAATCAATTGATGGATGATTCACCATTCCCTGACCATACTAAAGTGGATTCCACTTGTTACCCAAATTTTCCTCATTTGGTAAATTTTGGCTACAGGTGGAGTAAATGAGGCTCCCACAAGGGTTGAGCCCAACTTGTAAGAAAGACCTTAAATTTTATGGTCTTGGTTGTGTCCTTTTATATGTTTTCTATTCTCTAGTCTACCTTGTTCATGCAAAATATTCTAAGTATGAAAACCCTATGTTTTGCATGGAAACCCTAGTTTTTCAACATCCTATTCTATTTTACCATTACCTTTACAGGGCCCTTAAGTTCTTTAATTTCCATGTTCGCATTACTTTACCTTTAGTCTCCTAGTTGCGAGAAGGAAACAACATATTCCATATCATCCGGTGACCCCGAGACTTCCTTCAGTCTCATAGTCTCATAATGAGAAAGCATATTCCATTTTGATCATGAGATTATGCGACCGTCATCGGATCAAATGTTGATCAAAGGGCAGTCGGGTAATCTCCTGATATAACCTAGAGTTAGCAGATGGTATGGAGACCTCACGACTTAAGTGTTTTCTAACCTGTGGATATAACCTAATTTTGAGTTGGGTAAGATTAAGTTCTTTCAGTCGGGAAGTCTCATGATAAACTCCAAGGTTAATAAGTTTTCATGAGACTTTGCATTTTCTCAGTCGCGTTATCGCCATATATGAACCATGGTCAGTGGAGGGTCATCTCAAGGTTAAAATTATGGAAAATCACATTGTGACACTTGGCAGTAAGTGGACCTAAGTTTAATGCATTCAGTCGGGTGATGATGTGATGCAGACTGAATATTCTGAACCATCTAGCGATTATGAGACTTGCTTTAGTCGAGTTATCTCGTGAAGGAAGGAAATATGCCAAAAAAAATTTAGAGACTTAGCGACTGCCGTTGATGATAAAGGAGATCTAACGCTTGTCGTGTAATCTCATGATGAAGCCAGGGTTAGTGAAAAGATTAGGAGACTCAACGAAAATAAGAAAATTGTAACCTGAGGTTATGATGCAGTGCTCGGGTAAAGTAAAAGATCTGTGGCTACATTTTAAAATAAAATCAAATTTGAATTTCAGCCATCGATGCAGATATCCGCGCCTCCATTGACCGTTATCTTTAAAATATTTAAAAATTCAAATATCTGATCTCAGAGTTATGACAGAACTGACTTGCAGAGGGAAGTAGATGGATTGGCCAACTTCTCAGAGGCAGATTTATGGCGATAGGAAAGATATTCAGGCCTGAATATATTTCAAGGAGGCATTAATGATAAGAATTGATAGAGTTAGGGTTTCCATTACTCTATGCAAATTAATTGTAGCCCTAAATCAGATTGACTCCTGAGCCTGTGTGCTAGAGGAGTAGTGTATATAAGTTAGTTTTAGAGCTTTTTAGCTTAGATTTTTCCAGCTAGTGTAAGATTTTTGTGGCATTTTCTCTGCCCCTAAGTTTTCATGTGTTAGTTATCTCAATGAATTGTAAATATTGTAAAGGCTTTTTGTGACATTCTTTCTGTCCCTGGGTCTTCTTGTTTGTACTTCTCTTACTGGAATATAATACATAGATTGGTATTGGAATGAAATTGGAGTTCCTGAGCCCTCTTTCTTTTTGCAATATTTTTTACTACTGTGGATGATCTGATTTAGCTAAGTTTGTGGATTTTCTTCAGTACCTTGTCATTTTGTCTCATTCGTGTGCCTGATTGCAGAAGTGGATGTTTGTTTGTAGGTCATAGTCTGTGTCTATTTATAGTGAATATGTTATTGTTTGTGAAATCATCTCTTTCCCTGAATAGCCTCTGTTTATCTCAGACCTCTCTATGAAATAATTATGCAAATCTATCTAGAAAGTTGTGTTCTATTATATTCAAGTCCTCTTTCTAAGATTGATTATTGTATTGTAATTCGGAAAATTACCTTCAGTGTATCACCTAGTAGGATAGTTTGCTTATCAGTCATTTACTTTTAAGCATTCTTTCTATCCCTTTTTCCTCAAGAATTTAGTTTCATGTTAAGAAGCAAATTTGGGTGATTATCCAAGAGGAACCAGCCTAGAACCTGGAGGTCTCATTTCAGTTAGCAAAGGTCCCACAACCCAGAAATTATTCCCATGTTATACTAGATTATCAAGACTATGAGAGTTTGACCTAGGGTACAAAATTTAGTGTATAACACCACCATAAAATTTCCCCCTCCAATGGCTACATCTCCTACTGTAACAACCATGCATCATTTCACTAACCCTTCCACACTGCTCAACTCAATAATCTTCTCTTAATATCTTCAAATAGCCTTCACTCTTGTGTTATTCATGTTATAATGATACAATACAATTTTGGATCCATCCCCAAGCAACAGTATGTACAAAAAGGGGATGGATCTTACAAATCCATAATTGAAATCAAAACACAAATGGAGGTTTCTACAGGATAATCATTCCAAAGTGGTGAAATAGAATTAAAAATGGGTTGAAAATTGATTTAAAACACCTCTGAAACCATTAATCAATCATACCAAATATTATAAGGCAATACTACATCAAAACAAGAGTCAAAATTGCAAGAACTTGAACTTTTATTGCTTCTTGTCAAGTACAGTGCGCACAAAATGAAATCTAAATCATAACATCCTGTGCTCTCATACCTCTGAAGGCTTACATAGACTCAAAATAACTCCCTTAACTAATCCAAATCAATTGGGATTCATAACCATTCAAAATAATCTATTTTTAGAATTTTCCCTCCTTTGGATTCTAACCATTACATTTCAAATCTTTAAATACTAAAACTTATTTAATTAACTCTCTATATTCTAGGACTTGAAGTTTGTCCTTGTAGGACCTTAGTAAAATATTAAGTCTACTTACTCTATTCTAAGACCTATCCTTAGCCTTATAGGCTTACTATGCCAACCTAGGCATTCAACTCCTTATTACATCAATTTATCACTGTCATGCTTTTATACATTTAGGCTTATTACATCAAATACATAAAATTGACTTCAAGCCATATTACAATCATCTATTGATATTTAGATCATTCATTATTCATGAGCCATCCATGTGACCCACTTTCATGTCTTTAAGAGACTCCCTACACCATACTCTCAAGGATAAAATCAATCCAAGTCCCTTGGATTAGTAAGTTTATTTCTTTTCCTCCAATCATTAGACACTGCTTGTTGAGGACCAACAACATAAATATATCCTCTGTCCTTTGGCTTCATGCACCTACAACCAAACACCATATTCCAAGTACTAAATCTATCATACTTCATGTCCATGTTCCCATAGATGTCTGAAACATGATCATCCATATGGTCAGCAATATAATATCCGTGCAAACCTATCACAAAAGGGTCATAAATAAAAATGATCAAATCTTATAGTCACCAAAACATATGTTTGGTGCAACACTCTCTTATCCATTAGTTTCAAAACTCCATATTCTTACTCACACACTCCTTGTGGGATCTCCACCCTTGTAGAAAATTCAGTCACTAGGGTCTCCTCATGACCATCTGCTTCTACAACTTCATGGCCCTGTCCTAGTCATTCTTCCACTACACAACCCTTTCTTTATCATTCCTCAACTAGGGAATGTAATTGATTCCACAAATCCATATTGTATTCAAGTTTTTGAAAAATTGCCTCCTTGCTACCTTCAGAAACTTGTACAGTATTCTCATCATCAACTCCTTGAACCCTCTCAGTGAGTTCTCCCTGTAGTAGATTCTTCTCTGCAATAAGACTTTTGATAGGCCACACCACCTTCTTCTTAACTTCTTATGTCAAATTGTGTCTTCTTTCTTCAACCCTATCATCAAGAGCTTTAACTCTTCACTCTCCAAGGCCCCCTTCCTTCTTGAGACCTATGTAAACTTATCATCCCAATACCATCCTCCTTGGCATGCTAACACTTCATATATGGCTTATTTCATAGCTCTGTCCTCTTTCTTCTCAAAAGTAACCTTTAATGGAAACCTTACTGTCCCAACTTGGATTCTTGCATCCATACACTCATAAACTTCATCATCAAATTCTTCAACTTGTCTCTCAACTTTTTTCATCACAACTTCATGAGCCCTTTCATCCTTAGGTCGATACACCATCCTCTTCTTCTCAGCCTCGCCATCTTCATGAACATTATCATACTGTGACTCATCCTTGCTTATATTCACATGCACATCTGATTTTTCTTCTATTCCTTCACATTAACCACTCACAACATCTACTTTGTCTTCTAGGATCTTGATCTGATCCACCTCTCCTTGTACCCCATCATAGACCTGTTGCTCCAAAGAATTGACTTCTTGTTCCCTACCTTCCACATTATCATCTTCTTGTTCCGTTTGTCTTAGGAACCCAATCTTCTCAATCAAGAAACTTGTTATCATATTCCATGATGCTTCATCTTCCTTTAAGGATTTAAATACCATTATCTTTCTACCATTCATGAAGGTATATTTGTTCATTGCTCCATAATATAGGGTACATTTCTCCACTTGCCATGCCCTCCCAAGGATCAAATGACATCCTACTAATGGGATAATATCAAACAAATAACGTCCTTATATGGTCCAATTCTAAAGTGAACATATGCTTGTTTTTTCACTTCAACTTGGCTTTCAACATGTAACCCTTGTACTTTGTAAGGCATGCTATGTACTATCTATTGTAGACCCAACTTTTCAACCATCTCAACTGAAACAAAATTAAAAAATGAACCACTAGAAATGACCATTTTGGAAACCTTACCCATACATTTTCATTGTGTTTTGAATTTTGAATACCCATGAGTCTCTCTTCTACCCAAATATTTAGTCATGATGACTCGAACCTCTCTATCCTTCAATCAACAATCTCTGACCTCCTCTACAATCTAGGATTCATTCAACTTAGAATCACCACCTTGGAATTCTCTCAAAGGATAATTCAACTCTAAGGGTTCAAAAAAGTATTCTAGGTTTTCAAAATCTCAGATTGTCTCCTCCAACTTCTCTCCCAAAGGAATATTCTAAGCTCTGATACCACTTGGTGTAGAGGCTAGTGGTGAATAACAATTCTTCAAAGAACCATATATCATTCCTTCTTGCTTTACAACAAATCCTTCAAACTTCAATCAAATCTCACTCAAAGACCCATCCCACTCCATAGACCTATGAGAGGTCAAATCTAAAAAACTAGATTCCACTAGGCTTCACACCTTGAGTTACATCTACCATCTCAACCCAAATCCCTCAATCATACTTCATGCTCCACACTAGTGCACCCTTCAACCAGTAGGTTTTATCAACCAAAATCATGAAACTTGCTTCTAATGGTGATCCTAAACCCTCTAAGGATACCAACACACCTATTCCATCTTCACACCAAGACACAAACACTTTCTTGTAGGCATTTTGTTCTTCTTCCCCAAACTGCCTAGTCTAAGACAATCTTACTAGTACACCAGAGATAGTTTTTGATTGATTTCACAAAATTGTTCCAAAAAAATTTGAAAAAAAATTTCACATTCAAATACACTTTTCCAAGATTTTTAACATATTTCAAAACCAACCCCTTGTGTTTTGGACCAACCTTCTCAAATTTGGCATTGGTCTTGGACTAGGAGGGCTAATTCCACCACATTTACAAAGAAACTAATCTTGTTTCTTGACAATAGATCTTAAGACCTTAAAAATAGTTCTTAAATGACCCCAAATCAAGGATTCCACAATCATTTTTGTGCTATGAACTTCCTAAGTGTAAAAGCCCTAATTTTCTCCTCAAAAACCCCTAAAATCTAGGGCTCGACCAATGTATTGCTCCCCATTGTCATAACAATAAATTGATGGACAATTCACCATCCCCTGCCCATACAATAGTGGATTCCACCATAAAATTTCCCCCTCCAATGGCTACTTCTCCTACTGCAACAACCATGTATCATTTCACTAACCCTTCCACACTGCTCAACTCAATCATCTTCTCTTAATCTTTGCAAATATCCTTCACTCTTGCATTATTCATGTTATAATGATACAATAAAAATGTGGATCCATCCCCAAGCAACCGTATGTACAAAAGGGGGGTGTATCTTACAAATCAATAATTGAAATCAAAATACAAAATGGAGGTTTCTACAGGACAGTCAGTCCAAAGTGGTGAAACAAAATTACGAATGGGTTGAAACTTGATTGAAAACACCTTTGACCATTAATCAATTATACCAAATATTATAAGACAATACTACATCAAAATAAGACTCAAAATTGCAAACAATTGAACTTTTATTGCTTCCTATCATGTACAGTCTGTATAAAATGAAATCTAAATAAGAACATCCTATGCTCTCATGCCTCTCAAGGCTTACATACAATCAGAATAATTCCCTTAACCAATCCAAATCAATTGGGATTCCTAACCATGCAAAATAAGCTATATTTTAGGTTTTTCCCTCCTTTGGAATCTAACTGTTACATTTCAAATCTTTAATACTAAAACTTATTTAATTAACTCTCTATATTCTAGGAATTTGAAGTTTGTCCTTGTAGGACCTTAATACAATATTAAGTCTACTAACTCTAGTCTAAGACCTATCCTTAGGATTCTAGGCTTACTATGCCAACCTAGGCATTCAACTCCTTATTACATCAATTTATCACTGTCACGCCTTTATACATTTAGGCTTATTACATCAAATACACAAAATTGACTTTAAGCCATATTACATTCATATATTGATCTTTAGATTATTCATTCTTCATGAGCCATCCATGTGACCCCCTTTCATGTCTTCAAGAGGTGCCCTGCACCAAGATCAATCCTCTTGAAGGAGAAAAAATCACATTTACACATGTTCTAGACATGCTAGGGGGCACTGAGATTGACTCAAATGAATATGAGTGGGATGAATTTTTTGATGCCACAATGGACATTGAAGTGGATGCGATTCAAAAATATGCATATCAATTCAAAGAGGGACAAAGATCAAGCGCTTGACCATTTATATTTGGTTCACATACTATCGATAATGAATCTAGTGAAGATGATCAATATATTAGCATTCTAAATAATCCTTTGGATAGTAACTTCACAGACTTTGATTTTTGTAGTTGGAAGCAGTGATAATAATATGATCATGACTCTAAACACAATTGAAAACAATCTTGATAATAAATTATCCTTGCTACATCTTGAGCTAATCGAATGGAACCAAAATGAACCCATTTCCTTACTTTACCTAAAACGTACATTATAACTTGTTACCTAAATATTGCTAAACCCTTAAATTATTCCATCAACAAGCCTAGTGTGACATTAATGGTGGAGGATATCAAGTTTCTCATTCTAAAGAAAAATAAAAAGAAAGAGATTTAATGGTGAAAACAACATAGTGGAAGTATCAGATAAAAAAATAGTAAAAAGAAAAGACGCATACGAAGGTGAAAACCTCTCTGAGGTGCTTGAAGATGGGAAACTTAATATACTTCCCGATCACTTACAAGAAAGATCACCAGTGCTTATTGAGCCAATGAAACCAATAAATATGGGAACAATAGAAGCTTCACATCTTATACACATTGCTAAATCCTTGACAGATGAAGGAAAGAAACAATTCACACAATTTTTTCAAGAAAAGAAAATCAACTTTATGTGGTCATAATTAGACATTATAGGAATTGATCATGATTTAATAATTCATCACCTATCAATAGCTCTTGGGATAAACCCGGTTAAACAAAAGTTGAGAAAGATGCATCCCCATGTGGCATTGTTAGTCAAATATGAATTGGAAAAGTTGGTTAAAGATGGTTTTATCATAGCTGTAGCGTATGGAGAGTGGATTTCCAATATAGTGTTGGAAAGATTGCTGCAATGTAGAAAATTGTTGTTTTGTCATTGATGTCAAACCTTAACTGGTGAGACTATTGCTGTATGTTTGAGTTCCTTATCCATTGATTGATGAAGATTTGAAAAGAATGGGATAACAAGAAGACCAAGGAAATGGTTGAGTTATGAGCATACACCAGGGTACTTGATCATTTGGCACTTTGGAAAAGTGATACGTTGTTTATCTAGCACTAACAATTCACTGGAAGGTCAATGCAGAGAAAAGAAAAGTTTAAAGTGAAAGCTGATGCCGAGCAAAGCAAAGATGATGTTGAGTGCCAGTGAAATGCTGAGGGAGACAGAGAAAGCCGAGCAACAATGTTTTGATTATTGATGAGATTTGAGATCTATGGTTGACATAGTTGATTTTATTGGGATATGCATTATTAATTAAGATTGGTCCATATTCATTTAATACATAGGAAACCGTTATTAGTGCATGGATTCAATGGTTAATTAATGACTATATTGGAGAACTAAATTAAATGTAAAGATGGAAAGATCCATTGGATTTGACCTAACCTAAGATCTAGAATCTTGATTAAGTGGCAAAATATTTATCTGACCTAGATGAAGAGGTATAATATAACCTAATGTGGTTATTGTTATGGTACCCAAGTGTAAGGAGAAGTTGAATGCAAAGTGTTGCATGGTTAATTGACTGATTAACAAGACTTAGCAGAGAAGGCTGAGTAGAGAAGCAAAGAGAGATTGCTTGACGAATTTCCAAGCAGATCTGAAGTTTGAGATGAAAATGGAGGCCACTCAGTGAATTAGCATTAGAGCTGAAATAGGATCTAGATTTGCAAAGTAAGTTGTATGTATTAGATCACACCTACTGATTACTTTCTAGCCATTGTAATAGTTCAAATCCTTTAACTAGGTTGACCTAACAGTCGTTGTATAAATCCTTTAAAAAAGGTGACATTAAAATTGGAATGTTCTAAGTCCTCTAACAAGGCCACTCCTAATAGGGTGATTAAATCCTTTAACCAGGTCACATTTTACAGTGTGTTTTGTAACCTTTAACATGGTTGGCTCCTCATAGGGCATCACTTCAGAAGAGTGAAATTTTGGTAGCATGTTACTAGTGGTTTTTCCCATATTGGGTTTTCACGTTATATCATGGTGTCAAAATGTGTGAATGTTATTGTTGTGTTTTACTGTTAAGTTTCTGCAAGCTTATTTCATGAGTACAGTAAACTGCACACTTTTATTGTTTATTACTACCGAGCAAATCTAAGTTGTTAAAGTTGGTTTAAATTTTTATATGGGCACATCTAGACCTAACAATTGGCATCAGAGCAGTGTTATCTTGAAAAGTTTGAAGGTACTTGGAGATAAAGAACAAGATGTATAAAAGGGATGGACTAAAGATCAACAAGAAAAACTTTCCTGCATGGCAAAGTTTGATGAAACTTCACTTCACCGGTATTGGTGATTCTTCTAAATGCCATATTGAAATAGAATATGTAGCCCCTACTGGAGTTTTTAATGTTGCACAACTAAGAGAGAAGCATGAACATAATCAAGCAATGCTGGAACTTGCATCATCTCTGAACTATCATGAATTTGAGGACATCAAAGATTGTACAAGCACAAAACAAATGTGGGATGCCCTTGCAACCATTTATGGAGGTGATATGAATGTACTAAGAGCCAAATCTGAAAGCTTGAGAGGTAAGTTTGATGATTTAAAAATGCAAGAAGCAGAAAATATAGTGCAATACTATGATAGGATAAAGGAAGTTGTAAATGCTATTAGAGGAGCTAAGGGAGTCATTGATGAAGATACTATCATGAGAAAGGTACTGAGAATACTTCTTCCAATTTATGCTATTAGAGTATCTGCAATTCAAGAACTGAGATGTACTCCTAATAACAATTGAACTCTGGAAAGTCTGGTAGGCAGACTTACTGCATTTGAGATGTCAAATTTTGACAACTATACTCCACAAGCTATTGAATCTACATTCAAGTCATAGATGGTCATCAACAAATCTAAGAAAGGAAAGAAATGTGTGGACAGTGACAGTGACACCTCAGATGATGTTCTAGAAGATCTTGAGGCACTTATGGAAACAAGGCTAGCTAGAGGAAAAGGAAAATTCAAAGGTAAACTTCCTATTATTTGTTTTTCTTGTAACAAAGTTGGTCATATTGCTGCTAGATGTCCTGACAAGAATGAAAAGGATGAAAGAAGGGAAATCAAGTATAAGGGCAGAAAGGATGATCGAGACTACAGAAAGTACAAGGACTATAAAGGCAAAGGCAAGAAATCTTTCTATATAGCTTAAGAAGCTTTTGAAAGTGAATTTGACAAATCTGATGAAAATGATATAGAAGTAGTGTATGTTGCAATGAAAGATGATTCTGATGATGATGAGAAAAATGTACTAATTTCTTATATGAGTACAGGTGATCATTGGATTATTGACAGTGGTTGTTCACATCACATGAATGGTGATAAGGACAAATTTGAAACCTTAGATCAATGCAAAGGTGGATATGTTAAGTTTGGTAATGATACAATTTTTAGAGTCAAAGGGAAAGGATCAATTCAATTGACTAATAAGATTAGATGTGATGATGTATACTGGGTTGATGATCTTAAGTATAACTTGTTGAGTGTTTCACAATTGAACACTTTTGGTTACAAAGTTGAATTCCATCACAAGAAAGCAAAGATCTATGAAGCCAATAGAGAATTAGTTGGAGGCGGTGAGAAAACAAAAGGTAACTTGTTCTACCTAGATTTAGCTGAAGAGACATGCTTGTTTGCATAGTATAATGATGTTTGGTTATGGCATAAGAGGCTATGTCATGTTAACTTTGATAACTTGGTAAGCATAAGTAAATTGAAAAAGGTTAGAGGTCTGCCTAAGTTAAAGAAACCTAAGAATGCAATGTGTAAGCAATGTCAGTTGGGAAAAATGACTAAATCTAGTTTTAAAAGAAAAGCTCATACTTCTAAGAATGTTTTGGAATTGGTTCATACTGACCTTTGTGGACCTATTGGTGAGAAAATTTACTGTGGAGACAAATATTTTATTCTATTTGTAGATGACTACTCTACGATGATGACTATTATGTTTCTCAAAGAAAAATCTAATGCATTTCAATTATTTAAGTGGTACTTGGCAAAATTTGAAAAGGAAACAGGTAAGAGTCTGAAATGTTTGAGATTTGATAGAGGAGGAGAGTTTATTTCTAATGATTTTAATAGGTTCTGCAATGACCGAGGGATAAAAAGACAGATGTCAGCACCTAGAACACTGCCACAGAATGGTATAGCTGAAAGAAGAAATCAATCTATCATGGATTGTGCTAGAACATTAATGATAGAGAAAAATGTTGCACAAAAATATTGGAGAGAAGCTGTAAGTACAACTATTTATACCCTGAATAGAGTACAATTCAAGAAAGGTACAAATTATACACCTTATGAGCTATGGTATGGATATGCACCTACTGTAAGTTACTCTAAAGTCTTTGTGAGAAAATGTTTTATACTGAAGGATAACAAAAATGGTAAATTTGATGCTAAAGGAGAAGAAGGCATATTTCTTGGATATTATACTAAGAGTAATGCATACAAATGTTTGAATTCTAACACTAACAAAATTATGGAAAGTGCAAATGTTAGAATTGATGAATATGTAGAAAGAAATGAAGCTGAAAGCATGATTGATCCTGGAAGCTACAGATCATTCACATATCTAGAAGAAGAGGATTCTAATGAAACTAAAAATGAAGTTGCCGAGCAACAGTCTGCACCTACCGAGACACAGAACGACATTGTTGGGAAACAGGAAGTGACTGTCAAGCTATCTGATGGAGATGTCGAGTCACGGTTTCACCCTAAACTGAACTTGAACGATCAAAATGAAGCTGGGAAAGAGCCTACTTTGGCAAAATATGTAAGAAGGCACGATAAACCTGATCAAATCATAGGAGAAAAGGATTCTCCAGCTATGACAAGAGGAAAATTAAGAGAAGACACATGTTTTTTATGTGATTTTGAGCCTAAAATAGTGAAAGATGCTTTGGAGAATGAAGACTGGATTCAAGCCATGAATGAAGAGATAGACCAGATTGAAAAGAACAAGACATGGACACTAGTACCTAGACCTGACAACAAAAATGTATTGGTATAAGTGGGTATTCAGAAACAAGCTAAATGAACATGGAGAGGTAACAAGGAATAAAGAAAGACTGGTATGCAAAGGTTATGCACAAGAGGAAGGAATTGACTATGGAGAGAAATTTGCCCCAGTTGCAATATTGGAAGGTGTGAGAAATCTACTTGCATACATAGCCTACAAAGGATTTAAAGTCTATCAAATGGATGTGAAGTCTACATTTCTTTTAGGGAAAATATTAGTTTCCTGGACAAGCAAGAAACAAAATTGCACCTCACAATCTACAGCTGAAGCCGAGTATGTGGCAGCAGTAGTTAACTATTCAAACATTGTGTGGTTGAAGATACTACTGAAAGGTATGAAGGAGGAGATCACAGAACCAATTGTCATATATTGTGATAACATGAGTGCCATTAATATTTCTAAAAATCTAGTAATGCACTCTAAGAAAAAACATATAGCTATCAAGTATCATTACTTGAGGGAGCTAGTTCAGAAGATGGAAGTGAGACTAGAATATGTGAATACTAAGGAACATTTGGCAGACATATTTACAAAAGAATTACCCAAGGACGCTCATGAGTATCTAAGAGGTAAATTGGGGGTAATTCCCCTGGAAGAGGCTAACTAGTGTTGAATGGTACTTTTGCATCAAATTTTTTCATCAGAACACTTGACACATTGATGCATAGTAGGTCACATTTTTAGGATGCTGCCTAAAAACTATGAAGTGGAAAACAAGAACAGAAAAGTAAATCAGTCATACACAAAGATGACAAGAATAGTTTGACATGATACAAAGATTAGAATAGAAGAATCTGCATGATGAAGATGTCAACATCTTTGGAATTGTTGTCAAAGAGGGAGATTATTGCTAAAACAACAGACACCAACAAATACAAGGGAGATATTACTAAAAGACAGAGCTGAACAGTTACAAAAAATATCAGTGTGATTATAGACATAGAGGGACTTAGAGTGAAGCTAAAGACATTAATGAAGATTTGTTCATATCAGGAACACATACACTTTTTGGATTGTATGGTTGGAAATTATTGTTTTATAGTTCAGTGTTGCCATCAATGCCAAAGAGAGAGATTGTTGGAAAGATTGTTGCAATGTAGACAATTGTTATTTTGTCATTGATGTCAAACCTTAACTGGTGGGACTATTGATGTATGTTTGAGTACCTTATCCATTGATTGATGAAGATTTGAAAAGAATGGGATAACAAGAAGACTAAGGAAATGGTTGAGTTATGAGTATACACCAGGGTACTTGATCATTTGGCACTTTGACAAAGTGATACCTTGTTTATCTAGCACTGACAGTTCACTGGAAGGTCAATGCTGAGCAAAGCAAAGTTGATGCCGAGCAAAGAAAAAGGTGATGCTGAGAAAAGAAAAGATGATGCCGAGCACCAGTGAAATGCTGAGGGAGACAGAGAAAGCTGAGCAACAATATTTTGATTATTGATGAGATTTGAGATCTATGGCCGACATAGTTGATTTTATTGGGATATGCATTATTAATTAAGATTGGTCCATATTCATTTAATGCATGGGAAACTATTATTAGCGCATGGATTCAATGGTTAATTAATGACTGTATTGGAGAAGTAAATTAAATGTAAAGATGGAAAGATCCATTGGATCTGACGTAACCTAAGATCTACGATCTTGATTAAGTGGAAAAATATTTATCTGACCTAGATGAAGAGGTATAATATAACTTATTATGGTTATTGTTATGGTATCCAAGTGTAAGGAGAAGTTGAATGCAAAGTGTTGCATGGTTAGTTGACTGATTGGCAAGACCTAGTAGAGAAGACTGAGTAGAGAAGTAGAGAGAGATTCTTGACAGATTTCCAAGCAGATTTCCAAGCAGATCTGAAGTTTGAGATGAAAATGGAGGCCACTCAGTGAATTAGCATTAGAGATGAAACTGGATCTGGATTTTCAAAGTAAGTTGTATGTATCAGATCACACCTTTTTATTACTTTCTAGCCATTGTAACAGTTCAAATCCTTTAACCAGGTTGACCTAATAGTCATTGTATAAATATTTTGAAAAATGTGACATTCAGATTGGAATGTTCTAAATCCTCTAACAAGGCCACTCCTAATAGGGTGATTAAATCCTTTAACCAGGTCACATTTGACAGTGTGTTTTGTAACCTTTAATAGGGTTGGCTCCTCACAGGGCATCACTTTAGAAGAGTGAAATTTTGGTAGCATGTTATTGGTGGTTTTTCCCATATTGGGTTTCCACATTAAATCATGGTGTCAAAATGTGTGAATGTTATTATTGTGTTTTACGGTTAAGTTTCTGCAAGCTTATTTCATGAGTATAGTAAACTGCACACTTTTATTGTTTATTACTACTGAGAAGATCTGAGTTGTTAAAATTGGTTTAAAGTTTTATATGGGCACATCTGGACTTGAGGATAACTGATTCACCCCCCCTCTTAGTTATTCTAAATTCATCCTAACATATAGTTCATGTATCCAAACTAGATAAATCTATTTGAGTTTCTACTAACTTCAGGGATCTAAAAAGATCATTCACTAAAGATGATTTCCCACTACTGAACATTGACATGATTATCGATCTTATAGCTGGTTATGAAATGTATTCACTTATGGATGGATTTTATATCTTCAATCATATTAATATAACATCTAAAGATTAAGATAAGACAACCTTCACAAGTGCATGGGGTACTTTTTGTTAGAATGTGATACCCTTTGGACTCAAGAATGCAGGTTAAACTTACCAACAAGCTATGACTACCATATTTCATGATATTATGCACAAGGTCATGGAGAAATACATTACTGAAACATTAGAAAAATTAGACAATAGAAAAAAACAACTACATGACTTGGGAAAAATATTAGATAGGATGGAACAATTCAGACTTCATCTCAATCCAAATAAGTTTTCCTTTTGAGTGACCTATGGGAAACTCCTAGGTTACATAGTCTCAGTTGAAGGTATTGCGGTGGATCTAGAAAAGGTGAAAGCCATAATGGAAATGCAACCAACCAAGAACATTAGTTAGATAAGAAATTTTCAAGGAAAGCTTCAATCCATAAGATGATTTATTTCTCAGTTAACAGATAAGGCACAACCATTCACTAAGACATTGCATAAAGGAATAACCTTCAACTAGGATAAGACATGTAATAATTCCTTCAACCAAATCAAGGAGTAGTTGGATTATCTACCCATATTGATTTCTCCTATTCAAGGGAACCTTTTTTGTTATACATATCAACAAACACACATCATTGGGAGCTCTACTAGCACAATAGGATGAAGCAGGGAAGGAAAGTGCAATTTATTACATTAGCATAACACTAGTATCATATGAGATCAATTATACTATCATTGAAAATGAATGCTTAGCCGTAGTGTTCACCTCTTATAATCTCATGCATTATATGATGTCTCATTCAGTGAAACTTGTAGCAAAAATTAATCCATTAAAATATTTGTTGAAAAAAGAAACATTGACCGATAGGTTAGCCAAGTGGGTAGTGATATTGAGTGAAATCAATGTTAAATAATCAAGAAGAAGGATCAAACATATTCAAAATTACTGCAAATAAAATGGTTTCCCTAAAATTAACTTATTCATACCATAAATGAAAATTTAACATGGGAAATGAACCTTTTCATACTATAAACAAATCAAATTTTGGCAAATGAAACAAGAGAACTCGTAAATGAAATAACATGCGGGATACAAAATATTGCAAACAGGGTACAAACTTTATCACCGCAAATGAAAGTTCTCAAAAAAAAAATGTAAATTTAAAAATGGGAAATGAAAGAATCCAAAACAAAAAATCTAATAGGAAATGAAGGTTTATTTCCTATAAATGAACTTATTCCCCCATAAATGAACAAACAATCCTCATTTATGAAATAAAACCAACCATAAATGAAATTTTTTGAAGGCAATAAAAAGGTCATAAAAAATGTGCAAAAATTGTAACAAATGCACTCGACGAGATCAAGGGATCGTCAACCTACTTGTGCCAGATAATGGGCTAGTATCTAAAATTGCCTAACGAGCTCAAATTGGTGAGATTCTATAGGAATAGACATCTTTCTTGTAGAAGGGTTTTCCAAATATCTCAAGGGTAAATGTGCAAATGAATAGTAAAAAGTGAATTTTTACCCTATTTAAACTCATTTTACCCTAATTTTAACCCATTTTGTATATTTTGGGTCATTTTTATGGCAAACATCATCTGAACAACGACTGTTCCTCAAAATTTTACTTCATCATTATCGGGATCACAATTAAAAGTTTAATTTCTTGTTCCAATCAAACAGACAAATCACATGACAATTTAATTGTGGGATTTCATAATCTTTCGTAATCATTTCTAAACATTCCTGAATCTATCAGAATCTTTCCTAATCATTTTCCTAAATCTTTTGGAATCTTTCCTAATCATTCCTAAATATTCCTAAATCTTTTGGAATCTTTCCTATTCATTCCTAAACCATACAAGATCACTCCTCAATCGATCAAAATAGTTCTCAAGCAGTCCTAAATCACTCAACATCTTTCAAAATAATCTAATTAACATCATCACCTTTCAATTTTTCTCTCAAGGGTGCATAATAATCACATCATCATAATCAAAATCATAATTTTAAATGAATCATATCAGAATTGCAACATCAAGATTTTCAAATATTCTTCATCAATCAAATCATCCAATCAAAAAAATCAAAGGCTTTATCAAATCGAGTTGAATCAGTTCATCATCCATAGGGGCAGGTCAATTTCATCAAGAACCATATCAAATTTATAGTGTCTTCATCATGAGAATATCAATACGGGCATATCAAATTCATCAAAATCCCTATCAAGTTTGTGTTCTCCGATCAATCTTAGTGAACGAGTAATTTCATAAAAACCCATATCAAATCACCCAGTCAACATTCAGGGCATATCAATTTAATTGCACCATATCAAATTGATAATGTCTTCATCTTGTAATCATAAGATAATTGACTTCATCAGGACCCATATTAAGTCAATTATCTCATTCAACCTTCTGATGGCAATCAGTTCATCACATTACATTAAACTAGTTATTCATTTATTATCAAAGATTTCAAAATATTTTTGATGATAATCTATTTCATCGCATCATATCAAATTGGTTATTCACTATCATAAACAAAATCAACATTAGAACGATAATCAATTTTGTCACATCTCATCAAATTGGTTATTCTGATCTCAATCAATCATCAAGCATCATTAGGTTATGATAAGTTTCATCAAGATTCATAACAAATTGTTTATTTTTTAATCAATCCAATATCATACATCAATGATCCATCATCTTATCAGTCCTTAATCAAGGGAAAGATCAGATATTCTATGAATCAACGCGCTATCCACACATTGATTCAAAGAGGAGAAAATGTAATAACCTAAAATTGGCCAAGGAATAATCAAATGACCAAAATTAGATAAATGATATTAAAGTGATAAAATTAAATCAAAAGATACTAAAGCCTAATTATGTAATTGAAGTCAATGAGTTTAATGACATAATAAATCAATAATCCTAAGCAATTAATGTCTTATCCATTTAGTTAAATAAACATAAAAATCCACATGGCTAAATATATTAAATACTTTGATTTAATTAAATCCTTAATATTCTCTCAACATGACACAAAAGTCAACATATCAACAAATGAGATTAAAGGACATGGATCACTCAAGCTTGAATATCAACCATTCAATTCAAATTGAATATTGGCCATCCAATTTAAATTCAAATATTTACCTCCAAGGGAAAATATATAAAACCACCTCCAATCAAGGCATTATCATCCATCCATAATTTACATAGACATTATGCTAGTTTGAAGTCTCAGTTAATTTGTGCATTCAAGAGCTCAATTTAGTAATAATTCATCATCTTAAATTAGTTTTTATCACATTTCATAGCTGAATTAATCATGTAGATGCATAATTCACCTCATCTTAGAGTTCATCTTGCTTAATTGCATTCAATTTCATAGAATTCATCTTAATTGCATTCATTTAGTTAAATTTCAATTGAATCTTTCATCTCACAATGGCTTTTCCTTGATCTATTGCCAATTCAAAGAGGAAATATACATGTAGATCATACTAACTATGAATAGGAAGCTATAATTTAGTTTTAATTGTATCATTTAGATTGATTTCTTCATACTGACAATTGATCTAATGAGTTATAGAAGTGTTGTGTTGCAGGATATGCATGTACAATAATTTACACACACATCGGATAGTGACCACGAAACCAAAAGGGAAAAACCAAATAGGGGAATTATTAATTCCAACAGTAAATCCCCAAAATAAGATCATTTCAAAGATAAATTAAACATGATGAATGTCACATTTAGATAGATAGTGAAGTTTGGGTGACTAGTCCAAGCATGATAGATACCAGAATTTAATGCTGGCCCAAACAACACGTGGAAAGATCCACCAAAAGATAAAATAAATCATGAATCATGAAATATGTTCATGAAACATGGTGACCAAAATTAGTCAAATAAGAGGCAGTAAACACCATACTGTATGTGGTAAATTTGGCCTTGTTAATTCACCATACACTTCAACATAGTCCTTCTTCATCAGATACACACAAGACTGAATATGAGGTTATTCATCCTGTCTGTCTACATGATTCGACCTGTTGCCTTCTATCTAGATGGGGTTTTCAAAATTGCTCTCAGAATGAGAGTCTCACAACCATAGACCAATCTAGGAACGAAGGATTTATCTCCATGAATGCAATACAATGCAATATTATACTAAGAATTGAAAGATGTAAGATAATCTATGACATGATGATAAATGCAATTATTCTAGAAATTGAAGCTATTCTATTGCAAAATGATATTTATTATATATGAGACATGACAATAATTCAGTATTCTAACAATGCATACTTTCTCCAAGAATTCATGGGTTTTGAATGAAGAATGAGAGTTCTTTTATAGACTCAGAGATGATCATAATAGAAACTTTCCTCTTTGAAATAAAACAGATAGAAAAGCTAGTTTAAAATAGAAAGCTTTATTCAAAAGAATACAATAAATTGTTTTCTTCTTGCTTTAACTGTTTTCTTTCTTTGATTTAAATTTTTTTATTTGAATTAAATTTTTTTCTTTCTCTTTAAAGCATAATTAATTCAAAGATTCTATTTCTGAATAAAAGAAAGATTTTTTGAGAGAATATTCAATTAATTAAATAAATATGACCTCATAATTGTTTTTTTTCAATTATCTGAATAATTAAATTCAATTATTGAAATGAGGATATTTATTTAATAATTAAATATTATTTAATCCCTTTTTCATGTGTCTTAGCTAAAGAGGGTGAATTTGATTTAATTAAAGTGCTAGGACTTTATAATTAAATTAATTCAATCATAGGGTTTATTTAGCCAATAGATATTTAGGAATTAAACATGATGTATGATTAATGCAGATTTAGGATTTTCTACATTTGACACTCAGGTCGAGTAGAGTTAGTCAAAAACTCAGAATTGCCTAGTACAATAGGACTTTGATGATCCATAAGAATGAAAAATGCAACAAAATTGGTTAGAGTTGCAAGATGCCAATTTTGGGGTGTTACATTTTGCCCCTCTTTGAATTGATGTGTGAGCAGCGCATTGATTCAAAGAATAGTCTGATGCATGAAGCACAGAAGAATAGATTTGAAAATCAATGATGTAAAGATTTCAGAGCCATCTCCAGAATAGAGCTTGACTCTCTGAAGTCTAGGTTAGGTTGCCAAGATGCTGGTCAAATAGATATCTTTCACAAGACTGTCCCTAGAACGAGGCTCAACCTTCAGGAGTTAGGGTTAGATTTCCCTGATACCTATCTCAAAAGATAGTAAAATAGTGCTTTAGGACTATCTCCAGAACGAAGCTTAGTCCCCCAATATCTAGGTTAGATTTCCCAGACACTAGTTAGATTGACATCTTTTACAAGGTTATCCCCAAAATGAGGCTTAACCTTCAGGAGTTAGGGTTAGATTGCCCTGATACCTGTCTTAAAAGATGGATATCTTTCACAAGGTTATCCCCAGAATGAGGCTCAACCTTCAGGAGTCAGGGTTAGATTGTCCCGATACCTGTCCCAAAAGATAGATATCTTTCACAAGACTGTCCCCAAAATGAGGCTCAACCTTTAGGAGTCAGGGTTAGATTGCCTCGATACCTGTCCCAAAAGATAATTGATAGAGATTTTAGGACTATCTCCAGAATGAAGCTTAGTCCCCCAATATCTAGGTTAGATTGCCAAGACACTAGTTAGATAGATATCTTTCACAAGACTGTCCCTAGAATGAGGCTCAACCTTCAGGAGTCAGGGTTAGATTTCCCTGATACCTATCTCAAAAGATAGTAAATAAAGGTTTTTAGAACTATCTCTAGAACAGAGCTTAGTCCTCCAATATCTAGGTTAGATTGCCCAGACACTGGTTAGATTGACATCTTTCACAAGGCTATCCCCAGAATGAGGCTTAACCTTTAGGAGTCATGGTTAGATTGCCCCGATACCTATCTCAAAAGATGGATATCTTTCACAAGGTTATCCCCAGAACGAGGCTCAACCTTCAGTAGTCAGGGTTAGATTTCCCCAATACCTATCCAAAAGATAATCAATAGAGATTTTAGGATCATCTCTAGAATGGGGCTCGATTATCAGGAGTCAAGGTTAGATTGCCCCGATACCTATCCCAAAAAGATAGATATCTTTCACAAGACTATCCCCAGAATGAGGCTCAACCTTCAGGAGTCAGGGTTAGATTGCCTCGATACCTATCCTAAAAGATAGATTTCGAGAATCATCTCCAGAACGGAGCTTGATCCTCAAGAATCTGAGTTAGATTGCTCAGATACTTAAAAGATGACAAGATGTAAGGAAAAAAGATGCCCTTATTGATTGTGGAGTATCCAGTTTTGACTGTGAGGTACAAAAAACTAAAAATGCCCCTAGTGATGAGATGCCCCTAGCAATGAGGACTTTTGAAAATCAGATCAGATTGATTGAAATAGATTTAATGATGTAATCATCCTACCCCCTCGGGAGATAAATAGAAAGATGACACATCATAATGATGATGGAGAGTGAAAAAACATAGATAGATGTTGAGTCCAAGATCAAGAAGAACTCAGAATAGATTACAGAAGAATTCAGAAGATTCAGAATCAATTTCGAGTGATTTCAAGGTCGGGTTGACCAAGTGTGACTAGGGTTGACCAGAGTTTACTAGAGTTGAATTTTGAGGAAAAAGGTCAAAGATTTGAGAAAATGATGATATGGTATGATTCTGACAAGAAAGTGACATCAGAAAGTTGACTGCACAAGTGTCCGATCGCGTCAGTCCTGAAAATTTTAAAATGCAATTTTGAGCGATATAGAAGTGTCAAATTTTGATTTTGATCCCAAAAATGGGTTGAGCATATAGCTAAAGATAGAGAGTGAGGATCAAACACTTGGTGAATCATGATGAAATGTGAACAGTGAAGAAGAACTCTCCAAAGTATGAACCCAGAAGAATGCAATGAAGAGAACACTGAATCATTGTCACAATGCAAGTCTAGAATGAAAATGCAATCCTATGCTAGATGCAATATGAAGGTGTAATTCTAGGACATGGTTGTGAGAACCATCATATAATCATCATCATTGAGCATTTTTTTGGAACATAAAAGTTGATACAACCCTTACTGGCACCATAATGCAACCATAAGGATATGAATATGACTCTTCATCAGATGAAATGTAGGAAACGAACGTAAGCACCAGGGCACAAAAGCCAAGATGACCTGAACATTGTTTCCAGTTAATGTTGCAAGAGTACACTAGTATCAAGGAATTAAAAGATAAGATAACCATGAGTGTGATCATGCATAAACAAACAGATCAATAACAAACAAAGCAATGACAAACAGAGCAATAAAAAGCAAGGAGATAGTACCGACCTCACCATGGCGTACAAATAAAAAAGATCGAGGGATGTGAGCCTGTTCCACCTTATTGCGGGAGATCTTATCACATACAACCTGTTTATTTTGTGTTTTTGAATCATCGGGACTACACCAACAAGCACTAGACAAAGAAAATATCAATGAAATCCATGAGAATAGATAGCATACAAAGAAATATTCAAGCATAACTCAACCTGTTTCAAAGTTGTCACATGTATATATGTATGAGGTGTGGAAAAATACCGTTGTGCTTGTGAGTGCATTGTGTTTGATTTTTATTGATAGATGTTTACATTTGAGATATTTGATGTGTGTTTAAAAAACACAAATGTGTCCAAAGATAGTGTTAAAAAACACTGTTTAGGGTGGTGTTGAAAAACACCAGTTTGTGTCAGTAGCAAGTTGTCCTTGAGAAATGAAAAGATTACTAACTCAGGTGTAAACCAAAGATGTGATCAAATGGGGGGACCATGCCCCCAAGTAATGATGATTTAATTGACATATTTTGCAAGGAAAAATGAGATTTGATTGCCCCCAAGCGTATGGTGCTAAATCAATAACAAGTCAGGAGGGTCCGCAAAGGGACCAGAGTGTCACAAAAGTGACCAAAAGATATGTACAAACTAAAGCATAGAATCGTCAAGACTGAGTATCAATAGATAGAGCGTTTGAGTATAACTCCAACTGTAACAAATGTGAGCAATCTCGATAGAATAGCAACAGTAGGCTGATGAAGTAGGAACCATGGTGACTGACACAAGAGAGATGCTCAATTGAAGCGATCATAGTATAAGCTATACATCAATAGGAAGACGCAGTAAGAACCACTGGTGATTGATGTGAAGAAGATCCTTAAAAGATAATAGGATAGTGCCCCCTAGATTAGGAGGGTTATTCTGAGAGTATGACCAGTTTCAATCCATGTGAGTTGGTGTCTTGACGGGAATTAAAAGCAAATGTAAGCAGGAAAGAAGGAAAGAAAAAATGTAGGAAAGAAAAAGCCAAGTGGTCCTGCAATAGATATAGCATTGTGGAACAAGAGGTGCTTGTTTACTAGGTTTTCACCTTCTTGGCAGAAATTCTTTTTTTTGCTACCATGACGCTTGTTTGCCAGGTTTTCATCAATGGCACTTTTTTTCTTTTTCTCTTTTTTTTTTTGTATTTTTCAATTTTTCAATTTTTTTGTATTTGTGGAATATATAATTTTTTTGGAGATACATCAAAGTGCCTATCGCTAGGTTTTCACTAAGATGATCATTTTTTTAGGACTTTTTCAGATTTTTAGAATTTTTTCAGGACTTTACTATATACATGAGCACTCTGAAGATGTCTTAGCTGTAGAACCACTTCAGATGAAGAGCGTTGATGGGCTCTTTGAGTTGTTCTCCTTTAGTAGTAGAGAGTTGATAGGTACCAGACCCAAACACTGCAGTAACAATATACAGACCAAGCCAATTAGGTTCAAACTTTCCTTTCTGGACCCAATGTTGCCGATTCTTAGGGTTCTCCCTCAGAACGAGGTCACCCGCTTGGAAATCCCTTGGTCTAAGCTTCTTGTTATAGCTCTTGGACATCCTCTTCTGGTATGCTCTCAGGTGATCGAATTCCACTTGGCGACGTTCATCAAGTAATTCTATCTCTTGTAGCCGAGATATTTTGGTATCTTCATCAGTAATGAGGCCTTTCAGAGAGACTCACAGAGAAGGAATCTCAACCTCAATAGGTAGCACAACAAACCAACACATAGGGAGTAGCCCCTGTTGGTGTTCTTATACTTTTCCTGTATGCCCAAAGAGTTGGATTGATCTGGAGATGCCAATCTCGTCTGGATTTATGCACTGTGCGATGCAGGATCTTAAGGATTGTTTTGTTGGATGCTTCCACATGTCCATTACCCTGAGGATAATATATGGAAGACCAATGTTGAGTAATTTTAAACTTAGAGCATAGCTTTGCCAAATCCTTGTTTTTAAATTGTCCCCCATTATCTGTGATAATCACTGAGGGTACACCATGCCTGCAGATGATGTAGTTGAGAATAAACATAGCTACTATTTTGCCACTGGCAACGGTGAGAGGGACTACCTCCACCCACTTAGTAAAATAGTTCGTAGCTATGATGATAAATTTATGCCCATTGGAGGATGAGGGGTAGATCTGACCCACCAAATCAAAGGCCTATTGTTGAAATGGCCAGAAATTAATGAATGGAATAAGCTCCTTGGTTGGAGCATGCATCAGGTTTCCATGTAATTGACATTGTTTGTAGGACTTAGCAAACTATGTTTCTTCTTTTTCCATATCTAGCCAATAATAACTAGCTCTCATAAGTTTACAAGCCAATGTTAGGTTGTTAGAGTGTGACCCACAGATGCCTTCATGCACCTCTACTAATTCTTGTTTGGATTCATCAGGTTCTAAACACCTAAGGAGGGTACCATCTAGACCATGTCTATAAAATTCATTAGCGATGATGACGAACCATGAAGAACTATGGATTAGGTGACGTTTCTCATTCCAGGAGTAAGTGTTCAGAACAATATGGTCATGTAGGTAGGAGAAGATGTGATGGTAGTGGTATGAATCATGTCCTATGATAGAAAAAATCATCCAGGAATCACGGGAGTCATAGGCTGGGTAGCGTAACGTCTCCACCAAGAATTTATGTCTAAAATCATTTTCAAGCATTTTTAACATAGAGGCAAGAGTAGCCATGGCATCTTCTGCTTTATTATCTGCCCTCGGAACCTGTTGAAATGTGATATGAGTAAAATATTGTTTAAGATCATCAACCAACCGTTTATAAGGTATCAAATTGTCATCCCTTATCTGATAGATATCATTGGCCTGATTGATGACCAACTGGGAATCTCCAAGAACATTTAGTTCATCTATGCCTGACTCAAGGGAAATCTTCATACCATTGATGAGGGCTTCATACTTAGCAATGCTGTTTGTACAAGGAAACAAAATATTGTATGCTTTTGGTAAAGAGTACCGTTGAGGTGTAATGAACAGTATCCCAACACCTAACCCCTGTTGGGTAAATGAACCATCAAAAAACATAGTCCATGATCAATGTGTAAGAAGTAATATTGACTCATCTAGAAATTCAATGTGCAATGGTTGATGATCAACTAGAGGTGCTTCTGCCTACTGATCTGCTATTACTTGGCCCTTAATGGATTTCCTTTCAACATATTCAATATCAAACTCACTGAGAAGCATGACCCATTTAGCTAGTCTACCTGTGAGGGTAGCTTTACTAAGTAAGTATTTCAGAGGATCAATTTTAGCAATTAGACATGTAGTATGAGCCAACATATAGTGTCACAATTTTTGTGAAGCAAACACCACTGCAAGGCAAGATTTCTCTATAGCAGAATATTTCATTTCATGTGAGACTAGAGTTCTACTAATGTAATAGATGGCCCTTTCTTTCTTGTGTTTATCTTTTTGAGCCAATAAGATACCCAATGATGTATCCGTAGAAGATATGTAAAGTATAAGTGGCTTCCCATGAATGGGAGGCATCAAGATGGGTGGATTCGCAAGATACTATTTGATTTGTGTGAACCCTTCATCACATTCTTTGTTCCATTGATAAGCCACACCCTTGTGCAAATTCTTGGTAAATGGTTGTGACTTGTCTGCCAGTTGAGATATAAAATGTCGGATAGACTGCAGTCGGCCCTAAAGTCCTCTCATTTGTCTGATATTTTTTGGTGGCAGCATTTCCATGATGGATTGTACTTTTGCAAGATCTACTTCAATCCCTTTGGCAGAGATGATATAGCCAAGTAACTTTCCAAATGTTACACCAAATGCGCATTTCTTAGGATTGAGTCTCAGACTGAATTGTTCCATATGATCTAGTATAGGACCTAGATCCGCAAGATGTTTCTTTTGATGCATACTCTTAGCTAAAGTATCATCCACATAATCTTCCATTGTTTTATCCATCATGTCATGAAATATGGTGGTAACTGCTCTCTGATATGTAGCACCGACATTTTTGAGTCCAAAGGGCATGACATTCCAACAAAAGGTGCCCCAGGCACATGTGAAAGCGGTTTTCTCTTGGTCCTCTGGCACAATTTTTATCTGGTTATAGCTAGAGAAACCATCCATTAGTGAATACATTTCATACCCAGCTATCATATCTATGATCATATCAATATTAGGCAATGGAAAATCATCCTTAGGACATGCCAAATTCAAGTCTCTAAAGTCTATGCAGACTCTTATAGATTTTTCATTTTTTGATACTGGAACAATATTAGAGATCCATTCTGCATAATCAATTACTCTAATAAACACTGCCTTAAGCAATTTCTCCAATTCAGCTTTGGCAAGTAGAGTGACATGTGGATGCATTTTGCAAAGCTTCTGCTTGACAGGCTTAACACCTGGTGCAATGGATAGATGATCCATGATTAGATTAGGGTCTAATCCAGGCATATCTGAATATTTCCATGCAAAGTTAATCTTTTTGTTTCTGAAGAATGTAGTGAATTCCTCTCTTTCTGCCTCTGATAGTGATTGTGCCAAGTGAATAATCTGAGGTTCTGCCTCTATACCCAAGTTGATAGGTTGAGTTGGTTCAATAAGAATAGATGATCTTTTTTGAAAATGACTTGGGAGTGCATCAAGTATCTTATGCGCAGGCGCCTCAAAGAGGTTTTCACCTTTGGATACGTCTTTTATTTTGACTATTTTAGGCTTTGATACTGCCACAACGTGGTTTTCACCATCAGATCATCTATTTTTTCTTCTTTTTATTTTGTGACTAAGATACTTGATGTCAGCCTTAGTCATGTTGACACTTGCTTCACTAGTGGGAGACGTTATAGGTTCGACAACGTGTAGGTAATAGGCAAGAGAGTAATCATTCTGGAATGTAAGGACTTCATTAGATGGGGAGGTAGAGTTCCAGTCTATAAGCTCAGGATGGTGAAGTGAAAGAGGAGTGATGGGTTCAAGTGCATTCATGGTATAATCATCAAAGGCATGGACAAGCAAGTTGAGACCTAAAGCGATCTCATCCAAAGGTATAGTCAAATTCCTTTGATTCCTAGCAACCGTAGTAGATGATATGTTAACATCTAGGGAGTCAGACTCATGTGACCCTACACTAGACCATCCACCTACTTTGAGAAGGTTTTCATATGAATTAGCTGTATCTATATCTCTGTCAGAAGTGGTATAGGAAAAGCTATCAAACTCATATTCATGAGAGTCCGTTTCATCATTAGGTCTCATGTCAAGAACATGAGTAAAATCAACTCTTTGTCCTCAGTTAGGATGAGTTCTACCTAGAACCTCTGCTATGGTCAGATGAGCACCTATTGACCTAGGTACCTTAGTAGTGTTTGTAGCATCAGCTACCTCTTGTGTAAAGAGAAGTGACTGGAATTCCTGATCAAACTATTCTTGAAAGTGTGGTGGTATGTATAAGTCACCGTGATGACCAGGACTTAGAGGATATATTTCTTTCCACTCTTCATAAGTTAATGGAGCAAGTGAAGTGGTGGTATCAGAATCTTTGTTAGTGTCTACTGTATTGACATGTGGTACAAAGTTATCTGGCTCAGCAAAGAATGCTGTCAGGTCTGATGGAATAGGATAAGGAAAAGTATCCTCATCAGAGCTGTCTTCAGGTTCTACAATTGTAGGTGTTTCTTTAGGTGTTGGTTTCTTATCTTCTCAAGGTACAAACTTGTTTATTCCCAATTGGAATATGAGTTTCTGGAAGCCTATACCTATAGAGTCACGTGTTCTGCGACCAATAGCTTCAAGTGGTGAAATCAATCCCTTATGATTTGCACCTATGGGACCATCCTCTTTATAGCCAAAATGTTGCATAATAGATAAACCTTTTCCATATTGCTCAGGTTTTATGTCATAAGGAGGAGTATTTTTAGAATTGTCTTCTCCTCTATAGATCCAAGCTTTGATAGCTCTTTTTTTAGCTTCTTCTTCTAATGGTACTGTGGCTTGTACAAAATTACCACCATACTTTGTTGGAGGAGGAACTGTAGAAGGTTTAGTGTTCTCAGAAGGTCTCCCAAAGGAACGGGGAGACAAAGGCAAAGATGTAATAGATAGCATAGGTTCAATCTGATGTCCTCCCATATTAGTTTCTTTGAGTTCCAGACTCTTTTCCATTTCTTTTAATTTATCCTCAAGGAGATCAATAGATTCTCTGTTGGTAGGCACAAGGATGTCAGCATATTTTGTGAGGGCATTGCAATCATAGCGTGTATTAGCAGGTATAGTCACTTCAGAACCTTGGAATGGGAACTTAATGCACTGATGGTATGTGGAAGGGATAGCTTGCATTTCATGGATCCATGTCCTTCCTAATAGGATATTGTATGCCAAAGGGATGTTAAGCACTTGACAGATAACATCTCGTTCAACAGGACCAACTCTAATTGGAAATATGACTAAACCCTTGGATTTACATTCTTCCTCATCATAGGCTTTAATGGTAATCTTTTTGTGAGCATTAATGTGGTCTTCACCATAGCTTAACTCAATAAGGAAACTAGCAGAGCAAATATTTAGGCCAGCACTGTTATCTAAGAGAACACGACGAACACGCTTTGGACCTATCATGACTTCAATGTGTAGAGGATTATTATGCGGGTGAATCAAAGAATGGTCATCTTCCCCAGAGAAAGACAAGTAATGTGAGGAGGTCAAGTGACCTACCATAGACTGAAACCGGTCGAGATCAAGATCTTTTGGGACATTTTCCACAGTGAGGGCTTTGTCCAGTATTTCCCTGTGAGCAGGGGAGATTTTCAGGAGCTCAAAAATAGTTATCTAAGAATTGGTACGTTGCAATTGATCAAGAATGCTGTAGTTGGTAGCATTAGATGAGGAACCCACTTTTGGATCCTTTGTAATAGATTCAACCTTAGCTTTGTCTGAAGGTTGAGTTGATGTAGATATAGAAGGCTCAGGGCCTTTGAGAATGATTTTAGCATGAGATCGAGTGACAACATTAGCGCTAACTTGAAACTGACTTTGTTTAGAAGAGTAAGGTGTAGACCCTCACAATATGAAAGGTATTTTAGACTTGGAAGTATCTTCCTTTCCCTTAAGAATGAGGACATTACAGTATTCAGTGTCAACAGGTTCAACCATATTAATGATATTGTCGTTATTGGTGTAAGTATAGTTGACCTTAGCATCAATATTTTTGCCTTTAGATGATTCACCTTTCCCATGAGGAGGAAATGGATCCTTGAAAGCTTGGTGATTAGATTTTTTGTTGTGACTTCCCACAACAATAACCTCACTATCGATGAGGTCCTAGATTGTATGTTGCAACTTAAGACAAGTAGCTATTTTATGACCTTTGTTTCGGTGAAAATCACAATAAGCGGATTCATTCCACCAAGAGGGCCTTGGTTGTAGATCATAAGGTCATGGATTAGCCAATGGAGTAAGTAACTGATTGTCCACAAGAGTTTTGTAAACCACCTCAAGAGGTTCTCCTAAAGAAGTGAACTCACGCTTGGGCCTAGGAGCCCAAGGTTTAGGTCCAGAAAATCGTGAAGTACTCAGTTTGGATTCTGCCGTAGCCTATTTAGTGGCTTTGGCTTCTTGCATCGTGGTAGTGAGATTAAAGGCAGCCTTGGAAGGCTTAGCAGTCACATTGCCTACAACACCATCATTCACAACATTTTGGTTCTTGTTGGGAAATTTGGATTTATCTTTGCTTGAGGAAGAAGACCCTTGTTTATTTTCCTTATGCAAGGTCAATTCTCCTTTCTTGATCATGAATGTCTCGATTCTTACAGCTTGTTTAATCATATCATCAAAGGTTAGAGGACCTTGTAGCTGTACTTGATACCCAAAGTTGGGGAGAATATTATCGAGAAAGATGTCCAACTTTTCTGATTCAGGTATGTTGCAAGAATATTGTGTATAGAGTTGTCTCCATCTTTGGAGAAATGCCAAGAAAGATTCCCCATTATTTTGTTTCAAGTTGCAAAGATCTCGAATATGAACCAGATGTTGGATGTTGTGAGAATAATGTTGTAGAAATAAATTGGCAATTTTGTCAAAGGTCTTGATGCCATTTGGTAGTCTAGAGAACCATTCCATAGCCGATCCTCCCAAAATACGTGGGAAAAGATGCATAAGATAGGTTGTGTCATGCATGAATTCCATGGAAAGAGCACCAGACTCTCTCAAATGGTCTTGAGGGTCAGATGTACCCAAGTATTTTTCATATTTAGGAAGTTCAACTCCTTTGGGAAAATGAGGCATGTGAAGATCTTTATCAAATGGGAAAAGATAGATGCTTTCCAGTGTGAATTGTGTAATAGGTTTGTCTTTCTCTTTCAAGAGTTGAGAGAGTTGCTCTCGCATAGTTTTCATTTCTTTGCGCAAGCGGGAATTTTCAGTTTCTTCCTCTTTCTCAACAAGTGTTTCTAAAGCATAATTGGAAGGTAACTTAGCCCCTTGATTGGATAGTTCAAGAATGTATTTTTGTTTTCCTCAGCTAGTAGAATTCCCATCATTTTATAGAATTCTTTGTTAGCACGAGCTTGTGCAATCTCTTCTTGAGTGATTTCTACTTCTACATCATTAGGGGGGTCTTGAGATTGGGACTTACCCCAAGTTTTAAAGAGGTCAGTTTTTCTATCCTCTCCTGATAGGTTATGATCTACCATCTTGCTAGAGTGTAAGGATTTAAGGTGTAAAGACTCTCTATGAAAAGATTGAGTGTTCTCTGAATCTGGGTCTTCTTGGAACAAAGGATTTCAAACCCTACTAAGATCCACAGGAAATGACTGTTTATTGTAAGGTCATCTTGTCGGGGAAGGAGATCGAGATGATTCCTCACTAGATGTAGCTGGTAATGGTGTGGAAAGTATAGATTCATCTTGATTGATTGAAGGAAATGTTTTGCCACTTCGAGTTGTGATAGTCATAGACAAAGTTTTGAACAAGGAATGTGAACTAGGACCAAAATTGAAACTATCTCAAAGTAATTGCATAGAACGTGCCAAAAGGTGAAGTATCCTTGGTGCAAATCATTTAAGATGAGGTTAAAAAAAGCCAAGAGATGACTATTGCGACACAAGGCATGACGACACAGATGAAATAAATCAAAAAGACACGAGACAAGACTAGTTTAAGCAAGAATCACATAGTTCTCAACCCAAGAAACCAAGTTTTAGACTGTGTGAAGATGAATTCAGAGACCAAATTTGATAGAAGTATAACTAACTGGCAGATTTTAGCTCATTGTTTTGGACAAAAGACTCTAGTTTCGTGCGATGAAATGCTCTATCGCGTGAAGTTTCTCACCAAACCGCATGAAGAAATGCTCTCTTCGTGTGAAGAATGACACCAATTAATAGAATAAAAAGTGACAGAGTAATGGCACTATTGCCAAATGTCACGTGATAGTATAATACGTATCGCATGAAGATTCTCACCGAATGATGCGAAGATTTGGAAATTTTGCGCGAAACAATGTAAATGTTGAAAAAAGGACGTTTACAGAATCAGACTGTTAAGACCAGTTTGCATTTTCCAAGATGAAATCATGTTGTTTTCTAAAAAATAGTTCAAGTTATAGATTATTTTGGACATGTTCAAGATTGACAGTTTGTGTGTTTTGACGATAATTTTGATTGTTCAAATGATACACCCACGCAAAACACATTAAGCAGAATGTTTATAGTACGAGAACAAGAACATCACAACCCTAGGATAGCCAGGACAATATCTATTGAATCCCCACTTGAACCGAAGTTCAGCTACACTTACTCTTAGTGGATAACTTAGAAGCTTGGAAGCACGGGCTCCTCCTTACATATGCACTCACT
>MU226634.1:4124145-4161667 GCA_018584345.1 Thuja plicata | reverse complement strand
GGAAGAGAAAACTCAGGTATGCAACATCTTCGTATGATTGTCATTTGAATACTATTAAAGGATAATGTTTAAAGTTGCTCCATTTCCTTCTTGTGTTATTGATAAATATTATAATTAGTAGAACCATCAATTCCTGATTGGGTTAAAATGGTATGTTATATTTATTTTAAAAAAAAAAAGTTGTTGCATTTTTAGGTGTAAGTTTTGGGCATTACAAAACCAAAAGCATAATTAATAAGCTACATGCAAAACCAAATACATGCAATAGAATAAAAGGATAAGGTGAATATACAACAATGAAACTATCCATGTACATATAAAAATCAATGCATATACGTAAAGATCCTGCTATGAATGCAATAAATGAAATAGTACAATACATACATCTCATGTCTAGTGAATCTCTATAGAGAGCCCTCAATTCTGAAGTATTAATAATCTAGAGGAAGTTCACCACCTATACATTGGTCCCCACCAGTGATAAAATACAACACTACCTTAACACATGGAACCCTCAGGCCCACCCCACCATGCTCACGGAGATAGTAACTCAAACAAAATCACATTGGAATTACACACCCAAGGGAGGATGCACACACGCCAATAAAATGCATGACTCAAGGGGGACACAAAAACCTGAGTAAAAACATAATGCAAGGTCTTAGGATCACTGCTTAGACCTGTATAGGCTAACATGTAGGGAATCTAGTGGAGTATCATTAATTGGGTCATGATAGCCCAAGTAGTATTGAGTATTCGATCAATATCCATAGACGACCAAGGTCAAAATGTATCTTTGATCAACATCCAAAAGTGGCCAGATATTGTGTCTTCAATCAACACCCTTGGGTGGATAGACACTGACTTACCTTTGATCAACACCCTCAGGTGGATAGGTAGTCCAATTGATCTTTTTGTTAAATTTTAATCTTCTTTAAGTTCATTATGTTATCTCTTATTAATCACTTCTCTATATTACTGGGTCGACCAACTTATGGGTCGGGGTAGACGTGAGAAGCCACTCCACAAAGTACCCAAGCATAAAACCCTCTTGTTAAGAAATGATGAAAAAAATAAAAAATCCACAAGGAAAAATACATAAAAGACTCTCAAATTCATAAACCACAAAAAATGGTAAGCTCTATTATTCTCAATACTAAGAGCACATGTCATTCATACCTTGGCATAGGAGCATAACTCAACTACATGCCTGGATGCAATCTCAACATAATACATCCACATATTACATGAGAGATCAACCTCAAGCATGTGAGGTGCCAATACAATCGACAACATGATAGCGTTTACAATAATGACAAGAGGATATCTTGACTCCCAAGACACACAAGGTAAAAAATGAGTAAAATAAAAACTAAGCCAAAAGTAAAATTTCTCGATTGGCCACTTTCCAAGAGCACGAATTCCCATGGAACCCATAAATCATCTCGTTAGATCACGAGGAAGGATCAAAATGCCCAAAAGCACAAAATACTCAAATTTTGGCAAAATCTGGTAAAGTATAAAAATGATCTTTTTAACATAAGATGGGTAAGTTCGAGACACGTTATCAAATATATGGAATGCCGTCAATACATTATGATTCAAAAATACCATTAAAATTTTTGAGTACTGCAACCTCCAATAAATCAATCATGCCAAACACAATGGCAAACAAGTTCTGGGTGACACTTAAAATAATGCAACCTCAAAATTTGCCAAAAATCAAACTTGAAATAAAGCTTTCGAATTAAAACCCATTTTCACATAGGCACCCAACAACAAAATAATCCAATAAAAATTTAGTTCTAGATAAATACAGAAAAATGACTAGCATAACAATGTAAAACCCAAAATGCAAAACCCCAGTTACTCGTAGTGATTCAACCGGGTAATAGAAAACTAGAATATTGTGGGGAAGTACTAATTATTAGCCCACAAAGAATTTAAAAACAAGAAAAGCCTTAAACAACTGAGAAAAAAAAAATAAGAGAGGCCCTACCTTCTAGCCCAAGGAGAAACTTGTAAAGACAAGGAATACAATAAATTTGAAGTTGAATCTCGAAGTGACTCCACACAAATGGAAGTATTCATGACATGAGTCCAACGAGTTGCTACCTGTTGGGATTGAAAAAAGCAGTAAGGGTTTTTGAAGTACCATGTTAAAATTTTGCATTTTGACCCCCTATAAATGCTTTTTGAGCCTATTTTCCTAGATGAGATTCTGAAGTTTTCCATGCATTTCAAGTACTCATCACTCTTGTTTAGGCATATGAAGACATCCCAGTTCATTAATTTCAAGTTTTGAGTTATTTCGTGATGTCTTGTTTTGAGCACTTGTCAAAATCTGCATTTTTGCCTAAGTGTTGGTTTGCTGTAACAGGCCCAGTTCACATTTGAATATCTTATGTCTTGTTGAGTGTCATGGCCCACCACTTTGGGGATGTTTAGTATGCATATCAAAGAACCTATGTTTCAAACCCCAATTCATTTTGATATGTTTTGAATAGGTTTCAAACCCCTCAAAGTTGGTAGTTTACTGTTGTCGTGCATTGTATAATTGATCAGAATTCTGAGTAGCCCTGTTTGACTGATTGTAACTTTTGACCTTGTGACCTAATTGAAAGAATTCATTTTGTACTCCATTATAGAGGTCAAATAATTTTTGAGTCCCCATCTTTAGGTCACGACAAGTTCATTTGGTCAGTTTGCTAAGCCCATTCCATTTGCATTTTCTATCAGTGTGCCAAACTGTCAAATGCAGATTTCTGAATGACCTACTTTGGGGTCTTACAATTTTACACCCGGTTGAATGAAATGGAAAATTGAATACTCCCCGGTGTTGTAGGCATGGAGATTTTCTACCATGAATATTTTTTGGCCATGATGAATCCGTTTACTTAGTTTGCCAATCCGATTCCATTGCAATTTCTAATATTTTGATGCAGATCAGTTGCACAACCTGGTCAGAGGCCCTGTTTGCGAGGTCATATCTTGAATACCATGATTGGTCACATCAGGAAAATGGTTTCCCTAAATTATAGGCAAACTTTACTTCAAATTTTCCAGGTCTCAGATCCTGAGGATTTTATTTACACACTTTTCAAGATTCTTTCCATTTGCAGAAATCAGTATTCCTCATGTTTTCTGTTTTCTACATTTCCAAGTGGCTACTTTCAAAGGCCTGCCAAGTGTGCCTGGATGATTTTCAAGAGGTGCCCTTCTAGATCTGTATTCTCCATATCACATACTTCCAATACCCAGAAGCTTGGTTCTTCAGGAGATCGTTTGACTTGTTTTCAAAGTTGAAACCAAATGTGTTCATTGTTATTAGGGTAATTTGCAGAATTGTTGTGAAGAGGCAACAAGGATGATTAAAATCTTTGGACCTGTTGGGTTTTTTCAGATGTCACTTGATAGTATGGAAGAATTCTAAACATGGAACATGTGTGGCTAGCGCCATGCTCTGGTTACTTGATGTTGTCAGTTTTTAAAGCCAACCCCGGAGCCCAGATGCCATTAATGAGTTAAAGTTGTAGAATTGTAAACATTGTAATCCATTATTGCAAGCATAATGTGGAGAATCCTTCGCAGTACCAAAAGGAAAATAGGTAAACATGGAGTGCACGATTTTTTTCTTCAATTTAAGTTTTCAAAGCATAGCATGGAAAGAATAAAAAATGGATTACCAGATGAAATGTGTCAGAGATGTCTATCATCGGAATTTGAAACTTATAAATATCCTTTTTGTCGAGTATAAGAATTTCAAGGTTTGTGAATTTGGCTTGAGTGCAAATCTTAAAATAACTTAAAGCATGGTGTGGATTTAGGCATTGGTTTCCATTTATGAAAGAATATTCATTCTTATTCACTCTGCTATTAGCTAAATAATATAAACTGTCATTGAGGAGGCGTTGCATTCTGCCCTGAATACTCCAAATAAATAATATAAAATGAAATGCCAGTATACTACTAAAAGGAAATGTTGAAAGGAGAGTGTAGCTTTATCTTTGTATCTAGATGCTAGGAAAGTGTTGAAAGAGCATTTCAAACCACCTAAAAGGTATCAAGTGTTTGTTTTGAGGAAAATTTTTGTTGGATGTGGAGGTTGTTGAAAAGGAGCCCGAATACTGTCTGAAACATGTTGAATGGTGCCCAAAAGAAGATTTATTTTTTAAATTTGTTTTCAAACCTTCTAAGAAGGCATTGAATGGCATTGAACAGTTGCTGATTAAAGGTAGAGGAAGTGAGTGAAGGACTTGCACAGCAAATCATAGAGTCTACGCATTGGAAGATAGGGTGGAAACGTTTCAAGAAAATGCACTTGGCAGGTGTAAGATGAATAAAAACCCATGCTAGATATGGAAAGAGGTAAATGGTGTTAAAAAAAAATGTAATGAAGGAAGCCATCACATAAATCAATGCTGGAGTGGAGGGCATAGGTTGTGCAGAGGCCAGCTCATGGAGTCTTAAACAGTCCAAAGCAAATGTAATCTGCAGGTGTAAAGCTAACTCCCCAACCTCTACTAGTATGTTGCCACGCCAAACAAAAGGGGAAATCAACATGTGAGTTTTATTGAAGCCTGCGCAAGGTAGGAAGGATTTGCGTAGGGTATCAAATCCAGTGCAATAAATAGTGAATTTTCCAGAAACCTCACACACTAGTTTGGGAGGATGTTACCAGCATGGAGGATAGAGTTCAAGCAATGCAATTGGAAAGTATAAAGCCAAATTTGACAACCTTTGCCAACAAGCAGCCCACACATCGATCAAGGGAGATATTTGAGTAATGGAATAAGTAAGAAGTCCACGCAGGCTTAATGCCATGTTCCACAACCTTTTTCGGCATCCTTCCTGCCTGTCCATAATGTGGAAGTATAGACAAGGCATGAGATTGTTTTATAGGATGCCTCAAAAGGACGCCATCTCATGAAATGCGACGATGGAAGAATGCGCACAAAATGGATTTGTTGATAAGGCTTTTGACACTTTCAAGCAATGCAATTGGCAGGTATAATGCCATTTCCCTGCGCAGATTTGGGAGGGGAGCTAAGTTTTTAAAAGGTACTTCGCATAGACTAGCATGGATTAAGGTGCAAGGAGGCTGATGATATTGCACAGGTTTAAGTGTTTTATCCCACATGCATGGGTCAGTGTAACATTTGAATGTTTAAATACGCCAGCACTTATATTGTGTAATAAGTAAGAAAGGCAAGAGGTTCTATGGCGGGCCCTTAGGCTGGACATTTTAGAGGGCGGTGGGCCCCAAATATTTTGATGTAAAATGCATAGTCTTTAAAAAAATCATCAAATAGTTATCCCACATGCATCCCACAAAGACCATTTGAAGAGTTTATATACAAGAATGCACAATATGATATATGAAGAAGAAAGAGGAGATTATGGGCACACGCAAGAGCTGAGAGCTCGCCTCAAAAATTGTGCTTGAGGAGAAGACACCCAGATTTTGGCGGGGCCTACAGTGTTGACATGGCAGGTGACTGGGCATAAGAGGCTGCATCTTTGGGCATGAATCTCAAGGTGGCCGAAATTGACGAATGATTTAATGGCTTAGTGAGAAAGTTGCAAGGAAGATAAGCTTAAGCCATTAAGCCATTGGTCCATGTGGCACAAGTGACAAGTGGTGCCTAGTGGACCAGTTAGCCAATCAGAGGATGCCACGTGGCACCCAATAGACACCAAGTGGCGCAAGTCAAATACAATTTAGAGGCACCAATGAGAGATCAATACGTGGCACCAAGTGGACCCATGGACCAATCAAAGGGTGACACTTGGCACATTCTTGTGAGATGTGCAGATTTCAAATTATTTTTTAATTTAAATTCATTTCATCAAATGGGTTAACTAGTGTGCAAGTTTTAGAAAGATCAAGGGTTGACTTAATGGCTTAGGGGAAAGATGCTCACCATCTACCCTTTAAGCCATTAAGCCCAAGTGACAAGTGGCACATTCTGGTGCATTATGAGGAAATAATGAATTATTTGAAATATTTAATTAAATCCATCACAAATGGAAAAGGATTAAAAGGTGAGCAGCTTCAAAAAGATCCAAGGGCTGACTTAATGGCTTAATGGAAAGATGCTCATCATCTAACCACTAAGCCATTAAGCCTAGGTGACAAGTGTCACAATGAGAAAAAATCTGGAAAAAGGGAAATTTTAAAGTTTAATTTGTCTCATTTCAATAGTTCAACTATTGAAAAATAATTTATTCCAAATGCAAATATTTCAAACTTTTAAATAAAATCTGCACGGGAAGGCAAACTTGGACTAAAGTTTCAGAAGGCAAATTTGATCCAAAATATAGAGTATCATATGTTGTCGGAAAGGTCTCAGAATGAAGAAGAGGATTTTGCAGATCAATTGAGGAAAAATCAAATCAGATTTTCACAATTTCAATTTGAGCAATTGCAGATATTTTTTGGGGATAGATAGGTGTCGGTGACTGGGTTGTTTTTCCTTTCTCCTATATCTGGTTTTTTCCTCCATTGTAACAAGGATGGCGAATTCACAACTGCATAGAAGAATTCATATTATGGTTTATTTTTGAAGCTTTGTGTCTTTTTGAATGTTTTGAAGCAGAATGACATTAATGAAATACAATGGAATCTCCAGTTTTAGATCTATGGTGTTTTTTTGTAGTTTTATTCACGCTCTTGTATGTTTAGTCTGTAAAGCATTCTGAACATGCTGGTTACAAGGTAACTATGCAGTTATTATGAGCTTCCTTCAAGGAAGGAGTCAGTCTTGTGAGTAATCCCAGAGGGCTGGATATTAATATGAAAATCTGATAGATAGATGTGAAAATGAAAGGATAGTTTGTAAGGCACTCTGTCTGGGATCTTGTTTGTGTTCTTATTAATTGGTTTTCTGTAGATTTACATTTCATTGGACTCTTTGCCCTAGATTAGGCACTGGTCTAAGTTCTGAAAGATAGTTCTCATCATCAACATTCAAATATTGAAAATCTTTTACTTTCTGTTTATGAACATGAACATCCAGATTCTGTATTGAATAGTGCAGACATTGTTGGTGATTCTTTAAAGAGATGAATCCACTGGTTAGCCTTCCTAGTTATGAGAAATTAAAAAGGAGAAGGATTATAAATCCTTAGTCCACTGTGAGATTCTCTATGATTCAATGACTCAGTAAGTAGGTACACCCGCCAGAGTTTGTGGAGCTCAAAGTGAAGAAGGATTTCATCCTTGTTAATTAGCCTTTTCCATGTAAGAATCTGTGTTGGGAATAGAGGTCAAGCATTTATTGTTGTTTTAATTGATTCCTACAAGAAAAAGAGCTAACAAAATGGCGACTCTACTGGGGATGGGTTGAAGGAAATCATGTTTAATCTGTTCTAGATTTTTTGGTACAGTATTTTCAAAATCTTTTGATCCAGTTCCGAGTTCATTGAAAATATTGGGCATGTGTTAGGACTTTTGTTCTATTAAAACCCATAAATTATAATCTGCTGGAGAAGTGAAGGTTAAAAGCTCATAGGAGCTAATCATTTGTTGACCATTTTTTAACCAGCTTGTGAATCTTTTCCCCACATCTTTGTGGGTGGCGACTCTGAATTCTTGTGCAGTCCAATGGCATTGATTTACATATAAAACTTCAGAGATTGCTCGGTATATTATTTGCAAATTTGAAGCCCTTGTCAGTTTTTTTTTGCAAGGAAGGATAAAATATCAGTTGGTTGTTTGAGTATGTTTACTTTTGTTGGCCGTGAAAGAGTATCTCAGCAGGAACAACAAAGGTATTTTACTTCTCATGTGTTTTTCCTTCATGAGAATGAAGTGATTTAAACATATTGCCTCTATTAAGTGTTTTTAGCACTAGGGAAGAGGTGTGTTCAAATTAGTGAGATTTTAAATTTTTTCTCACCTAAAGTTCAGACCAGCAAGGGTTTTTCAAAATTCTTTCATACCAAAAGGTATGAGCCATTATGTTTTGATGGCATTAATGATTTTCCACATGATGTGCCTCATGAAATCAGAGATTATTTGCCAAAATTTTGTGGGGATTAAGTTGTTTCAAAAATTCATCATGTTCAAATGTTCATTGATCTATTGGGTGACTTTGAAATAAAGTATGAAGATGTATACATGAAGTTGTTTGTCCAAACTTTGAGAAAATTATGCTAGGGACTGGTTTTCTTTTTTACCAGCTTGTTCAATTTATTCTTGGGATGAATTGTATGTTGCCTTCATGGAACAATTTGGTGAGAATAAATTTTAGTGATGTATTTACTGATTGGTTGAATCATAAGATTAAAGAAGATGAATTAGTTCATGATTTCAATATCAGATTTGCAAGAGCTTTGCACAAAATACCTGAAAGAAATAGACCTCAAGATCATGTGTGTGTTGTCATTTACTTTGATGCATTTGACAAGAAGATGAGTTATAGGTTGAGAGATAAGAAACCTAAAACTTTGCATCAAGCTTTTAGGACAGCAATAGAGATTGAAAACAATGCCAAATACGGATTGACAAAGAACCATTTCTCTAGAGGGATTTGCCGACAAAATACAATTGAGAATGGACAAGAATATTGTGAAAATTTTGCAGCTCCAAGTAGGTGTATTAATACCTCTGCTTTGGTTTCTAATCAGGTCTTGAATTCAGAATTGAATAGATGTATGGTTAGTAATATTTTGTTGCATACGGAAGAGACTTCCAATGATGACAACAATACATGTGTCCAAGGAGTGGTAGTAATGAATGATGTTTAAAATACTTATGATGCTGACTTTGTCAATGAATCTTTGCCTTACAAAGTTATGTCAGAAATACCCTCTCATTTTGATCCTAGATGCAATGATACTAACAACGTTTTGAATGTTGAAGAAGAGGTGTATGTTTTACACTCTTATGAGGATCAAGGGGATGCTGAAATTTATGTCCTGCAAGAGGAGGATATGTTGGAGAATGCTGATCCATTGTGTGACCCTAGTATTGAATGGGAAGATATGAGAATTCATGGAAGTGAATGCAAATTAGCATATGAAGGTAAGAATATCTTCACCAATTCTGAAAGTAATCTTTTACATCAGCATGATACAAATGAGTTTGGTATCAAGAGCTTTGAAGTGTATATATTTGATGTCAAAAATTAATGAAAGAGGGATAGTAAATGATGGTCTTCCTTATGAGATGGATTATGATACTATCTTGCAACTTTATCATGATATTATAGATGAAAATCAGAATAAAGATTAGTTAGTTGAGTCTTTTTAGTCAAAGGGCAAAGTGCTGGATGAGTGTGTTTTTGAAATCCCTTTATTTAATGATGATCAATTGAAGCATATGGTTTGTTTGTGTAATGGAAATATTACACATGATAAGAAAATAGAGGAAGATTGGTGTCCTTTCCCATCTCCTCCGGTTGAAGAAGAAAGTATGAATTTGTCATCCACTTCTTTGCCTAATGATAGAAGTGTTGAATCTACTTATAGTGATGTCTCTGATTTTGAATCATATGCTGAAAATGATTATGACAGTGATTATGACAGCAGGGGTACTGATGTCTTAAAAGTTTTTACTAATGATATGTTTGATGAAGACATTGATACAGATCATCCATCTCTCTGTCACCATGTCCAAATGGGAGAAAAACATGGTGTTGTTAATCCACTTTTTGAGGAATGCATTGAGTTTTTCAGATTTGACTTATTCTGATTTTGGTGTTGAAAATGTGTCAGTATGCAGTAAAAAATTAGAATGTATCTCTTCCCGAGCCAAAAATGATTATGAGTTTGAATATACATTTGATGGGTTCATTGTTCCATGTAGTGAGCAGGACTATGATGTTGATCAGTTGGCTCCTTGTGACTATGTGCATAATTTGCAAGCGGAAGAAGTTTCCAATACATATTTTGAGTCTTTCCATTGTGAAGACTTTCCAGATTTTGGTATCCATGCTCTTTGCGAGTATGAATCTTTTAGTTTCTTTATGGATCATTCGACTGATGAAGGGGTAATGCAAGTGGAGTTTGATGTTTCTTATGGTAATGCATTTCCTCATTGTCATGGTTCACATTTTCTGATGTTTGCTGATGTGAAGGATGAGTTTCATACTTTTGGTTATAATGATTCTGATGGAGGAACTTATGAAGGCATGAAAGGAATTACAAATAAGGTATTCTTCATTCTTATAATTCCTTATGAATTTGAGCAACAACGGTACAAGAACATTTTCATTCTGATATTTGTATGCCAAGAAGAAAATCAGATTTTTGATGGAGGCAAATGTTGATTTTAGTTGTGAAAATGGATGAGGCTTTTTGTAAATGATGTACATGTTGTATAGTCGCTTTCCCTTCAGTCATGTGGTGTGTTTCCTTTCAATAAAGAGGTTCCCTGTTTGGAGAAGAGAGAGAAAGTGGAGATAAAGTCTGATTTGTTTCTGGGTGGTCTGCTGTACCAAGAGATCTGAATCCTTTGCATGCCCACATGGGGCACACGTCCATAGTCAGAGCCATTGTTGGGACTAAAAAAAGTAGTAAGGGTTTTTGAAGTACCATGTTAAAATTTTGCATTTTGACCCCCTATAAATGCTTTTTGAGCCTATTTTCCTAGATGAGATTCTAAAGTTTTCCATGCATTTCAAGTACTCATTACTCTTTTTTAGGCATATGAAGACATCCCAGTTAGTTAATTTCAATTTTTGAGTTATTTCGTGATGTCTTGTTTTGAGCACTTGTCAAAATCTGCATTTTTGCCGAGTGTTAATTTGCTGTAACAGGCCCAGTTTGCATTTGAATATCTTATGTCCTGTTGAGTGTCATGGCCCACCACTTTGGGGATGTTTAGTATGCATATCAAAGAACCTATGTTTCAAATCCCAATTCATTTTGATATGTTTTGAATAGGTTTCAAACCCCTCAAAGTTGGTAGTTTACTATTGTCGTGCATTGTATAATTGATCAGAATTCTGAGTAGCCCTGTTTGACTAATTGTAACTTTTGACCTTCTGACCTAATTGAAAGAATTCATTTTGTACTCCATTATAGAGGTCAAATAATTTTTGAGTCTCCATCTTCAGGTCACGACAAGTTCATTTGGTCAGTTTGCTAAGCCCATTCCATTTGCAGTTTCTATCAGTGTGCCAAACTGTCAAATGCAGATTTCTGAATGACCTACTTTGAGGTCTTACAATTTTACACCCGGTTGAATGAAATGGAAAATTGAATACTCCCTGGTATTTTAGGCATGGAAATTTTCTACAATGAAGATTTTCAGGCCATGATGAATCCGTTTACTCAGTTTGCCAATCTGATTCCATTTGCAATTTCTAATATTTTGATGCAGATTAGTTGCACAGCTTGGTCGGAGGCCCTGTTTGCGAGGTTATATCTTGAATACCGTGATTGGTCACATCAAGAAAATGGTTTCCCTAAATTATAGGAAAAATTTACTTCAAATTTTCCAGGTCTTAGATCCTGAGGGTTTTGTTTGCACACTTTTCAAGATTCTTTCCATTTGCAGAAATTGGTATTCCTCATGTTTTCTATTTTCTGCATTTCCAAGTGGCTACTTTCGAAGGGCTGCCAAATGTGCCTGGATGATTGTCAAGAGGCACCCTTCTAGATCCATATTCTCCATATCACATACTTCCAATACACAGAAGCTTGGGTCTTAAGGAGATCGTTTGACTTGTTTTCAAAGTCCAAACCAAATGTGTTCATTGTTATTTGACAGGGTAATTTGCAGAATTGTTGTGAAGAGACAACTTGGATGATTAAAATATTTGGACTTGCTAGGTTTTGTCAGATGTCACTTGAAAGTATCAAATAATTCTAGACATGGAACATGTGTGGCTAGCCCCATGCTCTGGTTACTTGATGTTGTCATTTTTTAAAGCCAACCCCGGAGCCCAGATGCCATTAATGAGTTAAAGTTGCAGAATTGTAAAGATTGTAATCCGTTATTGCAAGAATAATGTGGAGAATCCTTCACAGTACCAAAAGGAAAATAGGAAAACATGGAGTGCATGATGTTTTTCTTCAATTTAAGTTTTCAAAGCATAGCATGGAAAGAATAAAAGATGGATTACCAGATGAAATACGACAGAGATGTCTATCATCGAAATTTGAAACTTATAAATATCCTTTTTGTTGAGTATGAACATTTCAAGGTTTGTGAATTTGGCTTGAGTGAAAATCTTAAAATAACTCAAAGCATGGTATGGATTTAGGGATTGGTTTCCAGTTATGAAAAAATATTCATTCTTATTCACTCTGCTATTAGCTAAATAATATAAACTATCATTGAGGAGGTGTTGCATTCTGCCCTGAATACTCCGAATGAATAATATAAAATGAAATGCCAGTATACTGCTAAAAGACAATGTTGAAAGGAGAGTGTAGCTTTGTATTTGTATCTAGATTCTAGGAAAGTGTTGAAAGGGCGTTTCAAAACAACTGAAAGGTATCAAGTGTTTGTTTTGAGGAAAATTTGTGTTGGATGTGGAGGCTGTTGAAAAGGAGCCCGAATACTGTCTGAAACATGTTGAATGGTGCCCAAAAGAAGATTTATTTTTAAAAAAAAATTTCAAACCTTCTAAGAAGGAATTGAATGGCATTGAACAGTTCTTGATTAAAGGCAGAGGAAGTGAGTGAAGGACTTGCGTAGCAAATCATAGAGTCTATGCATTGGAAGATAGGGAGGAAACGTTTCAAGGAAATACACTTGGTAGGTGTAAGATGAATAAGAACCCGTGCTAGATATAGAAAGAGGTAAATGGTGTTAAAAAAAATGTAATGAAGGAAGCCATCACACAAATCAATGCTTGAGTGGAGGGGACAAGCTGCGCAGAGGCCAGCTCATGGAGTCTTAAACAGTCCAAAGCAAATGTAATCTGCAGGTGTAAAGCTAACTCCACAACCTCTACCAGTATGTTTCCGCGCCAAACAAAAGGGGAAATCAGCATGTGAGTTTGATTGAATCCTGCGAAAGGCAGGAAGGAATTGCGTAGGGTATCAAATCCAGTGCAATAAATAGTGAATTTTCCAGAAACCTCACGCACTAGTTTGGGAGGATGTTACCAGCGTGGATGATATAGTTCAAGAAATGCAATCGGAAGGTATAAAGCCAAATTTGACAACCTTTTCCAACAAGCAGCCCACATAGCGATGAAGGGAGCTATTTGAGTAATGGAATAAGTAAGAAGTCCACGCAGGCTTAATGCCATGTTCCACAACCTTTGTCGGCATCCTCCCTACCTGTGCATAACGTGGAAGTATAGACAAGGCATGAGATTATTTTACAGTATGCCTCAAAAGGATGCCATCTCATGAAATGAGATGATGGCAGGATGCACACAAAATGGATTTGTTGATAAGGCTTTAGAAACTTTCAAGCAATGCAATTGGCAGGTATAATGCCATTTCCCTGCACAGATTTGGGAGGGGAGCTAAGTTTTTAAAAGGTACTTTGCATAGACCAGCATGGATTAAGGTGCAAGGAGGCTGATGATATTGCACAGGTTTAAGTGTTTTATCCCACATGCATGGGTCAGTGTAACATTTGAATGTTTAAATATGCCAACACTTATATTATGTAATAAGTAAGAAATGCAAGAGGTTCTGTGGCGGGCCCTTAGGCTGGATGTTTGAGAGGGCGGTGGGCCCTAAATATTTTGATGTAAAGTGTAGTCTTTAAAAAACTCATCAAATAGTTATCCCACATGCATCCCACAAAGAGCATTCAAAGATTTTATATACAAGAATACATAATATGATATATGAAGAAGAAAGAGGAGATTATTGACGCGCGCAGGAGCTGAGAGCTCGCCTCAAAAACTATGCCCGAGGAGAAGACACCCAAATTTTTGCATGGCCCATAGTGTTGACACGGTAGGTGACTGGGCATAAGAGGCTGCATATTTGGGCATGAATCTCGAGGTGGCCAAAATCGATGAATGACTTAATGGATTAGTGAGAAAGTTGCAAGGAAGATAAGCTTAAGCCATTAAGCCATTGGTCCATGTGGCACAAGTGACAAGTGGTGCCCAGTGGACCTATCAGCCAATCAAAGGATGCCATGTGGTGTCCAATAGGTGCCAAGTGGCACAAGTCAAATGCAGTTCAGAGGCACCAATGAGAGATCAACACGTGGTGCCAAGTGGACCTACAAACCAATTAGAGGGTGACACTTGGCACATTCTGGTAAGATGTACAGATTTCAAATTATTTTTTAATTTAAATTCATTTCATCAAATGGGTTAACCAATGTGCAAGTTTTAGAAAGATCAAGGGTTGACTTAATGGCTTAGGGGAAAGATGCTCACCATCTACCCTTTAAGCCATTAAGCCCAAGCGACAAGTGGCACATTCTAGTGCATTCTGAGGAAATAATGAATTATTTGAAATATTTAATTAAATCCATCACAAATGGAAAAGGATTAAAAGGTGAGTAGCTTCAAAAATATCCAAGGGCTGACTTAATGGTTTAATGGAAAGATGCTCACCATCTAAACACTAAGCCATTAAGCCTAGGTGACAAGTGTCACAATGAGACAAAATCTCAAAAAAGAGAAAATTTAAAGTTTAATTTTTCTCATTTCAATAGTTCAACTATTGAAATATAATTTATTTCAAATGCAAATATTTCAAACTTATAAATAAAATCTGCACGGGAAGGTTAACTTGGACTAAAGTTTCAGAAGGCAAATTTGATCCAAAATATAGAGTATCATATGTTGTCAAAAAGGTCTCGGAATGAAGAAGAGGATTTTGCAGATCAATTGAGGGAAAATCAAATCAGATTTTCACAGTTTCAATTTGAGCAGTTGTAGATATTTTTTGGGGACAGACAGGTGTCGGTGACTGGGTTGTTTTTCCTTTCTCCTATATCTAGTTTTTCCCTCCATTGTAACAAGGATGGTGAATTCACAACTACATAGAAGACTTCAGATTATGGTTTAGTTTTGAAGCTTTGTGTCTTTTTGAATGTTTTGAAGTAGAATGACATTAATGAAATATAGTGGAATCTCCAGTTTTAGATCTATGGTGTCTTTTTGTAGTTTTATTCATGCTCTTGTATGTTTAGTCTATAAGGCATTCTAAACATGCTAGTTACAAGGTAACTATGTAGTTATTTATGAGCTTGCTTCAAGAAAGGAGTCAGTCCTTTGAGTAATCCTAGAGGGCCGGATATTAATATGAAAATCTGATAGATAGATGTGAAAATGAAAGGATAGTTTGTAAGGCACTCTGTCTGGGATCTTGTTTGTGTTCTTATTAATTGGTTTTCTATAGATTTACATTTCATTGGACTCTTTGCCCTGGATTAGGAACTGGTCTAAGTTTTGAAAGGTAGTTTTCATCATCAACATTCAAATATTGAAAATCTTTTTCTTTATGTTTATGAACATGAACGTCCAGAATCTGTACTGAATAGTGGAGACATTGTTGGTGATTCTTTAAAGAGATGAATCCATGGGTTAGCCTTCCTAGTTTTGAGAGCTTAAAAAGGAGAAGGATTATAAATCCTTAGTCCACTATGAGATTCTTTGTGATTTAGTGAGTCAATAAGTAGGTACACCCGCTTGAGTTTGTGGAGCTCAAAGTGAAGAAGGATTTCATCCTTGTTAATTAGCCTTTTCCATGTAAGAATCTGTGTTGGGAATAGAGGTCAAGCATTTATTGTTGTTTTAATTGATTCCTACAAGAAAAAGAGCTAACACTACCCACCATAAAATGACAACCCAGTCAATCCCAATGAGCAAAAGATTGAATTTATCCAAAATATTTTGGAGTAAATTCCAAATTCTTTTCCCAACTCAAAGTGAAAACATGAGTTGAAATAACTTTATTTGAAATATAAAGTACTTTTTCCCAAAAATCCCAAAAGGGGAAATTAATACATATGTTTTAAATAACTCCCATGAACTATTGAATTTCCCAAATTAAATCAAATTTATTCCAACTAAATGGAATTCAATTATGACAAATTAGATAACTATAAATTAAATCCCCAAAATAATTAAAGTTAGCATTTAATTCTAAATCATCCCTAACAACTATGGGAACTCTAAATTCACAGACACATCACTGGTCTCTCACAAATGCATATGAAATTTGGATATACCAACACGTACCAAAGGGATAATATAATAAAATCGATATGACATCCAAATAGGGATGACATTGTCTTAGTATGAAAGACCAAAGCTATTATCTCCTGTACCACTATCAGGGATATAGACATACTTAAATCTTGCATCTCAGGAAGATTGCGTCTAGTACGTGTTCACTAAAACAAGAAAACATCAAGTGTAGATGCTCAAGATACAAATTTATGAAGCACATAAAATATGTTATAAAAATAGTGAAGGAGAGCAATACATCATGTGGATCTCACAAATGAGTGACTACGACTTTTTCTCACTTTGTACCGGCATAAAGGGCACAATGCATAGAAATTGTGTGGTAAAGCAGTAAACATCATATCATTAAATTAAAATTGCATTTAAATTTAAAGTATTTAAATAAATCACTTTACGACTATTTTGAGCATAAATCATTGAAAGAAAACAACTGATATACCTAGTAGCATAAAAGGAAAAATAATTTAGGTACCCAATAATATCATCCTAATACATAATCAATAATCTAGAATGCACAATACACCAGATATCATCATAAGGCATCATTATGCAAATATAATCAAAACACTACTAACAACATAATCTAACAGATAAATCAATGATGCTATAGTAACTAAAATATAGTGCAATATTCAAATGCATCACATTACATGGGTACTCATGGAATAACATCATGATACAATTAATCCTGTAGCCACTGGCACAAACCTCAATGACACCATGAAATCACATCAAAATAAAAACAAGGTAGATGCCAATCATAACCACATTAGAAATGTCCGAATGGACACAAGAATCAATTGTACTAGGTGCATCTCACAATACCGACATAAAAGCATAACAGGAGAATAGTCAATGCATCACAAGATTAGCTCAACCAATCACATAGGAGCAATAGTAAGAATCTCAAAGACAAATAAAAGCATCTCGAAACAAGCATACAACCAACCACAACACAATGATTCTCACAACCAAGCATAAGGGTATAAACAAATTACCGATGTAATAACATAATTAAGATCACCCCAAAGGTACAAACTGCACACAGGTCCATCGTGATAAAATATATAAGCATGCAAAGTCAAAGGAACATCCATTAGAAGGTCAAGTAGAATACAAATGTGAGAGGGACTACATCATCCACCCCAAAGATTTGGCTTACTCCTAGAATCCTGATAGTCAAACCAACAAGAACACAAAATGCAAGATCAAAAACCAATATAAAAGAAAGAATAGCCATGTGAATCCTCCATCAGTCTGGCCAATTCACACCAAGTCCTGACCAGCCAGCCTCACAACTATTGAAAGGATCACACACACACACACACACACACACACACACACACACACACACACACACACACACAATAAGAGTGTCAACAAACTCTTCAAGTCCTTCAGAAAGGAACACCATACATGCTAGGAAAGACACATCTATTAATAAATTCTTCCAAAAGAGGCATAACACAAGCCACTCTACCCCATCATGAGGTGTCTAACTGAAAAAAAGTTTCCTCTATGATCTCTTCAAGACCAAAGCACCACAAGCTCACATGTAAATGTCTCAAGAACAAGGGAAAGTGTTGGAGATGAGATAAGTAACTGAGAGGGGAGGGTTGAATCAGTTACTACAAAACAAATCCTTTGTCCCTTAGATGTCTAAATAATTTAATACTATTACTTGAGTGTTCCTTCTATAACTCAGGAGTCAAAGCAATCTTTAATGCAATTATACTTTAGTGATTAAGTGCAGAAACATAAAAAATAAAACAAGTAACAAGTACACATATGACACCGAGATTTAACATGGAAACCCAATATGGGAAAAACCACCAATGCAACTAGTTAATGTTTTTCACTCTTCTGAAGTGAGCCCTGTTAGGAGCCAACCTTGTTAAAGGTTAAAATAACACAGTGTTAGGTGTGACCTTGTTAAAGGATTTAATCACCCTATGAGGAGTGGCCTTGTTAGAGGTCTTCAACACTTCAATCTGGAAATGCTACCTTGTGAGAGGATTTACAAAAGAATGTTAAGTCTACTCTGTTAAGAGATTTTGATCACTGCTACAATTGTTAGAAAGTAACAATGGATTGATCTGTATGTGTAAGAAACTGTCTTTCCTGATTCAGATCTCTGCTTGATTGTAACTTGATCCTTGCTGATCAGATATTCTATTACAGCTCTGAGTGTTCTATACTTAATTAGAATCCCATCTGATTTTTCCTTCACTCTTCATGTCACAAAATTCCACAATTTTGCCTTTACTTTCGCTTTCAGACTTTTATAACAGCAACACCATGCATTCAATCCAAAATTGATCTTTCATAAATACATGGTAAGCCCTATCAAGTCAGCTTGAATAAACTCTAAATGATAAATCATACTACAGTAGACCTTATATAACTATTTAATTACAAAATATAAATCACTATTAGTCAGCTGCAACTGAATGCCCGACCAAGACTGAAATGCCTGAGTGAACTTGGTCAACACTGAACTTCTTCAATGCCTGACCTCAACTCATTCTGTTTACCAACCGTACTCTGTCTAAATGTAGATATTATTGTAAAAACACTACATAAGTGTAAATACATGTGTAACATCAATGAAAATACACAATTGAATAATTATCCTCAACAATCTCCCTCTTTGGAATTAATGGAAACACATCATGTCATAATACAAATAATTGTGGAGCAACAAAAATTTATTTAATGTCTTTAGCTTCATTCTGATTCTCCCTCTTACAATGTCCTTAGTTTCATTCTGATTCTCCCTCTGAAGATGTCCTTAGCTTCATTCTGATTCTTATGCACTATAGTAAACTCTCCCTCTTTGAAAATAGATGCCAAAGACTTCAATTCCATAAATTCTATTTCTCTTTGAAGTTGTAATGTACCTGAATATACTAATTCATCTACAATGGGCTATGATATATCTTCATCAACTGGAAGATTATCACTATCGCTTGGGTTGATGCATCACTAAACTATATTTTAGTGATCTTCAGGTAGGGGAAGTACCCCCAGTTTTTATCTAAGATACAAGAATGCATCCTTAGGTAAGGGTTTGGTGAATATGTCTGCAACTTGTTCTTTGGTGTTTACATATTCCAACCTTACTTCACTATTTTTTACTAATTCTCTCAAGAAGTGATATTTTATTGCTATGTGCTTGGTTTTGGTGTGCATCATAGGATTCTTTGAGATGTTAATGACACTGGTGTTGTCACAGTAGATAATAATTGGTTCTTTTATCTCTTCCTTCATTCCTAACAACAATTGCTTGATCCATATGATGTTAGAATAGTTCACTGCTGCAACAACATATTCTGCCTCTGCTGTAGACTGAGAAATACAATTCTATTTCTTGCTAGTCCAAGATACTAACCTTTTTCCAGGAAAGAAAGCTCCACCACTAGTGCTCTTCCTATCATCCACACCTCCAGCCTAATCAGCATCAGTGAATGCTTTTAAATCAAATTTTCCACCTTTCTTATACCATAAACCATAGTCTTCAGTACCCTTCAGATATCTCATAATTCTTTTGATTTCCATTAGGTGATTATCTCTGGGATTAGCTGAAAATCTTGCAACAATACCAACTGCCAATGCTATATCAGGTCTGGTGTGCACAACATATTGCAATTTTCCAATCATAGATCTATAATTACTTTGATCTACCTCTTTTGAATCATTATCCTTAGATAGTTTCTGTCCAATACACATGGGTGTTCCAACAAGTTTGGAATCTTCCATACCAAATTTCTTGAGTATCTCCTTAATATATTTTGATTGAGTAATGTAGATACCATCCTTCATTTGATGTACTTGTAAACCAACAAAAAATTTGATCTCACTAAACATAGACATTTCAAATTCTTTTCTCATAGCTACAGAGAATGCTTTGCATAGGTCATCATAACTAGTGAACAATATGTCATCAATAAATATCTCTATGGACAGTATCTTGTTCTATGGTCCTTCTTTGATGTACAGGCTAATGTTATCATTGGTTCTCTGAAATCCAATGCTTATTAGATAGCTATGTAGTATTTCATACCAGGCTTTGGGCGCTTGCTTTAGTCCATACAATGCTTTGTGTAGCTTGCAAACCATATTTCTTCTGCTGAGATCAATAAAGCCTTCTGGTTGTTCAATATAGACTTCCTCTTCTAGGATTCCATTAAAAAATGTAGACTTCACATCCATCTGATATACCTTGTATCCTTTATGTGTAGCATATGCCAGAAGAGTTTTGACTCCTTAAGGTCTTGCAATAGGAGAAAAATTTTCTCCATAGTCAATACCCTCTTCTTGATCATATCCTTTACAATCTAGTCTGGCCTTATTTTAGAAACTTTCCCATTTTCATCCATCTTGTTTCTGAAAACCCACTTGGTTTCAATCACATTATTGTCCTTTGGCCTAGGTACAAGAGTCCAAGTTTTTTTCTTCTCAATTTTATCAATTTCTTCATTCATTGCTTCTATCCAACTTTCATCATTCAATGCATCTTTAATAGTTCTTGATTCAAATTCACTTAGTAAGCATGTACCTTTTAGTTTCTTTCTTGTCATTACACCTTCTGTCTGATCTCCAATTATTTTCTCAGGTGCATGATGCCTTTTAACATATCTAGAAAGTACTGGAACCTTCAATCTAGATTCTAGACTTGATCCACTAGGTCTGTCATTCTCAAACATTCTTTCCTGTTCCTTTGAATAATGCTCAGATCCCTCTAATTGTGACTCGGGTCCATCTATCTGAGACTCTGGTCCTTCAGTCTTTGACTCGGGTCCCTCTGTCTATGACTTAGGTCCATCAGTCTGTGACTTGGGTCCTTCTACTACTAGTTCATGTGGCACATTTTGCAACTTAGATAGTACAGTTTGTGTTAGTATATGTTGTCCAATCACCACTGGTTGAGTCATAGGTATAGTATCAGGTTCATGATATACAAATTTTATGTATTCTTCAGGCTCTTTATTGCTCTTCTCTTCACATTTTTCTGCAAAATCATCAACCTTGACATGTTCACTCTTTATGAATTTATGAGTAGTAAGATTTAGACATTTGTATTCTTTTCTTTTACATGAGTAACCTAGGAATATTCCTTCATCACTTTTTGCATCTAGTTTCCCATTTCTTGCTTCCTTCAAGATGTATCATCTACTTCCAAATACTTTGAAATAATGAACATTAGGTTTATAGCCATACCATAATTCAAAGGTGTTTGATTGCTACCTTTCTTCAATTGAACTCTTTTCAAGGTGAACATTGTAGTACTGATGGCCTCCTTCCAGTATTTGGCAGCAACATTATTTTTGATCATTAAGGTTTTGGTACAATCCATAATGGATCTGTTTCTCCTTTCTTCTATTCCATTTTGTTGTGGTGTACTAGGAGAAGATACATGTCTTTTGATTCCTCTTTCATTGCAGAATTCATTGAACTCATTAGAGATGAATTCTCCTCCTCTGTAAGATCTTAGGCATTTTATTTTCTTTCCTAATTCTTTTTCAACTCTTGCAAGATACCACTTGAGTTTCTGAAAAGCTTCTGATTTCTCTCTGAGAAACATGACAGTTATCATTCTGGAATGATCATCAATAAATAGAATAAAATATTTTTCTCCAGTATAGCTTGTTGTTCTGATTGGTCCACATAGATCAGTATGTACCAATTCCAAGACTTTATCAGTATTGTAATTCCTTCTCTTGAATCTAGTCTTGCTCATCTTTCCAATTTGACATTGTTTGCATGTTGCTAACTCAGGTTTCTTCAAGATAGGAATACATCTGACTCTTTTGTTCTTGCTTATGTTTACCAGATTGTCAAAATTCACATGACACAACCTTTTATGCCATAACCAGATTTCTTCTACTTGTGTGATAAAGCATGAACCTTCAGTGAGATCAAGATAGAATAAATTACCTTTTATTTGCCTACCATTTCCAACTAGGTTCCCTTTACCATCCAGGAGCTTGGCCTTACCATTCATGAATTATACCTTGAAGCCAATGTTGTTCAGGTGTTCTACACTAAGTAGATTTCTCCTTAATCCTTCAACCCAGTAAGGATTATCACATTTGATTCCCTCTGTCAGAACAATGCAACCTTTTCCTTTTACTGGGCAAGGTTCAACATTTCCAAAACTGACACTTCCACCATCATAGTGTTCAAGATGTTTGAACTTTGTCTTATCACCAGTCATGTGATGAGAACAACCACTGTCAATTATCCAGGTATCATTTTTATTGACGTGTGAGAAAAGTGCAATCGTTTCATCTTCCTCATCTGATTCATCCTTTATGGAAATATACACCATTTCTTCTTCTTCATCACTATCAGAATCTTTTTCAATATAACAAGACTTCTTTCCTATATCCTTATAGCTTTTGTGGTTATTGAAATCTTTCTTACCTTTGAATTTTTTAGACTTCCTTTCATCCTTGTCTTCCTTTTTTGGACACTTTGCAACAATGTGACCAACCTCATTGCATGAGAAACAAATCAATGGTATCTTTCCTCTGTATTTTCCTTTTGCATATCTTCTTGCAAGCAATGCTTCAATTATGTCAAGATCTTCATCATCACTATCACTTTCAATTTTATTTCCTTTAGAGTATCTATCCTTGTTACCAAGGTTCAGTTTTTCTTTGAATGCAGACTCAAGATTGCTAGAGCCAAGAGCATAGTTGTCAAAATTGTCCAGCACAAAGGTTGTAAGTCTTCCTACTAATGTATCAAGAGTAATGTCTTTGTTGCACCTCATTTCTTGAATGGATGACACTCTAATAACATAGATAGGAAGTAAAGCTCTAAGTACCTTGCTGACTACTATAGTATCTTCAATTAGTCCACCTGCTCTTCTGATGGCACTTACAATCTTCTTGATTCTTTCACTATACTTTGTGATATCTTCTCCTTCTTTCATTTTCATATGGTCAAATTGTCCTCTTAGACTTTTTTCTTTGTCTCTCTTTACATTTGCATCACCTACATGAATGTCCTATAATTTCTTCCACATGTCATAGGTTGTAGGGCAGTCCTTTAATTCATAAAATTCTGAGTCGCTAAGTGAAGAAGCTATGTCAATCATCATTATATTATGAAGTTTTTGTTCCATCATCTATTCCATAGTCATAGTCTCTATTGGTGCAACATATTTGGTCTCTGATAATTGTACACCAACATCTCCAATAGTAGATATATGTAGCTTCATCAGTTCCTGTCATGCTAGGAAATTGTCTTTGTTTAGCTTTGGGATCTCCCTCATGTAAGACATCTCTGATCTTTAGCTTAGGCCTTGAAACCTTTCTTGAAAACACTTAAAGCTCTGATAAATTTTTTTGGAAATGGGATAAGTAACTGAGAGGGGAGGGGTGAATCATTTACTACAAAGCAAATCCTTTGTTCCTTAGATGTCTAAATACTTTAATACTATTACTAGGGTGTTCCTTCTATAACTCGGGAGTCAAAGAAATCTTTAATGCAATTATACTTTAGTGATTAAGTGTAGAAACATAAAACATAAAAAAACTAACAAGTACACATATGACACCAAGATTTAACATGGAAACCTAATATGGGAAAAACCACCAATGCAACTAGTTACTATTTTTTACTCTTCTAAAGTGAGCCCTGTTAGGAGCCAACCCTGTTAAAGGTTACAATAACACACTATTAGGTGTGACCTTGTTAAAGGATTTAATCACCCTATGAGGAGTGGTTTTGTTAGAGGTCTTCAACACTTCAATCTGGAAATATTACCTTTTGAGAGGATTTACAAAAGACTATTAAGTCTACTCTGTTAAGAGATTTTGATCACTACTACAATTGTTAGAAAGTAAAAATGGATTGACTTGTATGTGTAAGAAATTGTCTTTGCTGATTCAGATCTCTGCTTGATTGTAATTGGATCCTTGCTGATCAGATATTCTATTGTAGCTCCAAGTGTTCTGTAATTAATCAGAATCCCATCTGATTTCACCTTCACTCTTAATGTCACAGAATTCCACATTTCTGCCTTTACTTTCTCTTTCACGCTTTTGTAACAACAACACCATGCATTCAATCCAAACTTGACCTTTCATAAATACATGGTAAGCCCTGTCAAGTTAGCTTGAATAAACTCTAAATGATAAATCATACTACAGTTGGCCTCATATAACTATTTAATTACATAATATAAATCACTGCTAGTCGGCTGCAATTGAATGCTCGACCAAGACTGAAATGCCTGAGTGAACTCGGTCAACACTGAACTTCTTCAATGCTCGACCTCAACTCATTTTGTTTACCAACTGTGCTTGGTCTGAATGTAGACATTAGTGTAAAACCACTACATAAGTGTAAATACATGTGTAACATCAATGATAACACACAATTGAATAATTGTCTTCAACAGGAAAGATCATTTCAAAAGACTCAGTGACACTACCAAGCTCATCTAGAGAATACTTTAATCCAACCAGAGTCTCAGTAACTCAACAAAGATTCAAAAGGGGGAAATTATTGTTTATAAAAATACACTTCTCTAAGGGATAATACACCTAATTTAGGGGTAACAAGAGATAAAAATGCACAAGGTTTCATCTCACAACCAAGATAACTCACCTTAGAAAGGCTCAAGAACTCACTCCTTCCATATGAAGGGATACCTAGAGTATAACTAATCACTAAGTATAGGAGAAATATGATTTCCATAACAGTGAGATCTCAACTATAGCTAGAAAATAGGGTCACACATCCCAAGTAGACCATAGTATCTATTAGGTTCAAAAGGAGGTAAGAACAATTGAGAGGGGGGGTGAATCCGTTGTGCACACCTAGTCAATTTAATTTCACTTTAGCCACTTAGATCTAAAAGATAAAAAAAATAATGCAAGATCCACAACACATAAGTCAGAACACAAAGATTTGTTCTCAAGGAAACTCAATTAGGGAAAAACCCTAGTGGTAATCAAACCCACAAGATATTTATGTACTCTGCTAAAAATACTTCTCGGCTAAGAGAAAAGCATAGAAGAAAGGAAGCACAATAAACCATAGGCTTATAGCTTAATCAACAGGAAAAAAACTCAGAGCACACTGCTCATGATATAACCTCTGATTTGGCCCTCAGCTGGGTTAACCGATCTATCTTTACTTACAACAGGGTGGACATACAATCCATTACAACCAATTGACAAACAACATCTTCAAGGCCAATACAGTTGCAATGAAGTAAAAAATATGCCTTAAAGAAACAACAATTATTATTACAATTACATACTACCATATATATATATATATATATATATATATATATATATATCACATGATTACAAAATGATCTCTCATTTATACCAATTACACAGGATAATCAACCACTAGGTTGGCTAGACCTATTATAATAAATTGTGTAACCGTTAAGCTCAATCCTCCAAGCAATCCAAATCAAGTCAATTAAGACTTAGATAGGATCCAAATCATCAACCATAAACATACTTGACTGACATCCAATAAGCATCAAGAATCTAAACATGTTACTCTATCAGGTCAGCTAAGACCTAAATGAGGAAACACTAAAACTCTACCCAAAAAAGGAAATATGATCACATCTAATGATGCAATCCAGAAACATGATCCAAGAACACCAAAAAGAAACATGAATAACATTCTAAACACTCACATTATCTCATCTATATCTCTGATCAACATGAACACCAAATATCAAACTCTGTCATAACAAAAGATAACTTGGCATACTCTAAATCATGAACACCACCAGATGTGAACACAATGATAAGGCACCATGAAACCACCAACTTCGAAACCTCTGAAAAATTAAATTAAGGATGTACTGATCCAAGTACTTAGCCTTTGTACATAGGAACATTGCAACAACAAAAACCAACAAATCAATCAATCAATATTCATACTATCATCACAACATCTAAGAACCTCTGTAGATAGACTAAAAACACCATATAACAACACCTTATAATCACAATCCTAGAGCTTCAATGTAGCACCTGAACAACTCAAATCTTCTTCACTGAACACACTGTCTAAAATAGTAACCATTAAATTGACATCAATGATAAAAAGTTAATATGAGCACACCCAAAAAATAAACTCTGAAATGCTCAATAATCATCCAACAATCTCCCCCTTTGGTACTGATGGCAACATGTATAGTGAAAAATTGATCAATGCACAAATTCATTAATATATCCACCTAATCACTATGAATATCCAACTTCAACACAATATCTCGAAAGCTATATTTTTCATCTTTTTTCACTCAATCTCTCCCCCTTTGAAATCAATGGAAAAGGGCCAAAGATATTGAAAAGAATTGAACTCACGTCAAAAGGAAAAATATAAAAATCTTAGTATCAAACCAAAATAACCATAAGACTTATCCCCCTAAGGATTAGTCCCCAAACTCATCAATTGAGCGAGTGATATTCTAATAGGCTTACTGGATTGATGCCATCCTCAACATCAATTTCTCTGATCAAGAGGAGCTATCACCCCAAGATTCTCCCTGAGATACACAAAAGTATCCTTCAACAAAGGCTTTGTGAACATATCAATAATTTATTCCTTCGTTGATACAAATTCCATTTTTACTTCCTTTTCATTTACTTTATCCCTCACGACATAAAATTTAATAGAAATATACTTTTTTCTTGAGTGTAACATAGGATTCTTTGAGATATTTATTTCTCTAGAGTTATCATAGTAGATAAAAATAGGTTCATCAATGTATATCTTTATATCCTTCAACATTGGCTTCATCCAAATAGCTTGATTACAGTTTATTGCAATAACAACATACTCAGCCTTAGCAGTAGATTGGCAAATACAATCCCTCTTCTTACTAACCCAAGATACTAGTCTCTTACAAAAAAAGAATGCACCTCCACTAGTACTCTTTTTATCATCAAAATTTCCTTCCCAATCAACATCATTGTATGAACATAGAGTAAAATCCTCATCTTTTCATACCATAATCCATAGTCAATTGTACCCTTCAAGTGTCTAAAAATTCTGTTGACAAAATTTTTGTTTCATTCCTTCGGTTTAGCTTGAAATCTCACAAAAATTCCAACAAAATTTGATATGTCTGGTCTAGAATGAGTTATATATTTCAATACTCCAATCATAGATCTATGCAGTGCCTGATTATCACAAAGGGAATCATCATCTTTAGTTAACTTATAACCAGTAACCATAGGATTTCTTACTAGTTTTTAATTTTCCATACCAAATTTCTTCAGTAATTCTCTAACATACTTGGACTGTTTGGTGAAAATTCCTTTATCCAACTATGTAATTTGAAATCCAAGAAAGAATTTAACCTCTCCTATCATAGACATATCAAATTATTTTTGCATTTCATCAGCAAAACCTCTACTCAACTCATCATTACTACCCAATATAATACCATCAATAAATACTTCAACAATCAAGATATTATGATCAATTATTGTGAAATATAAGTTACTATTTGCATTTCCCTTACTAAAACCAATCTTTCTCAAATACCTGTCCAATCTAACATTTTAGGCTCTAGGAGATTACTTTAATCCATACAAATATTTCTGCAATTTACAAACCATTTCTCCTTCTCCGGTTAGAGTAAAGCCATCAGGTTGCTCTATGTCAACATATTCCTCTAGTTCACCATAAAAATGCAGACATTAACATCCATCTGATAAAATTTAAATTTTCTGTAAGCTACATATGAAAGAAATAATCTAACAGCTTCAAGTCTAGCTACAAGAGCAAAGGTCTCTATAGATTCAATACCTTCCATTTGTGAATATCCTATGCGAACCAATTTTTCTTTGCTCTGAACCACTTTACCATCTTCATTCAGCTTATTTTTGAATACCCATTTAGTACCGATCAAATTTTTGTCAAAAGGTCTGGGAACAAGAATCCAAGTCTTGTTCTTCTCAATCTTATCAAGTTCTTCTCTCATTTATTTCATCCAACTCTCATCATTGCATGCTTGTTTTATATCTTTAGGTAAAAACATGTTTCATCCCTAGCAATTTTTCCTCTGGTTTGAACACCTCTATTCTAAACACTAATAATAACATCTTCAGAATGATTAATCCTTACATACCATGGAGTTTTCAATTTAGGTTGTATATAAGACCCTTTAGTGTCAATATCTAAGTTTCATTTTACATAGGTTCTCTATGCTCTTCCAATCCATTTTGATTTTGATTTTGATTTTGATTTTGCACTTCCATAATTTGATTTTCATAACATCAATTTCTTTCTAATCTCTGCATATTTTCATCAACTCTGACATTTTCACTTTCAACAATATTCTTTAGTCTGCATTAATAAAATTTATATGCTTTATTTTTTGTATAATATCCAAGAAATATTCCTTCATCACTTCTAGGATCAAAATTTCTAATATCCTCATCTCTCTTAATGTACCATTTACTCCAAAAAAATTCTAAAGTGTTTCATTGTAGGAATATAACCATACCATAGTTCATAAGGAGTCTTACCAGTTCCTTGCTTAATCTATACTCAGTTCAAAGAGTATACTACAGTACACACTTCTTCTCTCCAGTAGATCTGTGGAAATTTTCCTTCAATCATCATAGTCCTAGATGTATCTAGGATTGTCATATTCATTCACTCAGTAAAACCATTCTCCTATGGCGTTCATGGAGTAGAAGTCTATCTCTTTATCCCATGCTCTTCACAGAATGCATAAAACTCACCAGATGTAAATTATCCACCTCTGCCTGATCTTAAGCATCTTAATCTCTTCCCATATTTTTTTATACCATCATATTGAATATCTAAAATGTCTAAAAAGCTTTTGATTTTTCTTTCAAAAATCTAACCCACATCATTCTTGAGTAATCATCAATACATAGCATAAAATATCTATCACCATAATATCTTCTTATCTTAGTATGACCACATAGATCTATATGTACCAAATCCAACACTACACTTTAGTAATATGTCTTGTTCTTAAAGTGGATCTAGTCAGTTTACCCAATTGCCATTTTTGCACATGTTGTTAGGCTTCATCAGTTTAGGTAAATCTCTTACAATATTAATAGTGATAATTTTCACCGTATTATCAAAGTTCAGATGAAAAAATATTCTATTCCATAACCAACTATCATCAATCTTAGCAATCAAGCATTTACTCTCACTATTTTTCAAATGAAATAAATTACCAGCAGTTTGTGTACCTGATGCAATAAGATCTCATGTTCTTCCAATAATCTTGTAGTTTTCATCCACAAGTTCCAATTTGTAACCTTTATCCAATAGTTGTCCAACACTAAAAAATTATGATTCAAACCCTCAACATACATGACATCATTAGTACTATTTTTATCATCAAGAGTAATAGATCCTTTTCCTTTAATCAAATAACGACCATTATTAACAAATCTAACAACACCACCATCATAATCTTAAAGCTTTACAAACTTATCCTTGTCACCAGTCATATGATGTGAGTACCCATTATCAATGACCCATTCATCTCTTATAATAAAAACCAATGCATTTTCTTCATTAGGTTTATCTTATTTAACAATCATAAACACAATTTCATCCCCACTAGCAACAAAATCATCATCAGTCACACCTTATTTAGAAACATAAAAACTCTTATGACTCTTAGAATGGTATTTCTTAGATTTGTCTCTAAAATCGCTGGAGTTGTTGTTCAAACATCTAGATGCAATATGACCAATATTATTACAATTGGAGCATTTCAAAGGTAACCTTCCTTCATACTTACCGGAGCCCTTAGGTAGTCTTCTTCCAGTCAATGCTTCAAGTTCACCAATCTTGCTTTCTTCCTCCATGATTTCTTCCCAATATTTAGAATAGTATTTGAATTTCATTTTTGTAGAGATTTTTCCTTGTTCATGCTTAGTCACACTGGCTTTAAATGTAGTCTCAACATTCATAAGTTCCTTACCAAGTGTAGTCATCTCATAAGAAAAGAGTCTACCTCCCAAAGATTCTCTTGAAATGTCTCTTATGGTTCTTAATTCTTCAACAACAGAAAATTTCTCACTCTAACATGCGGGCAAAGATCTCAAAATCTTGTCTACAAGTTCATTATCTATCAAGGTACCACCAGCACATATGATTACACAAACCAGATCATTTACTCTTTGTAAATAGTCTAAGGAAGTTTCTCCTTCACTCATCTTCATATTTTCATATTTTTCTTTTAATACCTGTAATTTAGCTATCTTAACATATGTATCACCTTCATAAATAGTTTCTAATTTTTTCCATATCTCATGTACAGTCCTTAACCCATAAATGTGAGAATATTCTAAATCAGATAAGGGATTGATCAAGGTATCTATTGCTAATATGTTCTCCTTGAAGTTTTTCTTTTCATATGTAGTAGCATTTGTCAAATCATTCAGAATAGCATAAGGTTTCTTTGTAATCTACCAGTATTCATCTTCAATCCCCATGGATACCAGGTAGGTAGTCATCTAATCCTTCCAAATAAGGTAATTTCTTCCATAAAACTTCACACTCTCTTTTCTAAAACTTGCCATGACATATCTCCTTCAAGCGGTAAAGCTTCTTCAAAAGGACTTATCTTTGATACCAATTGTTAGGCCCAAAAGGAGGCAAGCACAATTAAGAGGGGGGGGGGTGAATCAGTTGTACACACCCAGTCAATTTAATTTAAATTTAGCCACTTAGATTTGAAAGATGAAAAAATAATGCAACATCCACAGAAAAGAACTCAGAACACAAAGGTTTGTTCTCAAGGAAACCCAGTTAAGGGAAAAACCCAGTGGGAATTAAACACACAAGAAAAATGTACTCTACTAAAATTACTTCCTGGTTAAGAGAAAAATTGAGAAAAAAAATATTCACAAGAAATCACAGGATTATAGCCTATTCAACAGGCACATTGTCTAGAGTACATGAATCTCATATCTGGCCCTCAGTTAGGTTCACCAATATATCTTTACTTACAAAAGGGTGGACATACAGTCCATTACAACCGAACTGACAACCAACATCTTCAATGCCAATATAGTTCCAATCAAGTAAAAAATATTCCTTAAAGAAATAACAATTCTTCTTATAATTGCATACTACCACATATCTCTTTCTCTTACATGATTACAAAATGATCTCTCATATATTGATTACAAAGAATAATCAACCACTAGGTTGGCTAGACCTATTATAATAAAAGATGTAACCTTTAAGCTCAATCTTCCAAGTGATCAAAATCAAGTCGGATAAGACTTATATAGAACCCAAATCCTCAACCATGAACACACTTGATCGACATCCAATTAGCATCAAGAATCTAAACATGTTACTCCATCAGGTTGGATAAGACTTAAATGAGGCAACACTAACACTCTACCCAAAACATTAAATCCAATCACATCCAATGATGTAGTTTAGCAGCATGATCATTACATAATCCAAGAACACCAACAAGCAGTATGAATAATATTCAGAACACTCATGTCATCTAATCTCTATCTCTAATCAAAAGAAACACAAAATACCAAACTCTGTCATAAAAAAGATAGTTTTCCATACTCTAAATCATGAAAAACACTAGTTGTGAACACAATGATAAGGCACCATGAAACAACCATCTTTGCAACTTATGAAACATCAAATCAAGGATGTACCAATCCAAATACTCAACCTTTTTACACTGGAACACTATAAAAGTAGAAACCAACAACTCGATCAATCAATACTCAAATTGTCATTACAACATCTTTGAACCTTTATAGACAAACTACAGACATCATACAACAACACCTTACAATCTCAACTCTATATCTTCAATGTAACACCTAAACAACTGAAATCTTCTTCACTGAACACACTAAACAAACTGTCTGGAATAGTAACCAGTATGTTGACATCAATGAAAAAACATTAATCTCAGCACACCCAAAAACCAAACTCTGATATGCTCAACAATCATCCAATAGTATCAACTTGAAAAATATGGTAATAATCTAAATGGTGAACATCATCTCACCCTCAAATCCATACCAAATTTGAGCATGGTAAGATATTCCTAGAGAGACCATGTGCTTCTAGCCAATAGCTAGGGATACCACTCTACAAGATATCCCCTAACAAATCAATCTCCAACATGGAGTCTCGCCAAGAAGGGGTAACATACCCACTATAATATCATACATACATACATACATACATATATATATATAAATAGAGAGAGAGAGAGAGAGAGAGAGAGTTATAAGGAGATATAGCTACAAGAGTGTCAGGATTGGAAAGGAGACTCTCTTTGTCCTTGCACTACGCCAACCCAAAGAAGGGTCAGGGAACTCACCATAGAAGTGACCCCAAAAAGCACTCACCGACACTAAAACCAAATAGTGGTGCATCAAGAACCTCCATAATCACTCTAAAAGAGGCAAGATTAATAGAATGAAATGATCATAAAGACCCAAAACATGGATCAAAACTCATAGGTTGACTAAGTCGCACCCTACCATCTGGACTAATAATGCCATGAAGGAAGATACTCAAGATCTCAAAATCACATTATGAGAGAAACAAATAATCTCACTAAGAATGCACGCTATAAATCAATGTAATAATTCATGATCAACCAAGATTACACAATATAGGCATTGAAATTAACATAAATATCATCATTCTTACTATAGCTAAAAATGAGGTTTACCAAAAATATACATTCTTTCTTTACCAATTACCTAAAGTTCATGCAACTATAATATTATCTAACATGGTACACATTTACTCATCAATAGTATAATAAAACTATGAATATACATACTAAGAAGATTTACAATACAATACATCCTTTAATTAAATTAATTTTAACATGCATATACATCATTATCAACTTGCACTTCTTTTATGCAAAAAAACAAGATTTTCTCATAATTTAAACAAGAAGACATTCTCATTAACATCTTTACAACTAATCAACAAGCATAATATAGTAGGTTCTTTGTGATGTTCTCCTTTGCACATACTATCAAAGGTCCACATCAAACATGATAGAGTCACAAAACAAAAAATTGGGCAACACCAACAAACATTATGGATATTTACTATGAAACATAATGGGAAAACCCAAATGGGGGAATTATTAATTCCAATAGTAAATCCCAAAAATGAGGTCATTTAATCAATAAAAAAAACATGACGAATGCCACAATTAGATAGATAGAGAAGTTTGGGTGAATATTCCAAGCATAAGAGATACAAAAATTCAATGCTGGCCCACACAAGACATGGAAAGATCCACCAAAAGATAAAATAAATCATCAACCATGAAATACGTTCATGAAACATGGTGACCAAAATCAGTCACATAAGAGGGATTAACTGCCTCACAATATTGAGGAACACATTGTCTCAGTAGTGTTAGATAACATACCCACACACACCAAACAATGAAGCATCAAGGATCTCAATCACATGCATAAATATATTTCTAACAAGAGCAGAAATATTATTTTTAATTCAATTTCCTTATTCTTTTCTATGCAATGCAGTAATTTTGTTAAGTAGGGTCTCAATCAGATGAGTGTCTAATTAGAACAACCTCAAAATATATGTTGGATGCACAACACAAGTTCACTAGGAACACAACATGAAGAGGGTGGTTACAACCATAAGGTAAAACACACACAATATTGAATCATGATACTCAATCTCTTAGAGAGGTGCTCATCATGCTCACACATAAGGGTCACACAATGATGGTTCAAGGAATGATTGGCCAAAAACCATGATTATTCTTCCTATAACTGGGGTATGCACAACTCACATCATGATTCATCAAACTAGCTATATAAATCTAACACCATCAAATTCACAAGGGTATGGTAGAAATATCAACATCACACAATCAAGGGTTTCCCTAATTCATATGAAACCCATACTTCCTCGATGATCTTAGATAATCATTTCCTAAGATGATTCATCCTATTAATAAGGAAAAATCCACAAGCAACAAAAAAATGAACATGCCCCATCCTTTTTATTCTAGTCAAAGACATCCTGGAGATAAATTCTCTAGTCAGAGACATCCTGGAAAAGATAGAAGGCACGTTACCAAAGATAAAATCAAAACAATTAAGGACAAAACAAATAAAAAACATTATGTTTTGAGCCAAAATGATGTGATAGTTTTTATTGATTGTTTAATAAGATGTTGTTATGTCTAATCCACCATAGTCTCATCACATCATGATCTTGCTGAAGTCAAAAGCTTCACAATTTGTCTAATTTTTAATCCATCCATGAACTGAATGTCTTTATTGCAAATAAAAGATGAAGTGATATAGATGATGGTGCAAGTTAAAAATTTTTATGGCTTGTGAGTAAAAATATAGATGAAGAGAAAGATCCTCCAACCATGAGATCTCAAATATCGAACCTACCACAAAGATTGAGGAGGTTCCCTGGTGAGAGATAAGATTAACTTATTAGGTATGGAGAAAGTGTGCACATGCGTATGACATGATAAAAAGGAAACATATAGGATGATCAAGTAGAGTGTTGAAGCATAGAGGAGAAAAAGTTCTTACACATGATGCTAGTTGTGTAGTTTTGACCATGGTACTTTCCCAAGGCACCACCGAAGTGGTTTCCACATACATGAATGATTTTTTTCTCTTTACCTTTTTTTCATTTTTTTTCAAGAATTTCTATGATTTTCATTCATTTTTAGGGACTTTTTTATTGTTTTTGAATTTTTCATGTCTTTTAAAGAAATTTGTAGAAATTCTCAAGTGTAAAATCTATGAAGGTGAATATTTTTAATTGGATCTTCAAACAGTTCACCCTTTGAAGTAGCTAATTGATATGCTCCCAATCTATATGCAACAATGATAATATATGGACCTAGCTAGTTAGGTTTGAATTTTCCATTTCTCTCTTTGTCTTGATGTTTCTTTGAATTCTCTTTGAGAACAAGATCACCAATTTCAAATGAATGAGGCTTCACTCTATGATTTTAAATTCTACACATATGCTATTGGTATGCTTTGAGGTGACCAAAAATAGGTCTATCTTCTTTCATCTAACATTTCTAATTCATGCAAGTGGGAAACTCTGTAGTCTTTATCATTGATTAGGTTACACAAAGAGACCCATAAAGAAGGTATCTTGACCTTGATGGGAAATATGGCTTTAGAACCATAGACAAGGGAGTAAGGAGTAGCACCTATAGGTGTGAAAATGCTTGAACAATAAGAGCACAAGAAAATATTTAGTTGGATATGCCAATCATGACCAGCTTCATTGACCATATTTTTGTTACAATAGTGAGAAATGATGATTGCACCCTTGGGCTCCTTGGTTGTTTAGTGAAATGATAATGTTTTTGACATGGCTTAATCACATCTTATGATTTTATATATCTAGCGGTTGTGTCGGGCATTAACATGTTGATATTTTGGTGCAACGACAACCACTAGTTGTAACAAGTGGTATCAGAGCTTTTAACAGGTTCAAATCCCTCGCTTGGGCTAGGGGATTGTTACAATGGTGAGAAATTCTAATTTCACCCTTGGTTGTTCAATGCAATGCTTAGGATTGTGACATGGATTAACCATCTCCTGTGCTTCTATATGTCTAGTGGTTGTATCGGGTATTAACAGGTCAATATTTTGGTGCAACAACAACCTCTAGATGTAACAATTTTTAAGAATTTTGAGCATATTTTTATTAGAGGCCTCAACCTGGCCATTACCTTTGGGATAGTATGGTATAGAGAAATGATGACAGATATGAAATTTATCACAAAGCTCACAAACATCCTAATTTTTGAAGGGGCAACCATTGTTAATGATCATGGAAAGGGGGACATCATATAAACATATGATGTAATTTCGGATGAATGTAGCATTTTGTTTCTAGTGAAATAGGTAAGAGGAACAAATTCAATCCACTTTATAAAGTATTATGTAGTAGTGATGATGAATTTATGGTCATTGGATGATGGGGGATGGAATTTTCTATCAAGGTTGAGTCCCCACTAATAGAAGGTCCAAGATGTAACAATTTTTTGTAATTCCTGTGTATAGGAACATTTATCAATTCTCTATGTATCTAGCATTTCTTTCATTTCTTTTAAAACTGATATGTATTCTTTTCCATTGTAGGATAGTAGTAACCAGTACAAAAGAGTTTCCTAGCTAGGGTAAGACTGCTTGAATATGCCCCACATATACCTTCATGCACTTCTTTCAAGTAAATGTTAGCTTCATCACACTCAGGACATCAAAGTAAGGTACCATCAAGAATGTGATGTTATATGGTATTAGCTAAAATGGCATAGTAATAGGCTTGTCATATAAGGTTTTGCAGGATTTATTTGATAGATCAGAAGGTAAGATGTTATCACATAAGTAGGAATAGATATCTTCGTACAATGGAGAATTAGGATCAACAATAAGGCATAAAATATTAGATTGTGGAATATTATAACAAGAATGGCTCCACCATATAGTCATAATATTTGGCATTACTTGGCAGTCTTACAAGTGATACTATTGTGACCATTGCATCAACTGTTTTGTTACTTTCCTTGGGAATTTTCTCAAAATTAATTGATTTGAAATAAGTTTTAAATTCATCCACCATTATTTTATAAGGAATCAAATTTTCATCTTTTATTTTTTAATCATCATTAACCTGTTTGATCGCTAGTTGAGAATTGCTTAAAATACATAACTCAAGGATTCTCTATTGCACAACCATACAAAGCCTAGTGATCAATGCTTCATATTATGCAATATTATTGGTATGTACTAAACATGGGTCATCTTGTAAGATTTTTTTTTATTTAATATCCCTATGGTTTGATAAAGAGAATGCTAGCACCAAAACTATTCTACGTATATGCGCCATCAACATATAAAGGCCAAAGGCTTGTAGATTCCACATTGATATTGATTCATTAGGTAACTCTGTAATAAGGGGATGATCATCTTCTATAGGAGCATTTTCCAACTGATCTTCTATAGCTTGTCCTTTTATTTCTTTTCCTTCAACATATTTGATGTCAAAATCACTAAGAATCATGACCCATTTATCCAGTTAGCCTATAAGTGTTTCTTTACTAATAATATATTTAAGAGGATCCATCTTTGCAATGAGATTGGTTTGATGTGTAAGCAAACATAATGTTGCATATTTTTCAAGGAAAAAGTAAAAAAAGCGCACTCATTCAATAGGAGTATAGTTTAATTCATATCCAACCAAGGTATCACTGGTATAATAGATAGTATGTTATTTTCCTTTTGTGTCATTTTGTGCTAAAAGTACCCCCAATGTTGTGGTAGTTATATATATATATATATATATATATA